>CM068369.1:2770000-3320000 GCA_034769895.1 Magicicada septendecula | reverse complement strand
AAATCTAATTTTTTCGCAAGAAAATAAACTTTACATTTAATTCAAAAAATAATAAATTCGCTCAACACGTATATAGCAAGAAAACGTAACAAATACAGGTGCATAAAACATGAAATGAAATGTAACGACAAAACTGTGTCAAGTGAACTCAGACTGACTGGCTTTGACGTCTGACGCAAGACAGGCAATCTACTCCAGTGAAGCCTGCGTGCTCGATGCTCGTAAACGTTTGTCGCAGACTTTATGTAGAAACAATTTGAAGTCAGGTTCAACACACACACACAAGTATGTACAATAAATGTAATAATATAATGTTACTCTATTCTTTTACTTGTACAGTGTATATATATTATTTGGTGTTCTGCCCTAAGGCAGGTCTTCAAATGGCAAAAGCTCTCCAAGCTGTCCTACCGCATGCCAGTCTTTTCGTTTCTTCGTAATACGCTCTGATTTTAATGTTGTCTATTAACTTAATTCTTCTACGCCCTCTTCTTTCTTCTATGACACCCTCCATCGCAGTTGTAAGCAAGCAGTTTCTTCTTAAACAATGACCTAACCACTTCTTTTTCATATTTTCTATTACCTTCATCACTCTTCTCTTCTCCCATTCTTCTTAAAACTTCATGATTCCTTACTTTATCATAGAGCAAATGGTATGGCCCTCTATTTAAAATGTTCCGCAGTTAAAGTATCCCCTCAGTCGGATCTCCGGGAAGGGAATGCATCGAGGAAAAATACGAAAGACAGTAAAGATAACACAGGGATATAAATTGTCAAAATTACTTTCATTTCCGTGTTCTGTAACCGGTTGTCGTATAGCTTCAGTTATCATATCCAGGGCCGGATTAGAAGCGCGTGGTGCCCTATGCTGCCATTAGACTGGTGGTTTCCCCCCGACTCAAAATTCAACCTTTTATTCCATTATTTACACTGATAAATGACATACACAGTTTCGCAAATTGAACTCTCGACTTTAATAATATAAATAAACTATTTTATTAAACTCCCAAATTACAACAAATATTTAGCTAAATGATTACAATGCCCATAGTAGTACTCATGTAGAAAAGAATCGATACATTTTTCTTGATTTTCCCTTAAAGAAGTCTTGTACAAATTACTTCTAAATAGAGCGATTCAAATATTTCGCTTTCAATATTCAACCTTGCTAAATAAGATAATCTCCCATCTCCCCATAGTTGAACTCAACATATCTTTAATGCGTTTTAATACAGAAAATGTTCTTTCATATTTGCAGTTAGCTATTGGAATCGTAAAAAGCAATTGTAATGCATAAGCAATGTATATATATGTATGTATATATTCAGAAATACATCAATCGTTTTACAACCAGTAATCCAGTTTAATACTTTGAGCGGACAAACTGTAGTATCATGGAATCTATTATCTTCATTCGAACGATTTGAAATATAATCTCTTTCTTGCAATTTTACTTGCGGAATAAAGTGCTTCATTTATATTAGAAGATCGTTATTCAAATCATTCGAATAAACTTCTAAAGGATCTTTTGCTTGATTTTCAAACTTGACACTGTTTATGATTCGTAACTGCGTAAGAAAACCAAACAATTGCCTAATGTGATCATAAACTTTGCTTCGCTTAGTCAATTCATCTGTATGTCTTAGTAAAATCTACGATATATTTAAATTTCAATGACCGATTTTTCTAACCGTTCTGAGCAGGCACCCCAAGGTAAAATATTTATCTTTATTTAAATGTTTTGAAAATTCGTTTTAAATTTTCATTACATGGTGTTCAACAGCTACAATAAATGTCACCTTATCACAGTTTCTTACTACTTACTAAGTACTAAGTATCAATTAATTTCCACTAAAACGCAACAGTAACTAACAGTTTAATATTGCCATGTATAAACTGAACTGAGCCGGTTTACTACCTATACTCCGCAGTGGTTCGAGAATAATTTTCCATTATCTCGGTTGACACAGTCACAAACATTTTGTGTTCTATATGTGATGAAATCATGACGGTTACGAGGGAGAAGGACAGGAGAAGTACGAGGAGGAGGAGGAGGTGGAGAAAGAACAAGTAGACGAGATATAAGAAGAAGATGAGTGGGTGGAGGGGAGTACGAAGAAGATGAGAAGAAAGAGAGAATAATTAAAGGAGTCTTTGTCGTTATTACATCACAATGAAAGAGAACGAAAAATGGGAATAGTGAAAGACTTGATCGTGCAGGCCAATAGTTGATCTGTTTTCAGTTTCATCTGTGAGGATGATAGCAGACTCATTTTGTTTAAAATAATTTGCAACAGCAAAATTCTATATATGTATTTAATTTATAAATAGGAAAAGGTAAAAGAATTGGAAAGTGGCGGTGAAGAATGGAGTAAAGCAAATCTTCTGATAGTTCCTATCCGTTTCGGATGTTGGATATCATACAGACTATTTTAACTTTCTGTACTGCTGCACTGAATAAGTCAGTTGTATTCATTTCAAACCAGGTCCTTAAATTTCCCAGCCATGATATTCTCGGTCGCCCAACTCCCCTCTTCCCAAGTACTTTTCCCTGTAGTATGGACTGAAATAAATAAAGTCTCTGTTCATTTCTCATGAGATGCACGAGATATTGAAGCTTTCTTATCTTTTCTGTGTTAATAACTTCCCTTTCTTTCTTCATCTTCTAAGGACTTTAAAATTAGTTATATGTGCTGTCCATGAAATGCTCAGTATTCTACGGTAAAGCCACATTTCGAAAGATTCCAACTTTTTAGTTGTGACTTCAGTCAAAGTCCAAGATTGTAGACACCGTAGAAGAGGTCCGAGAGCGTAGCAGCGTAGAAGTCTCATCTTTGTGTTTATTGTTAACTCGTGACTTTTGAATAAACTGCTCATTCTAGTGTACACTGCTCTTGCATTTTCAATTCCGCTCTTTATTTCTTGAGAGTGGTCCCCTTGTACATTGACTATAGTACCAAGATGTGTAAATTGGCTTACACGTCCAACTGGCCTTTGGTTTATATTAAGGGTGCAGTTTGTCAACTTACAATAATTAGATTCAGTTTGTCTGTCCTTAGATACAATAATTAGCTTCGTTTTATTAACATTGATGTCTAGAGACCATATCTGCGGCTGCTTTCTGTCACTCTATTCATTAGTTGCTGCAGCCTCTCTAAGCTATCTGCGAAAATAAGTATCATCCGCATAACGTATGTTATTTACTCTTTCGCCGTGCAGAGAGATTCCCACATAACATTCACCTAAAGCTCCTCTAAAAATTCCTTTCGAGTAGATGTTGAATAAAACTGGAGATAGTATACATCCTTGTCTTACTCCACGCAGAATCTGTATCTCTTCAGTTTTCTCTTTATCTACTCTAACCACTGTAGATTGGTTATGTAGATTCCAATACAGTGTAGCTATTATCCTTAGGTCTTTCCCATCTAATCCAAAATTTTTCAGGATATCAATCATTTTCTGATGTTGGACTCGGTCAAAGGTCTTCTGATAATCGATGAAACATGCAAAAACATCACAGTTTAACAGTCTACATCTCCATATAGTTGGAATAGCACCTAAATACTGAATAGAGCCTCTGGCCTACCTACTGCATCTCTGAGACTAAACTGTGTGGCTGATACTTGTTCTACACAGATTTTGTATATTCTCTGGTGGATGATCTTGAGGAAGAGTTTGAGAAAGTGGTCATTAAGCTAACAGTTCTACATTCATTCACAATCTTGCTAAAGATGTAAAATTCAAAGCGCCATTATTATCATTTCTGCTTAAGAGAGAGACGTTTGCCTAAATCTACATCTCAGAGGTGTATATAGGTCTACATACTAAGCTCTTTCCCGCTACCATTTGGCAGCAGAGGTGCTGTACACTAAGACAATAGGCAGTTTAGACACAAAACACAGCATCCACTAATTACCTTAGGCCTATTGTGTATTGCGGCAAATTGTAAGTACAATACACACGGGATTTTAGTAAGGCCGGGGCTTTAGAATCATTGTTCCTACAGAAGCATGCGGCTCCATTGTCCCACACAATTAGGTTCAGTGCAGTTTCTTTGCCTTAAATTTATTCGTGATTTAACTTAACGACTCCACCTTCATTTCACTGACAACATAAAAATAAGAGGTTAAAACCCAAACTAGGACAAGGAGTAAAACCAACGTTTGTTATAAACGCTTATGCTGATACAATGCCAAAAATTTTGTTAAGTAAAATTAACATCACTACAATTTTCAAGTCAAATAACAATGTACTGTACGATAATATTAGTATCACATCATTAGAGAAGCAAACAGGTATACATAAACTGTCGTGTGATGGTTGCAATTGTTTCTATATCGCCCAAACTGGGAGGGGTTTCTTAAAGAGATTTAACAAACACATACCAAAACATAATTTTAAAAATCGGACTTCACTTAATAACATAAAATCCAGCTATGCGCGACATTTAATTTCAAAGAATCATACATACACCGACTTCACATCAAATTTAAAACCTTTACACATTTATAATAAAGGCCAGTACATGAACGCTTTAGAGGAGTTCGGAATTTACTAAGCATACAATAACAGACACAGTAGGGATTTCATATTGAATTATAATATATAATTACATAAACCTTAAAACGAACCCGCTATACGATACAGCCTTGAACTTGCAAAAACATACGTAGACAACTTCAGTATCCGGTCGGCCGTCAAAAGGGTGCGCATCCATACGGACGTGTGCATGTACAAAGTAATGTGGTTTTAACATTTAACGACCTCAACTGAGTGAATTAATCTGAACATGGAACATATGTTTCGAAACGCGTCATTTTAAATAGAAAACGTCACACGACGGATCTAAGATAATTTATTAATTTATATATAACGAAGTGACTGGGATATCAATAACAATATGTATGTCAAAAAAATGTTCTTCTACTTTTCTTCTGACTTTTCAGGCAATTGTAGAGTTTACAAGGTTAAAGAGTAAAAAAGAACTGGAAGCTAGTGATGAAGAAGGGAGTAAATAATAACCTAGTGTTTTTAACGACTTAAAGTTCAATATATCGGTTAGCCATCTTCCGGCTTCACCATCTAAACCTCGGTTTCACATGTTTATTCTATGTATCTGGTGATAATTGTTAGTGCCGCATGTCGCAGTTTGCAGTTGACCTTGAAGCGTGAGTGTTCATGTGAGCTTGGTGCGTGTATTCAGCGCGTGTGTGTGTGTGTGTGTGTGTGTGTGTGTGTGTGTGTGTGTGTGTGTGTGTGTGTGTGTGTGTGTGTGTGTGTGTGTGTGTGTGTGTGTGTGTGTGTGTGTGTGTGTGTGTGTGTGTGTGTGTGTGTGTGTGTGTGTGTGTGTGTGTGTTTTATAGATTCCAGTTGGCAAGTTTTGTTTGTTATGTATTTACTTTAGTATGTTGTGACTCTCTGTCTGTTGTGAGAGTATTTTTTTCTGAAGTTACAGTGTTCTAACTTCATGCTTTCAGTATCCAAGCCACTTATTCGTATATGAATAGAATAAAGTTTTAATAAAGTCAGCTGAAGACAAGACAGGCGTTTATAAAATTACATGCAATGACTGCGATTGCTTCTACATTGGCCAGACTGGTAGAGCATTTATAAATCGATATAAAGAACGTCTACCTACAAGAGACATTAACAAAATAAAGTCAAATTACGCACGTTATTTGATGGATAGTAATCATAATTATACTGATTTCGAGACTAACTTTCAACCCCTCCATATATGTAAAAAAGGCATATATATGAGTATTGTCGAGAAGTGCGAAATATATAAGGCCTTTAAAAATTAAAACACCAAAGGCTGAACGAACAGTTGAACTTTCAGTCCGATTCTCTATACGAGACAGCGATAAGATTACAAGACGAGGTCCATAGTGCACGGTCAATGAAAACGTAAGCATAACAGTAGATTATAGTGTTACATTGGTGCGTACCAGCAACACCGCGTGTATTCCGTGTTCATATATTTTATATTTATTTACGACATGTGTGTAAATTATACGTAATTTGTTTTAATTATATGACGAATTTTACTGAGGGATTACAACTGAAGATGGGACATATGTCCAGAAACGCGTAGTGAAATATAAAAAAGGAAAAGCCACTAGACAGATGAAAGAAGCAAATTTTATTCTATTCAACACGTGTCAGGCAATTCTACCGGTTCCGGCTTCACCATCTAAACCTCGGTTTCCCACGTACCTGGTGATAATCGTTAGTGCCGCCTGTCGCAGTTTGTAGTTGACCTTGAACCGTGCGTCTTCATGTACTTTTGTGATTGCATTCAGCGTGTGTGTGGTGTTTTATAGATTCCACAGTTCTAAGTTTAATTATTTATTTATTTTTTGATTGATTTTTATGTTTATACTTTAGTATGTTTTGACTGTCTGTTGTGAGACAGAGTATTTTTTTATTTGTTTGTTTTTTATTATCTTGTGGATACGGGTTTGGCGATCCTGAAGTGCCTTAGCTGGATTCTCACTTTGCTTTAACTTGTCTTGGGTGAGATCCTTCCTTTAGTCTATTCTGTCTAGTTTCTTTTGACTGCCTTTTGACTGACGTCGACGCTATTATAGTAATCAAAGGCTGGAGTGTCTTCCTTTTTTAAATTCTAATTTCTTAATTTTAGGTGGCTTAGGATCTTAGAGTGCTCACTGGTGCCGATAGGTGAGCACTGGAAATACTAAGAAACGTTCAGTAGGCTATCAGAATATCTGATACAAAACCACCAAATCCTATCTCAGAAAGAGAAAGGTGAGGGCGAATCTCCTGCGCCCCAAAACAGGAGCCTTTCGGTTAAGGTATGGTAACCCTGACAGAAGAGTCTCTTGTCCTTCTGGTAAGAGACCAATAACCTGTTCATGTAAAACTTTTAATACTTGTAGTATCCAAAGCAGTCTCGGAGTAAGGTATGGAAACTGTGGCAGTACATGGAAGTTAGCTACATGGAACTATAAACCCACTGGTAGAAGACACGTGAGTTGTCCGAGGATGAGATGGGTGCCGGAACAGGTTTATACACCCTAATCATTGAGGAGGAGGAGGAGGAGGAGGAGCAGGAGGAGCAGGAGCAGGAGCAGGAGCAGGAGCAGGAGCAGGAGCAGGAGCAGGAGCAGGAGCAGGAGCAGGAGAAGGAGAAGGAGAAGGAGAAGGAGAAGGAGAAGAAGAAGAAGAAGAAGAAGAAGAAGAAGAAGAAGAAGAAGAAGAAGAAGAAGAAGAAGAAGAAGAAGAAGAAGAAGAAGAAGAAGAAGAAGATATAATGTTTGTTTTCTACAGATTTGTTGCGTAGTCGAAACTCCACTTTATGTAAAATAGGCAGTGATGGGAGAAGTCCATCCCTCTAGCACGCTTAATCTTATTTCTTGTTCGATAGTAAGTACACTACGTAGTAGCAGTAGTAAGCTTCCTGATCTGCGGCAGTCGCTCAGACTTTTCAATATTTGCAATTTTGTTGACTTACTTTTTTAGCTTCTTGTGTGCCTATATATAAAAACGGTTCCCTGGGCCGAACAGGGAAGTACAAACATACTGACGCAAGTTTAACAGTGTGGTTGTGCCAAATTCATTAAATTAAATTAAATCTTTATGCCAGTAGAGGGAAATTGGGGGTTCTGGCTCACAAAGGAATGCCGCCTTCTTAAAAAACACTAAAAAAACACTAAAAAACATGATCTCAGAGATGACGCCGCCACCGCTGGACCCGCAGCATCCCGATGGACCACAGCACCGCGAATTTCCGCGAATAAATTTTTTTATTTTTTTTATTTGGTTTTTTTATTTTTTTAATTAAATTGATTTGGTGGGATGATGTTCAATGGACCACCAGCATCCGTGAATATACTTTTTTATTTTTTTAAGAAAGCTGATTTGCATATCAGTGGGTGGTGTTGGGTGGGAGGTTGTTTTTTTTTTTTCATATCAGTGGGTGGGGGGTGGTTCCAACTCGAAGCATTATAGTGTATACTAAAATATATGATCAGGTGTACCAACCTTTGCATGAGTTCAAATTTGTTGTGTGTTATAATGTATATTAAATCTATATGATCAGGTGTACCAACCTCTGTAGTATTATTATAGTGTATAGATATTTTATATGAGCAGGTTTGTCAACATTTTCTGTGGCGGGGGGAGGGAAATTCAAATATGTGTTATATTGTGTATGTATAGAGCAGATCTGTCAACATTTTTTTCTCTTCTGTGGTGGGAAATTCAAACTATATATGATCATAATTGGTACTCTCTCTCTCTCTCACACACGGTGTGTATGTCTCTCTCTCTCTCTCTCTCGTTGTCAAACGTTATGCTCACCGGCATTATAGTGTATATTAAAATATATGATTAGGTGTACCAACCTTTACATGAGTTCAAATTTGTCGCGTGTTATAATGTATATTAAATCTATATGATCAGATGTACCAACCTCTGTATTATTCGTCCTCTCTCACTCTCTCTCTCTCTCTCTCTCTCTTTTGTTGTCAAACGTTATGCTCAAACTGTGGTCAGTACCGAGCGCATGTATATGAAATTAGAAAGTTTATATTTATTCGACAAATATTAACGTCCTCTCTCTCTCTCTCTCTCTCTCTCTCTCTCACACTCTCACTTGTTTCAACTGTGTCAACAAATAGTAACGTCCTCTCTCTCTCTCTCTCTCTCTCTCTCTCTCTCTCTCTCTCTCACTTTCACACGTTTCAACTATGCAAGGTTTCATACCCTTTCTCCTGTCTCCCTCTCGTACATTGAGTAGTCGGTGTGATGAATAAATAATTTTAGCCCTCTCTCGTTGTCAAAACGTCGTCTTCATTTTCAATGTATTAAATAATTAATTAATAGTTTTATAATGCAGTCAGTGTGATTGATCCTTGTTAGAAATATATATATATTTGGCGTCAATGAACTACTTACCTGTTATGTTGTTACAGACAATACTTCTGTTTTAAGGTTGCAGTTTACACACACACACATAGGTTCAGTAGTGTATAGCGAAATAAATTAAAATTATACACACACACATGAAAACGGCGGCTGAAATTCATACAAATCTTCTGATGTAACAGTTCACAAAAAATAAATTAATTGTACACATGTTCAGAGGTGTAGAGTGAAATAAAATAAAGTCATAATTTGTTTAAATGATTAAATATATTTTAACATTCACAATATAAAATTCACAATTAAATAAATACATTATAAAATTGATATTTTTCGAAAGTTTATATATATATAATTGTGTGTCGTACTTGTAGAATAAGCAACCTGCAACATAACAATACAACAACAACATTAAAATCATGTTAAATATCACACACACACAGATGCACACGCAACGCGCGCACATACAGACGCATACGCAACGTAATCACACACACACACACACACACACACACACACACACACACACACACACACACGCACGCATACGCATACGCAACGTAACCAAACACGCAACGCGCCCACACACAGACGCAAACGCAACGTACACACGTTTGGGTTACACCACACACACACACACACACACACACACACACACACACACACACACACACAGACGTACACGCACACATACGCAACGCGTCCACACACAGACGCAAACACAACGTAATCATATACATACATACAACATGTACATGTAGGACCAATAAACAGATAACAGATTTAAATATGCTATAGTCATTGTAAGACGTTACAATCATTGAAGTGTTTAATAAGTAAATTGTATGTATGTATATATCACTGAATAATAATAATATAATCGTTTGCTGCAACAGGTAAAGCAGTTACAAATAATTACATATAGGTTCAGAGGCGTATAGTGAAATAAATTAAAAATCCATTCATCAAAACTTTGTAAATTAGAATCTGCACTACATTCAAACATACGCACACACACAATGATAAAAAAATTGTTTATTAAAAGTAGTTTGTTACCTTAACGAGATACAATTTCCACATGCGCTGTCTGGTTCTTCATCCCTCGAAACACAAGATGTAGGTCGCTGGGATTTATATGACGGAGTTCTTCATCTGTAAAGACGTCAGCATACCTCTTAGGTAGATATACACGATAGCGGCGCTCACAATCTTCCAACGTTACAAGCACAGACTTCCCATATCGCGTGTCCACATGCAACATGTTAACGATCGGATACTGTTTGTCCACTGTTAATTCTGCACAACGTTGTACTCAATAGCAGAAACTGCGTTGAATTTTGTGATAAACGACATTATTTATGAGAAGTGAAGACGTCTGTATCAAGCAAGGTGGAACCATACAATGTCAGAATATTCGCTACAAAGAAGACTAGTGAAAGTAATGATGGTGATGTGGTCATCAGGAAAGTTCACGTTCATCGCCCGAAGCTTTGCATGTACATACACACAGCCAGAATTAGCGCTGTTACAAAATATATATATTAGGAAAGTCAAGCCCACAGACTACTAGAAATAGTTATCGTTTGAAAAAAAAAAAAAGAAACCACACATTACGAACTAATATCGTTACAATAATAATAATACATAAACTTACGTTTACGGTCGTCCAAACTGAAGTATGGAGTGACAATAACTATAGATATCACAGTAAGAATTTTTGTTGTTGTTTTTAACAGGTGATGTTTTTCATCCCCTGAAGCTTTGTATGCAGAATTATGACTGTTACATAATATATATTAGGAAAGTCGTCAGAAATAGTTATTGCCTGCAGCAAGAATTTTTGTTGTTGTTGTTGTTTTTAACAGGTGGTGTTTTTGCATGTACATACATGCAGAATTATGGTTGTTACATAGGTTCTAGTGTATTTCGAATTCGTAACGACTGTAGCAGGCGGGGCGAAAATCCAATGTCTGTATGCAAAACGTGTTACGTCCATAACCGACAACTCCTTTACTATATAATTGCCGTTGTCATCATAAAAGCAGTGAAAGTCAATTATTACAGCAGCGTTTTCCATTATACTATAAAAAAAAAAAAAGAAACCACACATTACAAACTAATATTTATAAACACAAAGATCGTTACAATAATAATACACAAACTTACGTTTACTGTCGTCCGAACTGAAGCGTGGAGAGAGAATAACTATCGATATCACAGTGAGAATTCTTTTTGTTTTTAACAGATGGAATTTTAGCAGGAGGGGGAGCAGAGTCGCCGTCGGCAATTAATTTGGCACGTACGTAAGATTTTAATAAAACAATTATCAGTTTTAAATAATAATTTTCGGAAACAACCCCGGGGGTCCTCATGCCACGAAACACGAGATGTAGGTCGCTGGGGTTTTATAAATTGTTTATTAAGTCTTTTAGAAATGGTCTTATACTTGAGCTTGGCCTGTTGACTATTGCTTTTAATTTTGTAATTTCTACAGGCGTTAACCGTTTCGGAGAAAAAAACCATTTATGGAGAAGATCCTCCTCCTCTTGTTTTGATGTGGTATTTATTCTATGATCCATCCTTCTTGTTCCTATAATAATAATAACAGTACCTGCTTCATTATCATATACATTATGTGCTATATATAAATATATACATAAGGCTTTCAACACACACACACACACATACCATAAATCCAGAACAGGAAAGGTATTATAACAAACATTACGAAAACAAGTACGTACATAGATCAACGTTTAAACAAACAGATTATTACCTGAATAAATTTTTTTTAAAAACAGGACAGCGTATTATCTATATAACGTTCTGTTTCAGATAAGAATAGTTTGAATATAAAATGAAAGGGTACGTTGTATTTTGTTATGAGAAAATGCATTTCTAAATTTCGTTACATTTGTCAAAAGAGCTTATTGATCAGACGTATGAGTAATTATATTAATCCTTATGTAGCAAATACGCACGGATTCGTAAAATACAGCACTCAGGTGTAGGGCAATTAATCCTTTTTGTATTGAACGTATTTAAGTAGGCCTACTCGTGATATCAGTAAATTCTATCTAAACGTCATCTCAACGGAATCATTAAGTTTTTCAAAAGATCTTATTGATCAGACGTATGAGTATAAAATTGGAAATCTACAAACACATCAAAAATATCTGTCAAACCCCTATCAAACAAAAACCCCCGTTCTTATCGAGAGACAACAGTAACTGACCTAAGCACATGTGCTTCATTAGGCAACAGACCAAAAAATCAAATAGACGACTATAAGCTCAATTTAAATAAAATCTGAATATTCAATAAAATTTTTTTTTTTTTTAGTAACATATGCAAATCTTTTACTTACCTCTTAAATGTTGTTATACACACAATAGCCGATTGAACGATGAGTGTCTCATACAAATGAGAAATAGTGACATGTCGTCTTGTGTGTGTGTGTATGTATATATATATATATATATATCATACGGTGGTAGCGTACACGTTTGAAAGTTGATACACATTAAATTCTCTCTCTCTCTCTCTCTCACACACATTACAGAGATTGATATTAATTGCATGTATGTTCAGAGGTTGGGTGTCTAAATCGATGCATTTTACTTTCACTTTCTAATTTGACACATGGCTTACTTCCATACATAAATATCTATCGTCCATATCCGTCTACGAGTGTTGCTAAACGAAATTGAAAATGTTGTAATACATAACGGCCTGTGTAATAGTATGGTATGTTTTTTAGGACAGCCAAAAGCATGAAAGTATTATTTAAATCTGTATGGAAGTCATATATAAATATCGGGTCAGCGCTTGAATTATTTGCGCATGCGCATAACAGCTTTTTAGTACAGTTGCACACACACACACACACACACACACACACACATCGACACTCACTTGCAACAACGTCTTACTTATCACACGTTCATGCGCTACAAATTGATATTATAAAACGTTTAAGATACACTATAATAACATAATACCAGCGTTATAACCGTACCTTTTGTTTTTCAGCGTTACGACGGCAGTGTGTACGTATGCGTCTGTGTGTGTTCGCGTGTTTGGTTACGTTGTGTACGTGTGCGCTCGTTGCGTGTGTGCGTGTTTGGTTACGTTGCGTATGTATGTGTGTGTGTGTGTGTGTGATTACGTTACGTATGCGTGTGCGTCTTAATGTGAACAATTTTACGTTTAAATAAAATCTGTACATACAATAAAATTATGTTTCAGTATTAATGATATAAATATTACTGTTTTATTATTTTAAAATACTGTATATATATAACCTAGGAACTTCGCAGGTGAAGAAATTAATTTCTATTTTTCATCTGTAACGACATGCGTGTATAATTTTAATTTATTTCACTATACACCTTCGCCACCGCTGCTACCACAGTCGTCAGTAATAAAAAAAGAAGAAGAAGAAAGATCAGTTAGGAAACGCATCAGTACTCGTTCGAAACGATTAACATCAGTCCCAATGGACCACAGCATCCGTGAATTTCCGCGAATAAAAAAAAAAAAAAAACGTAAAACGTTCTACTTACGTTTCATGTTAGGTTAAAAAATACAGTCCACGTACGTAGGTTAAAAATGCAGTCCACGTACGTTTACGTTAGGTTAAGATGCAGTCTACTTACGTTTCACGTTAGGTTAAAAAATGCAAACACACACACACGTGTTAGGTTGCAACCTAACGCGTGTGTATGTTATTTAAATAATAATTTAAATAATATACACGTGTGTGCGTTTCCTAACTGATCTTTCTTCTTCTTCTTTTTTTATTACTGACGACTGTGGTAGCAGCGGTGGCGAAGGTGTATAGTGAAATAAATTAAAATTATACACGCATGTCGTTACAGATGAAAAATAGAAATTAATTTCTTCACCTGCGAAGTTCCTAGGTTATATATATACAGTATTTTAAAATAATAAAACAGTAATATTTATATCATTAATACTGAAACATAATTTTATTGTATGTACAGATTTTATTTAAACGTAAAATTGTTCACATTAAGACGCACACGCATACGTAACGTAATCACACACACACACACACACATACATACGCAACGTAACCAAACACGCACACACGCAACGAGCGCACACGTACACAACGTAACCAAACACGCGAACACACACAGACGCATACGTACACACTGCCGTCGTAACGCTGAAAAACAAAAGGTACGGTTATAACGCTGGTATTATGTTATTATAGTGTATCTTAAACGTTTTATAATATCAATTTGTAGCGCATGAACGTGTGATAAGTAAGACGTTGTTGCAAGTGAGTGTCGATGTGTGTGTGTGTGTGTGTGTGTGTGTGTGTGTGTGCAACTGTACTAAAAAGCTGTTATGCGCATGCGCAAATAATTCAAGCGCTGACCCGATATTTATATATGACTTCCATACAGATTTAAATAATACTTTCATGCTTTTGGCTGTCCTAAAAAACATACCATACTATTACACAGGCCGTTATGTATTACAACATTTTCAATTTCGTTTAGCAACACTCGTAGACGGATATGGACGATAGATATTTATGTATGGAAGTAAGCCATGTGTCAAATTAGAAAGTGAAAGTAAAATGCATCGATTTAGACACCCAACCTCTGAACATACATGCAATTAATATCAATCTCTGTAATGTGTGTGAGAGAGAGAGAGAGAGAATTTAATGTGTATCAACTTTCAAACGTGTACGCTACCACCGTATGATATATATATATATATATATACATACACACACACACAAGACGACATGTCACTATTTCTCATTTGTATGAGACACTCATCGTTCAATCGGCTATTGTGTGTATAACAACATTTAAGAGGTAAGTAAAAGATTTGCATATGTTACTAAAAAAAAAAAAAATTTTATTGAATATTCAGATTTTATTTAAATTGAGCTTATAGTCGTCTATTTGATTTTTTGGTCTGTTGCCTAATGAAGCACATGTGCTTAGGTCAGTTACTGTTGTCTCTCGATAAGAACGGGGGTTTTTGTTTGATAGGGGTTTGACAGATATTTTTGATGTGTTTGTAGATTTCCAATTTTATACTCATACGTCTGATCAATAAGATCTTTTGAAAAACTTAATGATTCCGTTGAGATGACGTTTAGATAGAATTTACTGATATCACGAGTAGGCCTACTTAAATACGTTCAATACAAAAAGGATTAATTGCCCTACACCTGAGTGCTGTATTTTACGAATCCGTGCGTATTTGCTACATAAGGATTAATATAATTACTCATACGTCTGATCAATAAGCTCTTTTGACAAATGTAACGAAATTTAGAAATGCATTTTCTCATAACAAAATACAACGTACCCTTTCATTTTATATTCAAACTATTCTTATCTGAAACAGAACGTTATATAGATAATACGCTGTCCTGTTTTTAAAAAAAATTTATTCAGGTAATAATCTGTTTGTTTAAACGTTGATCTATGTACGTACTTGTTTTCGTAATGTTTGTTATAATACCTTTCCTGTTCTGGATTTATGGTATGTGTGTGTGTGTGTGTGTAATCTTACGTACGTGCCAAATTAATTGCCGACGGCGACTCTGCTCCCCCTCCTGCTAAAATTCCATCTGTTAAAAACAAAAAGAATTCTCACTGTGATATCGATAGTTATTCTCTCTCCACGCTTCAGTTCGGACGACAGTAAACGTAAGTTTGTGTATTATTATTGTAACGATCTTTGTGTTTATAAATATTAGTTTGTAATGTGTGGTTTCTTTTTTTTTTTTATAGTATAATGGAAAACGCTGCTGTAATAATTGACTTTCACTGCTTTTATGATGACAACGGCAATTATATAGTAAAGGAGTTGTCGGTTATGGACGTAACACGTTTTGCATACAGACATTGGATTTTCGCCCCGCCTGCTACAGTCGTTACGAATTCGAAATACACTAGAACCAACTGCTGGTTAACGACAAACTATCATGGGCTAAGATGGGATGAAGGAGAGACACCGTACGACAATCTTGTTTCAGTGTTAACAACGTATACGAACATATATAAATATGTGTTTGTGAAGGGTCTTGAGAAAAAACGTTTTTTAGAATCGAAAATAATTCATTATCATATAATAAATCTTGATGACATTGGTTGCCCAAAAGACGTACCAAAAGACATTCCTGGGGCGTTATGTCTTACACATTGCAATTCTTCTTCTACACTATGTACAAACCATAATGTGCACGCACTTAGAGAGTGGATAATTAATGATTTTTCTGTTATACAAACATTTTTAATGTAAGTGTCTCATAGCATTGTTAATTTCATTAGGTAAACTTGTATATGGCTGCAGGCGATAACTATTTCTGATGACTTTCCTAATATATATTATGTAACAGCCATAATTCTACATGTATGTACATGCAAAGCTTCAGGGGATGAAAAACACCATCTGTTAAAAACAACAACAAAAAGTCTTGCTGCAGGCGATAACTTTTTCTGACGACTTTCCTAATATATATTATGTAACAACCATAATTCTGCATGTATGTACATGCAAAAACACCACCTGTTAAAAACAACAACAACAACAATTCTTGCTGCAGGCAATAACTATTTCTGACGACTTTCCTAATATATATTATGTAACAGTCATAATTCTGCATACAAAGCTTCAGGGGATGAAAAACATCACCTGTTAAAAACAACAACAAAAATTCTTACTGTGATATCTATAGTTATTGTCACTCCATACTTCAGTTTGGACGACCGTAAACGTAAGTTTATGTATTATTATTATTGTAACGATATTAGTTCGTAATGTGTGGTTTCTTTTTTTTTTTTTTTTCAAACGATAACTATTTCTAGTAGTCTGTGGGCTTGACTTTCCTAATATATATATTTTGTAACAGCGCTAATTCTGGCTGTGTGTATGTACATGCAAAGCTTCGGGCGATGAACGTGAACTTTCCTGATGACCACATCACCATCATTACTTTCACTAGTCTTCTTTGTAGCGAATATTCTGACATTGTATGGTTCCACCTTGCTTGATACAGACGTCTTCACTTCTCATAAATAATGTCGTTTATCACAAAATTCAACGCAGTTTCTGCTATTGAGTACAAACGTTGTGCAGAATTAACAGTGGACAAACAGTATCCGATCGTTAACATGTTGCATGTGGACACGCGATATGGGAAGTCTGTGCTTGTAACGTTGGAAGATTGTGAGCGCCGCTATCGTGTATATCTACCTAAGAGGTATGCTGACGTCTTTACAGATGAAGAACTCCGTCATATAAATCCCAGCGACCTACATCTTGTGTTTCGAGGGATGAAGAACCAGACAGCGCATGTGGAAATTGTATCTCGTTAAGGTAACAAACTACTTTTAATAAACAATTTTTTTATCATTGTGTGTGTGCGTATGTTTGAATGTAGTGCAGATTCTAATTTACAAAGTTTTGATGAATGGATTTTTAATTTATTTCACTATACGCCTCTGAACCTATATGTAATTATTTGTAACTGCTTTACCTGTTGCAGCAAACGATTATATTATTATTATTCAGTGATATATACATACATACAATTTACTTATTAAACACTTCAATGATTGTAACGTCTTACAATGACTATAGCATATTTAAATCTGTTATCTGTTTATTGGTCCTACATGTACATGTTGTATGTATGTATATGATTACGTTGTGTTTGCGTCTGTGTGTGGACGCGTTGCGTATGTGTGCGTGTACGTCTGTGTGTGTGTGTGTGTGTGTGTGTGTGTGTGTGTGTGTGTGTGTGTGGTGTAACCCAAACGTGTGTACGTTGCGTTTGCGTCTGTGTGTGGGCGCGTTGCGTGTTTGGTTACGTTGCGTATGCGTATGCGTGTGTGTGTGTGTGTGTGTGTGTGTGTGTGTGTGTGTGTGTGTGTGTGTGATATTTAACATGATTTTAATGTTGTTGTTGTATTGTTATGTTGCAGGTTGCTTCTTCTACAAGTACGACACACAATTATATATATATAAACTTTCGAAAAATATCAATTTTATAATGTATTTATTTAATTGTGAATTTTATATTGTGAATGTTAAAATATATTTAATCATTTAAAAAAATTATGACTTTATTTTATTTCACTCTACACCTCTGAACATGTGTACAATTAATTTATTTTTTGTGAACTGTTACATCAGAAGATTTGTATGAATTTCAGCCGCCGTTTTCATGTGTGTGTGTATAATTTTAATTTATTTCGCTATACACTACTGAACCTATGTGTGTGTGTGTAAACTGCAACCTTAAAACAGAAGTATTGTCTGTAACAACATAACAGGTAAGTAGTTCATTGACGCCAAATATATATATATTTCTAACAAGGATCAATCACACTGACTGCATTATAAAACTATTAATTAATTATTTAATACATTGAAAATGAAGACGACGTTTTGACAACGAGAGAGGGCTAAAATTATTTATTCATCACACCGACTACTCAATGTACGAGAGGGAGACAGGAGAAAGGGTATGAAACCTTGCATAGTTGAAACGTGTGAAAGTGAGAGAGAGAGAGAGAGAGAGAGAGAGAGAGAGAGAGAGAGAGAGAGAGAGAGAGAGAGAGAGAGAGAGAGAGAGAGAGAGAGAGAGAGAGGACGTTACTATTTGTTGACACAGTTGAAACAAGTGAGAGTGAGAGAGAGAGAGAGAGAGGACGTTAATATTTGTCGAATAAACTTTCTAATTTCATATACATGCGTTCGGTACTGACCACAGAGAGAGGAGAACGGTTTGAGCATAACGTTTGACAACAAGAGAGAGAGAGAGAGAGAGAGAGAGAGAGTGAGAGAGAGGGAGTGAGAGGACGAATAATACAGAGGTTGGTACATCTGATCATATAGATTTAATATACATTATAACACGCGACAAATTTGAACTCATGTAAAGGTTGGTACACCTAATCATATATTTTAATATACACTATAATGCCGGTGAGCATAACGTTTGACAACGAGAGAGAGAGAGAGAGAGACATACACACCGTGTGTGAGAGAGAGAGAGAGTACCAATTATGATCATATATAGTTTGAATTTCCCACCACAGAAGAGAAAAAAATGTTGACAGATCTGCTCTATACATACACAATATAACACATATTTGAATTTCCCTCCCCCCGCCACAGAAAATGTTGACAAACCTGCTCATATAAAATATCTATACACTATAATAATACTACAGAGGTTGGTACACCTGATCATATAGATTTAATATACATTATAACACACAACAAATTTGAACTCATGCAAAGGTTGGTACACCTGATCATATATTTTAGTATACACTATAATGCTTCGAGTTGGAACCACCCCCCACCCACTGATATGAAAAAAAAAAAACAACCTCCCACCCAACACCACCCACTGATATGCAAATCAGCTTTCTTAAAAAAATAAAAAAGTATATTCACGGATGCTGGTGGTCCATTGAACATCATCCCACCAAATCAATTTAATTAAAAAAATAAAAACACCAAATTAAAAAAATAAAAAAATTTATTCGCGGAAATTCGCGGTGCTGTGGTCCATCGGGATGCTGCGGGTCCAGCGGTGGCGGCGTCATCTCTGAGATCATGTTTTTTAGTGTTTTTTTAGTGTTTTTTAAGAAGGCGGCATTCCTTTGTGAGCCAGAACCCCCAATTTCCCTCTACTTATGCCATTCCTTACCTTACGCTTTAGTGTCTTGTGGATACTCGCTAACATCATTAAAAATGTTTTGAGCGTGTTGTTATCGTGTATTAGGAAAAATATATCTTACTCAGTCTTCAAAGCAATTGCATAAATGTATATAAAGGACAACTTGGTCGAGATAAAGGAAAAACACAATAGAGAAACTTTTTGTTAGCAACTTGTAGTGGAGAAGCCATAAAGTAAATAATTGCCAATTTGTCTTTTATGAGATTACTGTTTTACGTTTCCACACAAGTTCTTTGATTGGTCTCTTAATAGCAAAACCTGACTAATGCTGAATACGCCTTTCAATTCGTCTGGCTTTAATTACCGAAAAAGGATAATGGTTTATTGGATCCGATTGCTGACAATTAGTGCATACTTTTGCAGCCGATTTTAATTGTGGCCGACAATGACACGAGAGACGCTACAATTGAAATACAATGCAGTCCGTTAGGAATCCCAATTGACTGTCCCAATTTAATCAGTTAATTTATGCAATTAAATGAAGTACGTTGCCTTTTTATCCTCCAACTTCACTTAAGTGACACCTCATACACAATCGCCTTATCAAAGGAAGTAATGAAACTGTCCAACATTAACGAATTAAAAAGGAAGAACAAAGATTTTCAAGAAATAGAGTACATGACTAGAAAATTGATACAGGAATATCAGAAATAGGGACTAAAAATAAATATAAATAAAACAAAATACATGGAAATAGATGACCTTCATCAAGACTTGATATTGGAAGAAGACATAAGGAAGATTTCATATACTGAGGAATACAAGTATTTAGGGGTGACATTTACGCCCAATGGAAAGCAAGACAAAGAAACACAATCCTGAATGAATTTGGGAAAGATGGCTATATCTATATTAAATGGAATCCCGTGGGATAAGCAATTAGAAATGAAACTAAAACCAAAATATTTAAAACCATTGTTAATAGTATCATGACTTACGGCTCAGAAGTTTGGACTACTAATAAACACACGAGAACAAAATTAATGTCACAGAGATGGAGTTTTGGAGACGTTTGGCAAAAGTATCCAGACGTGAGAAAATATAAATGATATCATTAAGAACAGAATGAATGTGAAGAATTCAATTGTTGAGTTTATCCAAACAAAAAAATTACAATGGTATGGATACACGAAAAGAATTGCACCGGATAGATTGCCAAGGAGAGTTATGGAATGGACCCCACCGGGAAGAAGTAGGAAAAGAAGAAGACCACCTATCACCTGGATAGAAGAAATTCAGACTATATTAAGGGAACGAGAAATTTAAGAAGATCTTTGGATGGACAAGCAACAGTGGAAGATGAGAATTCAATTAATTCTGTAATCTTTGGTTCCGGAAAAGTGTAAACATTGTACAGCCGGAATAATAATAATCACAGCCACATCACAGGATGAGTGAACCGTTTTTGTTAACATTAATCTCAGTAAAACTTTTTTAGGAACGGAAAATATTTCGGACGCTCCAAGTCGACGAGAGAGATTGTACAAAGCTATAGGACGGAACGCCACAGGACTAGAACGCTGGATTTGTAGGTGGTTGGACAAGTGCCATAAAATCATAACTACAACGCTGTACCACTGCAGCACTTGTTAGAAATTACTGAATCCTTTGTCGGGCTGTTTGGCCGTGGCCCACTGTTTCTAACTAAAACAGACGTTTCGGCAGTGCCATCGACTGCCTTAACCACAGCACTGTGCTCTCTAACGTGTATCAACCTACGTTAGTTCAGCTCGAATTTTTACAATGATGATGGCAGTCGATGGTACTGTCGAAACATCTGTTTTAGTTAGAAACAATTCGGTTCACGGCCAAACAGCCCGGGAATCAACTTTAATAACATTGACTCCGCCCGTGTAAGCCTACGAAGTATATTACTGAATTCTTTATTATATATTATTATCCAATTTTCATTTCCTAATGTTTCATTCAATAATATTCTTTATCAAATTACAAGCATCTCCATTTTGTAAACTACTTCAATTAATAGTGGAGAAGTGTGGGGAAGGCCATCCATCGTCGGTAGATATTGGAAGTGTTCTTTCCACCGTTATTTATAATCTATTCATTTTTTATTCAAGTTAAAATCCTGTAACTCTTCTCTTCTGTAAAGTCTCATACTTTATACGGTCAAGTTTAGTACACCTATAACTCCTCTTAAGTACACCATTTTTGATTCCTGTATTTCAAGGGAGGATGCTAGAGAAATCAATTTTTCTCTCTTCCACTCTCTCCACCTTCATCGACCGACATGCAGTTGATATCCTCCTGGAAGCTGCAGGGTACTGGTAGATCATCTCTATGCGGGACTGGATGGATAGCTGATGGAATGTTTGGGTATTCCACAGTCAACTTCTTTTTTCTTGACATGCTTAAGAGATGCTATCATATAGAAATAACTAAATAACAGACATACGTATGATTTGTTGGCTGCCGCCAAATTATTGGGACAACGAAGTGCATTGAACGTCCTTTTTTTATTCAACCAACTACGAAGATTAACTGATCTCGTGTTGCAGCAAATGTGAAGTGCCCAGGGCTTGTCTCGATCCCCTAACTTAACTCCAAAATAAGTAATAGCAGGCTGTTGTCACAAGTGTTTTAATAGGGAGTTTCTGGACAGAAAATGTCACTTCACTACAAATATATCAAAAGTTGTCAGCACTGTTAACACATTTGTGCGGCATCTTGGAGTTTTGACGAGAAACGTACACACAAAACTCTAAAATATAGAAAGGAATATCACTAATAATCATTAAACTCAAAACATAAACAGATGAAAACTAAACTGAATTGGCTAACCACGATTGCAGTCCGGTTTGCCAACCGCTAAATGTTAAATTCCCTGTTAGCCATAAAAATACCCTTAATTATACATTAAGGGCAAACTGAATCTTTTGAAGGTCATATTTACTTTTACAAGCTAAAATGAATAACAAAAAATGAGTACCTATTTTTGAGTCAGAAACATTTTTCTTGTCGACTAGTGTTATAGGTTTTTAAGTAATTGATTTAATCATTATTAATACTTTACAGTTAATTGTTGGAAGTAATTAAAATTAATTATTCTTAAACAACATTGATATTTAAATAATAATTAAAAAATTTATTATACTAATGCATAATTTTAAATATATTAAAATATTAATATTTGATTTATTGTCATCCACGATTCAGTATGTACTACTAATTTATTATGTTCAAATTTATGTTTGTTTTATGTACCAATTAAACTTGCTTTGATTATCCCGAATATCCAGAATTGTTACTTCATAATTCCGTTGTTCTAACGGACGCCAACAAACTCAAAGTGGTGTGTTCAACATATTATACTTTTGTAGACCGCAATAAAAGTAAAGAAACGTTGACTGTATTCACTAATCGGGATTGTATTTTGGTGTCAGATTACATATTCCGTTACTTTAAGTAAGTTTCAGACGATCTTTGGGATAATCAACCGTATTTTTAGAAACAAGGAAAGTCGAGATGCAAAATTAAAAGTTCCAAAAAGGTTATGGCAGTGCCTGTACTGTCCTATGGGTGTGAATTGAGGACAACAACTAAGGAAGGAGACAGCAAAATACAGGACTTGAGAATAGCGTTTTTAAGAAAAGTTATCAGGTGTTCTAAACTTGACCTATAAAGAATGAAGCCATAAGAGAAGAGTTACAGGGTTTTAACTGGAATGAAAAATTTTAAAAATTGAAAACGACGGGGTAAAGAACAACATGATGGCCCTCCCCACACTTCTCTTTGAGTCTGAGAATTGGACTTTAACGAAGTCCCAAGTCAGTCGTACTCAAGCTGCCAAAATGAGGTTCTTAGGCACGTGGCAGGATACATCATTCATGATCGAAAACAAATGTCAGGGCCTGAATATTATGAGTATACTCGATAGGATTGTCCAATGCTGGGTAAAACGATTGAAACATCTTAACCCAATGGATAACTGCCGCATAACCAAACAACTATGGAATTAGAATCCGAAAGGATGGAGACGTGTGGAGCATTCAAGAATCGTTGGAATGAGCGGCTCTAGTCGATCTCCTAGGGACCGGAACAAACCATTTTTAAGGTGCTTATGGACGGGGAAAGCAGAGACGACCAGTAGAGGAGTCCAGTGCTGGCGGCCAGCACCTTTCCCTCTACTTACCCTGTCTATAGCGGTACTTTCCTCTTCAGTGGGCAGTTGAGACTGGCGGCCACAAAACTCAAACATGTCTTATTTTACTGGCTCGAAAGACGGCCAGTAGCGGTCATGTGACCTCTACTGTCCGCCAGTAGAGCCGGGTGGGATTTGGTTTGCATTAGTCTGCTGTTGGTCGGTGTTGTGGTAGTTGTTCAAGATGAGCTCCACTGTCAACAGTGATACATCAATTTAATAAAAAAATAAATAAAACTATAAAGGGAAGTGCAGATTATATACCAATATTTTTGGAAGAGTTCCAAAACTTTGAATTAGTATGGAATGTCCGACACGGCGATCAAAAGCCTCATCAAACTCTTTATTAAAATCCGAAACGGTCAAAACCTGAGGAAATAAAAAAAAGAACACACATGTTGTCAAGGTCACTCATATAGACCTACCGACGGTATAAGAAAATTTCCAGGCCAGTGACCACATGGCCAGCACTAGCCGCCAGTACTGGCCGCCTCTACTTTCCTCGTCTATAAGCTCCTTAGTTTAATCTTTGCTGAAGATGATGGTGATCATGATGATGACCAAAGACGGTGGCAAAAAATGTACTAAAAATTTTCAGAAAATTATTTTTCCACTGTGTTCTATGCCTTTGTCTCAGAGGTATAGATGACAGTCGTAGAAGCTTTAGTAAATATAAGACAAAAGCAATGTAATAAACAAATTTAACTTTATCATAATTAGTTATATCTAGAAATAATATTGGATACATAACATAAGAGCAACGGGCAAACATGGATAAATCAAGGAAAAAAAGGCACATAAAACTAATATATATATACATAAAATAATAATTTGGACGATGCTTTCAAAGTTTCATTATAATAGTTAAAATTAGTAACGCTTTTCCTCATTTTATTTTATTATTGTGTGTTTGTGTGTGCGTATCTTTTCAAAGGTCAGAGTGTGAGATTTAATTTATCTCTTGCAGCAAAAAGAAGCTTTATATTTAACATTTAACCTATTTTACTAAAATTTAGCTGTAAAAGCTTTAATAAATATGTTTCATTATGTAAAAAAAAATTAAACAAGACACGCGAAGGAAATAGCTTGAAGCGAGGAGAGGGGGGAGGCTTTGCCTTGCTTTGCTATCTCTTACTGCTGCGTTACAACTTTATTTGACGAGTTGAGAGCAGCGCCGCCTCTACATCTTGCCTCATGTCGTGTTACAGTTTGCACAATGTTATACTATCAGCCACTAGCGTGCGGTCCATGTAATCGCTGTTGCTGGTCGCAAAAGTCCTGGAAATGAAAGAAAATAGTGTTAATTATATCGCAGAACAATTAGTTTAGTTATTGAATAATTTGAAATACGAACAATATTAATAGGGAAACTTGAAGAAAAGCATAGCATTGCTTACGAACTGCTGGGCACTTGCACCGTCATGTGTTGCCGGCTCAGATGTCGACAATGTTTTACTGCGTACGGTCACTGACCTCATAGTAGTTGTTACTGTACAAACTGTTGAGGGGGATACATTCATCCACCCGATGTGTTGCCGCTGTATAAACCGGCAAAACTCTCAGTTAGCAGGTATGTTCGTTTCGGAACCAACATGCAGTTGGTTACTACCTATTTGTGTTTTGTTCGTTTAGTTGTGTGTTTCTCTGTTTGTCTTTATTATTACTAATTCGATTATTTCTGTCCTCATTTATTCTGTTTAAGTATAATGGAGTCAGATCCCGTTGAACCGGGACCCTCTTCTTCTGCCAGCGAAAGATAGAAAATTCTCTAAAATGATATTTTAGCTCTAAAAAGAATATTTTGGGTCTAAAAAAACATCTGGTACTAGAAAAAATTCTAATTGATTTTTATGCTACGTTTTAGGCCTATCACAACCGGCAACAGGTGTTATGTACCCACGCCACGCCACTGACCTCAAACGTGTTCAGGTAAGATGACGTAAATGTATCTTATTACTTGCACGTATCATAACATTACATACTGTTTTCAAAATGTATTACCAAACACTGCTGGAAACGTTTACCCGATTAATATCTTATTTCTAATTGCTTGTCTTCTCTTATAAACAGTTCTGTAAAAGTCTGTAAAATATATTTAATTTATTAAAATTTTATACGTTTCACAAAAGAGTTTCAATAATTATATTTAATTGTAATAATGTATACAATCAAAGTCGTATGTTTCTTACAAGAAACAGTAATATTTACATCCTTTTTGTTTATTTATAAGAATTTAAACAATAATAAACAGAGTAGAAAGAAAACAAGGAAGATAAAGAAAAATGTGTTAGTATGTGAACAAAGAAAAATCATTAAAAATATAAATATATATATTTCATTCTATATCTAAGGATTTCACAGCAGTGTTGGTAATAACCTCCGGGCTAGCGGGCCGCGGTCGACTAATGTTATTAATTTCAGACTTTTTGCCTTCACCACCAGTGCATAAAACGATACACACAACTGACAGGATGTCCGTCAGTTAACCACAGTAGGGTACGTCAGCTAAATCCGGACAAAAAAACAGTTTATTAAAACAATAATAGAACAATAATATTTAATCATTTATTATTTTTATAAAACAATAATATTTATACGATATAACTCTCGTTTGATCACTGCCTCGATCCTTGTTCTGAAGCGCGAGCACGCTCCTTGTCTAAATCCGCGAATGCTGCCTCAATACTGGCCTAAAGGGTTGCCACGTTACGGTGCCTGGACTTGCTAGACACCCTTTCAATAACGCGCCAAACGTAATAATCAAGGGGGTTTAAATCAGGACTATTGAGAGGCCAGAATTCCTTAGACCAGATTGCGTCCACGTTATCGGAAAGCCAGTTCTGCGCTAAATGGCTTGTGTGAGCAGGTGCACCGTCCTGTTGAAAGATGTACGGTCTTCCGGAGGCCACAGTTTCCATCTATGGCTTCACTACAGTTCTCAGAATCTGGAATGTCCATCGTGATGGTTTCTCCCTTTTTAAAGAAATGTGGCGGCATGACGTCACCCTCACTGGAGACGACGCTTAAGACGTGAACACTGGCCGGAAACTTTGTCCTGGCTACTACAGGGACATCCTCGGGATCATGCGCGAGCCAACGGTCATTTCTTCGGTTCACCTTTGCATCAACAATAAAAATATTTTCATCAGAAAAAAACCTGAGGCGACCCGCTGCTTCGTGCTTCAATGAACAAAGAAGCAAATTGCAGCGGGCAACTCTCTTGACCTTGGCAGCCTCAGACAGCATTTGTCGTACCTTGAGCACATAAGACGTGTGTCTCAGGTCCTTTTCTGCGATTCGACGCACGGTGGCGTCACTCACCCCAAGTGTGGTGGACAATTTACTAAGCGGCACGCCTGGGTCTTCTGAAATGAGCTCTTGAACCCTTTGGACGACATTTGGGCCCCTAGCAGTCTTCTCTCTTGAATGGCTTTGCCTTGCAGGGTTCGCGGAAACTTCTTCGGACTTCTCCGCGTCTGCATAGTTTTACGCGATGTTGTAAACGGTTGATCGCGGGTACCCGAAGAAGCAAATAATTTCGGTCGGCGAACGGCCGTCGCGAAGCGCTTCAATTACTGCCGCTCGTCGATTATATTCCGCACTCTATCTCACAGACTCACCCACTTTGAGGTTATGCGCGTCTTACACATAGAGCTGGCTTACCTAAACGCCAAGAATCGACTACTGCTGAAGTCAAATGTGGCGGGAAACTCAAATTGAATTTTGTCCGGATTTAGCTGACGCACCCTACTGAGGTAAAGAACTGTATTCTTTACCACAGTACTGTGGTTAACTGACGGACATCCTGTCACTTGTGTGTATCGTTTTATGCACTGGTGGTGAAGGTGAAAAGTCTGAAATTAATAACATCAGTGGACCGCTGCCCAATAGCCCGGAGGTTATATTACCAATATATAAATTTATTTTAATTAATATTTTGATAATTATTTTTGTATAGATGTTATTTAATAAATGTTTCTTTATATATTGTTCCTCTTTCAAATCAGATACCATGGACTCCATGTGGGACAGGAAGATTACACTTGCTGCAAAACTATAACAACAATTTGAAAGAAGTAGTTCTAATAACATTTCCTAAACATACAATTAAATTTTGTAAAAAAAACAATGTTCTAAAATGTCTTTAAAAAATTATTTAAAACTACACATTTATGTGCACGCAACGTTTTTCAGATTGTAATTTTTCTGTACTTTAAACATGAATCTTGAAGTTATAGGTTTGGTGGGATGTGATGTTTCTTTGGCAGTTTGTTTCATGTACTGTACTCTTAACACTTTTTCAGGGGATTCGCATAGTTAACAACAGCAAGTTTGTTTATTTATTTCTTAATAAATTTGTAAACAATCACAAAAAAATATTTGTGGTGAGTAAGGAAAAGAGTTTATTAGTGTATCCTTAAGGCAAAAACATTGAGAAAGGCAGAACGTTAACATTTTAACTTTTTCACTAAAAGTTCCAGATTTCTATATAAAAGTGTATATAATTTATAGTACAATTAAACTCGGAAAAACATTTACGAATAATCTAAAGCACGTCTGGTGCAGTAAAATCATTACGATTTTGTACACGATTCCTTTGTACACGATTCCTTTCAACGTCACGTATTTACTAAACGGCGTAAATTAAAATTATTTGGTCAGGCTAGCTTAGGTTAAATGTCTTGCTTTCCGATTACAATCTAGGCCGCTTTTAAACGTAAAGTTGAATATGATAGTCAACTGTGGAAATGATATTGTTATGACGGTCTAATTGAATGTCGTATGGTACAGTGGAAAACAAAACACAAGACACCAATTAAGTCACATAGCACCAGCTTTAATTATCACACATAACAGTTTTTAATCAACAAGATTATACTTGTATTCAAGTTAATCAGTCTACACAAATAATAATGTCAACTATAGATAATTCCGCACTATAAAAACTTTTCACTAATACACCATTTGAGACGCACTGTGTAAATCGCCCCGACATAAACTGAAACCTAAGCGGCAGGTATGGGCTATTTATAGTCTGCAGGGTTGCATAATATGCGTGCTTAACAAACACTTGAGAATTCTAGAGGCTACTTCAGCGCGGCCTTGGCAGAAACACGCCGGGTTGGGCTAGTTGAGAAGCTTGTCGGACAACACTATCGAATGTACGAGAATGTTCCGTATTACGTAACGTTGTCTCGCATGTTAAGTGTCACGCACGCACACAAACATTACAGCTGGACTCTGCTGGGATAGCCGAGAAACATGGAGAACGTTCTGTCATGGCGTAACATATACTTTTAAAGCGTTTTTTTGAAAATCCATATTTTTCAACACTTAAGTGCACACATCAGAGAAAATATTTTACGTAGGATATTGAAATATTCAGGTCTGATGTAAGTGACAATTCCCCACCTATTGAAGCAGAATTGTACAACTACAGTGTATACTTTGGGTGCTGTAAAAATAAATGTTTATCTCTTGAAGAATGTTACAAAATAAAAAAAATTGTATTTCGGAGACGAAAATTAAAAAAATCTATTTCAGTAGACACAAAACATGTACATAAAATATCTACAAAAATTTGAAGACTGTCTCATCAGGTAGATTATTCCTTGTGTAAAGTGTAGGTGTGGTATTGTTGAACAACGGTGGAACTGGCACGGAAGGCTGAACATTAGACAATAGGCCAAGTGTATTGTTGGCAATTTTCACAAAACAACATTCCGTTAATTACCTTTGCGGCGGAAAATGTACTGTACTGTACTTGCGTACAAAGACTTTAATAAGATCACACAAAATGTGTACCTCTTTGTAACAGCTGGTCTCGCCCAAACATATGGCCTCGTTCCCAGCACAACTGTCATTGTTCTACGTAAGGATAAATTGTTGTTGTTACCTACATCCACTGCTACTTCTGTGCCTTTAGTTTAACCCCCCGTAAAAATAAAAAAAAATTTTCTTCTTTGTAAAAAAAAACACGTTTAAGCTTCTATAAGCTATGAAATGTGTAGTGTACACTACTAGACTACTTTAGAATAGATAAATGTTGGTTAACAAAATTTAATTAATAAAATTGTGTTAGTGGTTATAATCACAAACAGAATTAACACTGTTGTACACCACTATAGAAAAATTATTCCGATTAACGCTTACAAGCTTCACAGCTAATTATCAGATCGGAAATTTTATTTGGGTTGAGATACATTTTTTTATATCTGAGCTGTGAAGTTTGAAAGCGCTAATCGGAATAATTTTAATATTATAATGTTTTTAGGCTGGGGGTCATTCCACAAAAATCGTCATAGAAAAACGTAACGCTTCCACACTTTCGATTCCCCACAGTCTAGAAATTTGATATGTAAACGCATCAAGACAGAAATAATCGCTGCTGACATTGAGTTTAGCAAACGTTTTAGTGAGAATACATTTGGTTTTACATGCTCTGTTTGTGATCGTCTGTGGTTTGGAAATGATTTACGTAATCCATCAAACGTAATCCACATTATACGTTTCAAAAGCCTAAAAACATTATCATGCTTCGATGTTTCGGTTTCGTCGAAATTATTTGAATGCTTACGTGCATAATTAAAGAGAGAGAGAGAGAGAGAGAGAGAGAGAGAGAGAGAGAGAGAGAGAGAGAGAGAGAGAGATTTTTTTCTCTAGTGGTGTGGAACAGTGTTAATTCTGTTTACTTTAGAATCAGTAACTGTTGGTTATATGGAATACTAATTTATATGGTGAAACTTGCGTTCTGACAAAGGCACAAGAAAGAAAGATACACTAACTTTATCTTCTTCTTCTTTTTCTTTTCCTCCTTAAACGATTGATTGTAATAACTGGTGTGTGACGCACATTCTTGACGAATGTTGTGACCGCGTAGCCGCTCTTAACGTCGAGCCATTAAAATTGTGACGAGTACAAATTAATTAAAATTAAACAATATATACTGAATGACTATCATAGGCTTTAAAAAGAATATTTTGGCCCTAAAAAGAACACTTAGTACTAGAAAAAATTCGAATTAATTTTTAGGCTAAGTTTTAGGCCTACCACAACCGGCAACAGATGTTCTGCACCCACGCCACGCCAATGTTTAGTCACAGCATTGTATGACCTATTTCAAATTTGTATCTACGCCACTTCTTGATGAGGCTCATAAACTCAAGAAAGGTTTGCAGTTGGGCTTCGTGTAAAATACAGTAAGTTTCTGGCAAAAGTATGTGTGAACTGTGGTAACTCCAGCTTGCAGGGTTAGGAATAAATGGTACAAATATTTATAAGGAGAAATAAACACAATAACAACTCGTGAAAGTAACGGCGTAATGTAACAGTTCTTAGTGTAAGACAAAGAAAACGACAGCTTCACTAAGCGGCAGAATAATCTTCCACTGAGAATAAGAATAAACAATGTATAACTAAACAGTTTGCAAAAGATTTACGAGTATTATGATACAGAAAACTTAATAATTATTAGAATTTTAATTTAATTCTAGCTGTGTATAATACTTTTATGCGTTACGGTCTAGGAACTACTTTATCCCTTAGAAAATAAAGTTTGTTTTTAATTCAAATGTAAATGAAATTGCACAGCGAGTTTACATAAAGTAAATATTTTAACAATAAAATGTTCATAAAACAAGGTATACTAAATGAGAAAACGTTGTGAAGTGAGATTACAGGCTAACGCCTGATGTTACAGCTGTTAAAATGATACAATGTAATGCGGTGTATATGTTGGTTTAACAAGGGTTTGTTTATAACTGACTATTACAGTTTCCTTTGGCTCGCTCCGTTTTGCATCTCAACAATGTAAATGTAAGTCAATGAAAACATTTAATGTAACTATTACATCTAATGCATTTATTTTAAACTATTTATGTGTCAATACAAAAAATGTTAAAACACTGCCTGCCAATCCGTGCGAAAACTTTTACAAACGTTTTGAGCTCTAACTCCCAAAAAGTTTGAAAGTTTTAAGAATAGAAACTGTATTCATATTTTGGTTAAACTAACTTTTAATTTTGTACGTTTCAAGGATTTTGACGACATTTTCACAATTCTGACCAGCTCACATTTTTGCCTCCAACACCCTTTTTTTGCTAGGCGATCAATCTCCAAAGCAATAGAATTCTGTATGATAAAAGCATGGAGACGAAAGACAGGTTTTACGAAAATCGGACGATGCGGTCAAAAGTTATCGTGAGACATAGGCCTACCCTAAATAGATAGACATCTGACAAATGCCTTTAATTATAATTTTAAGTAATATGCAATTATTCCAAGTACAATTCCGTCTTCCAAAATGCAGCTAAACCTGTATGTATCAACTGTAGTCGAGGACAGCGTTAATTGTAAGAAGCGTTAGGGGTAAGTTTCATTGTAAAGGAAATGAACAACACTCTCATAGGGCATAACGCTGCTGGGTACACTTATTGTAGCGGTTGGCAAAATCCACCCCGTGGTGTTAATTACTCTGCAGCAAATTATCCGTGTACGCAAGAGGGCGCTGCTTTGTTGTTTAATAATGTGTTTCTACAGCATTGTCGAATTTCCGGCCACGTTGTTCCACACAATTGTACTGGCATCATTTGTTGTTCCCTTCCCCTGTTGAGCGTTTTCCACTTTTTCTAATTTACGACGCTCTGTAAAAAAACCTCTTTTCGAAACCAAGAATAAGCTGTGCGACTTCCTGCCAATGGAATGTGTTTTTCCTTAGTTAATTACCTCTCTATTAATGAATGAAATGAAGTTTGTTGTGAACGACTGGATTTAGTTTATAATGTTTATGTAAAGGTTAGATTTGCTTCCATAGAATTGTGTTATTCTCAGAGTAGACCATTTTAATGAGATCGTCTCTTAAAAAGATGGAAAATTCGCTATTTCTCCATACAGAATAAATCAATTTAATGAAATCTCCTTACTGACATCAGTAGAGGGAGTTGTTGAATAGGTAATTAATTTTTAAAGGCCATTATGTTTAGAAACTTTCTGATTGATCCAGGCCACTCTAATCACCAAATTCGTAATGGCCGAATAAAAGGCTTTGTAAGTACTCCTAAATAAAAAATCGATATGAAGCATCATACCATGACTTCCATATTTTAAGATTTATATTTAAAATCATTTAGTTGAATTCGGTTCGATAATTTCTAAAAAAAATAACCCCCACCTTGTAAATCGTGTTTTGTTTTTAACAAATTGAAGTGAAATATTTCCATAGAAAATACTTCCTTGTTGCTAATAACGTTGTACACATATAGAAAATAACCCCTTCCCCTTCAAATACGCTTTTAATTTATAGATATTTCATCGATCCTTCTACCATTATTTCATTATTTATCTTTGTGCCATTTGCCATTATTATGACCTCCTTTTCAGGATACTTTATTTATCAAAATTAAATACTTTACTCTTGTAAAAATGTAAAACGTTGCAGGTAAACTACCCCTTTCCACTTAACCGATCTTCACCAAAATCAATACGCCTTGATTCCTCTACAACTCAGACACATACCCAAAAAATGATTTGATTCTGTTTGAATTTGCGGCAGTTATCGTTTGCCATGGAAACATTCTACAAACAGACACAAAGACACTTTTAGCAAAATGACTTTTCTTCGTGTTTTGAGGGTAATACAATCAGAATCAGCCCTTATCTCGAACACGGTTTTTTTCGCGATCACCATACTTCCATTTTCTTACGGAACATGGAACTAAAATGTCTGTTGTGAAAATCAAGTAGAAGTTAATATGTTTTCGTAGCAACACATATAATTAAATGCCTCTTGTGATCACCGTAAGTCAACATGTATTTGTGTGTTGACGTGAACGTCTAAATATCGGCCCCCTTTGCTTCCGCGGAACAGACCTACAACCACAGCAGGGTGCGTTACCCTCACTGTGGTAACATTTACTATAACTTCTTTTATAGAAGCTACTATGTAGCCGTTAACATAGGCGTTTCGGCCTTCGTCAGAACAGTTTGGTCGGATATTACCAATATCGACCAAACGGTTAGACCACAATTCACGGGTTGTCGACCAAATGTGTTTAGGTGAGCACATACTGACGCGTATACAGTGCATAATAACGTTGGATATTTAACTCTTACGATAGACACGTGCTTTATGGTGTGATAATAAATCACGTGCTTTGAAACCCGTCATCTATACATAAAAAGGAAGTCACAAGGCGGATTGAAAAAAATTGTAATGACATATGCGCATCCGATCCTGCAGACTGCAGACCCAGCCAGACTGGATCACAGAACGCCGAGCTCTACGGTTAATATACGGCAGTCGTCTCCTCACCAAAGCCTCCAACACAACTCTATATGCCCTAAACAAATCATTTCCAGACCCAGACACCTTTCTCCAAAAAGTGAATTGGGAGTGTACCAAAATAGCAGAAACCCGCACCGCATTACAATCTATCGCCTCTCCCAAAAATAGAACCATTAGAAATACACAGTGCTCCTTCTTCCTCATTAACCGCCTCCTAGCTCTCGCTAATGAACCTCCACCTAGAAATAGTCACAGAACCTGAATCAGGAGAATCCCAGGACTCAAATAATGAGCTGCAAGGTAACAACAAGCCAAATAAAATAAAATAAACATGCGCACAACTCCCCCGCCCCGGTTACAGCCCACGAAACGAATCTCCGAATCCAACTGAAGAGTTAAAAAGGCCACAATAAAACGAAATAAATAAAGTAAAATAAAATTCCTAAAATCTTCCTTCCCAACTCAAAACCCACATAAACTGTTCCACGCCGATTCCTTGACGCCATTACGACGCATCCTGCCACCTTCAGCGTCAAACGCTGCTCGTCCGTGGTCGCCTTAGTCTTATAGTTTGTTAACAAAACACCCCCCACCCTCACCAATAGGTCACAATCTACTCCTCTAACTTCCTGGTGCCTCCACCCTCTCAGTCTGCTCTTTCGGGCGATTCCACAATTCCTTACCAACTGGTTGACGGGGGGGTTTACCCCCAGAACAGCCGAGGACTGGTCCTCACCGTCCAGACTCAAATATCTCAAAAAAAAAAAAAAAAAAACTGGATTGAAAACGCTTAGTTTGTCTATTCATACAAGTGACTTGAATATCGTTGTAAACGTGCATGATAAATGCATCTCGTATTTATTTTCATGTTATTCCGCACTGTACACATTCTAAAAGCCAACTTAATCTGTACATTTTTCATTAAACTTGTATTCCAACCGCTAACACGCAATTATACTTTCCATGAGCGTTTTCAAGCCTCTCGCCCCATCTTCAGATGGAACACACCAACTTACCTAGATACCTTCACCCTTTTATATACCTATCTTATCTAGGTATACGTATAAGATATATACCAAGATAAGACTTGGTAGCGTCAACTTGACATGAACACATATACCAGGTAAACACCCTTGTTACGTCTTAGCCAGCAATCAGCCGAGTCAGCATCCCTTGTCTTGTCACCAGCACATTTCCATTCCTGCCTGGTAACTTTCCATTATGACTGGTACTTTTCCAACCACTAAGTATCAGACTGCTACAAACATTTATGTTCTACATTTCTCTCTTACTTAATATGTGGTGAAATATATCTTCATTATCAAATTCCATCTTTGAATTAATTAAACTATTTTAATTCTTTTTCTTTCCTTTAATATTTAAAGTTCTTCTCTAAAGTAGTTTCTTTCCAATGAATTATGTTTAACCTTTATGATTTCATATTCCTCTAACGGATTAACAAACTTAATGGTTCTCTTCAACAAAATGCCTCGCATACAGTGAACTGGATGTTCTATTTCCTTCCCATCTTTTATGATTCGCCAGTCTTCATTCGAACTTACGGCCCGTTTTTTATACAACAATCCTTATATTTAAGTTTATATACCCCACTGTTTGTAAAATCAAAATTTCTTCTGTATTAATATTCTTAATTTTGTCAAACTCTGCCGTACACTCTTTAATTGCTACATCTATATCATACTTCTGAAAACATTCCACAATACATTTTGTCCTCTTTCCTATATATGCTATCGATCCCATATAATTTTTGTCCTTCCTATCTCCCACATTTTCTCTTGTACGGATCTTGTGCGGAAAAAGTGTCTTGTTTACACGCTATGTGTGTTTATGTCAAGTTGGCGCTTCCCGGTTGTTGATAAGCTGATATGTAAAGGGGTGAAGGTGTAGGTTGTTGTGTTCCATCTGAGATATGAGCCGAGATGCTTGATGGCGCTCATGGAAAGTACGATTGCGTGTTAGTGGTTGCAATACAAGTTTAGTAAAGTTAGACTTCATCATCATCATCATCATCTTCAAGGATTAAACCAAGAATGGCTTGTTACGGTCTCAAATAGGTAAAGATTAGAGCTGTTCACTCCAGCGTTTTCTCGGACGTCCCACACCCCTCCATCCCCTCGGCTTATAGTTCCAAAGTTGTTCGGAGATGCAGCAGTCATCCATTCGGCAAAGATGTTCCCATCGATTCAGCCGATACAGGGCGATCCTGTCCAGTATACTTATAATATTCAATTCCTGCCGTATATCTGTGTTTCTTCTATGATCATGGAGAGTATACCCTGCCAAGTGCCAGAGAAATCCCATTTCAGCCGCTTGGATGGACTGTCCTTGTCTTTCGTTGAAGTCCAACTGTCAGACCTAAAAAGACGTGTGGGAAGAGCCATCACCTTGTAGAATTTTAGGCGTGTTGCTTTACTTGCTGACTTAAAGGTTCGCCTAATGATCCCGCACTTAAGGTTGAAATTATGCAACTTATTCACAACGTCGTTGCTTGCATTATAAGACACACTGTAGCCCAGGTATTCAAAAAGGCTAACTTAATCACTTAACTTAAAATTAGACTTAATCACTAAATTGAGTTTATCTTTTAACTGTAAATTTTTCGTAGACTACTAGGTAAAGGTTTAAGTGAGACAGCTTGGTTGCGTTCTGTATATTGTTTACCACTTGGGAAGCAGCGCAGGCTGAGAGAATAGGCCGCGGCTCTGTCGTCGTCGGCAATTTGCACACAACACAGTATTCCACTAATTACCTTCCACTCTCCAGTGAATTGCGGCTCCGTACCGTACTGTACTGTACAAGGTCACACAGGGTGTCTGAAGTTATTGTTCTTTCCCAAACACCCCCGCCCCGCATTGTTCCGCACGATTATTCTGCGCCACTTCACAGCCCTTTCACACACACACTAACTTCGATATCTCTGTTTTGTGTTGATTATCCGTAGTTTGAACCTGGCCATAGGATTTCGCTTATTCCCAAGACTGTGATATTCATTCTTCTTATTTCTTGGGTGAGAAATGAACAGAGATTTTACTTATTGCATTCCATACTACAGGGAAAAGTAGGCTATTTAGAAAGAGAGGAGTTGAGCGACCGAGAATCTCATGGCTGAGAAATTTATGGACCTAGTTTGTCATGAATGCAACTGGCTTATTCCGTGCAGCAGTACAGAAAGTTAAAATAGTATTATGACATGCAGCATCCGAAACGGATAGGAACTATCAGAAGAAGAAAATCCGTAGTTAATGACTCAGTCATATTCATATAGCCTGCAAGGTAACAGGGTTGAAGCTGACTACACTTACAGAAATAAGTTTTTATTGGGTGAATTAATACATTTATTGGTTACTTTATGTTTGTATAAAACATATATACAGTTTATATGAAAATTATGAGTTAAATTTTGAAATAGTTGACAGTTAGAAATGAAAAAAATAGAGTTTATATGTTTTAGAGTTTATAAATTTTATAAATAGTTTTTATAATTCAACTTTTCTGGAATTGCTGGGATAAGTTGGACCAGTCCGGACGATCTCGCGGGCCTGTTCCTACGCTTTCACACCGGCCATTGTCCTCCTAAGGTGGGATGTCGATCTCAGAGTTTCCTAGCGGGCGTTGTGTCCATTCAAGTTGCTCTTGATTCAGTCCTCGTTGACGGGGCGATCTCGAACGCCGTGTCTGACTTAGTGGAAATAAATTCAACCGCTACCTTGACAATACAATTCAACTTTCTAGAAAATGCGAGAGACTCTTTATTAAAGACAGCAAGAGACTGCGAAAGACTGCCTAACTCACGGCTCACCCATGCTTTTATAAATCAACGCACATGATGTCATTTTTACATGTTATACGTTCTTGATTGTACGAGAATATCGACCACGTGCCGCTGTACATGCATTTCCGATTTCCAGACCTTCAAAAACCACGTGTTTTCAACTGCATGTGGTTGTCGGATAAATGCTTTTAAAATTTATTTAATATTAGAATAATTAGTTATAACATTGATTCCAATTTGTACACTAATGTACGTGACTTATAGCCTGTTAATTGGCTAACTGTTAGTTATCTTCACGTAATTTGTTACGCGCACATCTATGTCTTAAATTGTGTCAACATGCAGTACTTATTCTAATAACAATAGTATTGTTACGTAATACGGAACGTTCTACAAGTATTTCGGCTACTTTGCGATGAAAGACAATTACGCGTCAACTATCGAGTCTATTCCAGACCGTACCGATCAGCGCTCACTGTGTTCTAGGACACTGTTCTAGTGGATTCTCGAGAGCACCTGTTTATTTGACACGTCATCCAAAGTGAGAATATTCTGGTGTATCAGCGGGGTATAAATATAGGCATTCAGCGATGGTCAGTTTCAGTTTCAGCGGCGATTTATTCAAGTGAGGTTCGAGTTTATTTCGGGCGATTACTCTGTGCGCTCAAGTGGTTATTAGCAAAAAGTGATTATTGTACGCGACTCTATTAGTTGACATTATTATTGGTGTGGAGAAATTAACTTGAATTATTTTACGAGTATAATCTTGTTGAATAACATGTTGATTACAAACTGTTAACTGTGATAATTAAAGCTGGTTTTTAGTGACTTAATTGGTCTCTTGAATTTTGTTTTCCACTGTACCATACGACGATCAGTAGATCGTCGAAACAGTTGTAAACACACACACACCTTTGCACAGGACACCAACTAAGGCTTACTGTTAATATGTCTCCATGTAGTGTGAATGTTTGACTCATTGCAAGGTCTACTGTATATTTATTTTCTAGTTTTTAGTTTTTGCAACAGAACATGAGGCGTTTTCCTATCTGTCGATGTGTGCGTGTTTTCTTTTTCAAGTATACGAATTATTTTCTTGCTTAAGGACTTATAGTTTCCTACCTTCCCTATCTGCAACGCTTAGTTTCTAAAGACGAGACCATAGATTTTTTAAAAGCTTTCCTTATCTCGTGTAGGTACGGTTATGTGTTAAAAAACTGTTTCGTCGTTTTGTTTCTTCTTTTATTTTCTACTGAATATTTTCTGCCTTCTGTAATTATACTTTCTTATTCTTCTTCTGGCATTACGGTCCCTGCAGAACCGTGGCCTGCTAAATGATTCCCCTCCATTCTTCTCTGTTCATAGCCTTACTCCTCCAACCTGCCACTTGCATCTCTCTCAGATCCCCTTCCACATCTTCTCACTACCTCCTCATCAGACGTCCTCTAATTCTTACTCCCTCCGGCTTCCTTTCTAATGCCATTTTTTGGCAGCAATCACTTCTCATTCTCATCACGTGCCCCAAACTTTTCATTCTTTCCGCATTCACGCCGCAACTATGTCATCTTCTCCATAAAAGTCTCTTAACTCACGATTCTTTTTTATCCTCCACATCTCTCTGTCCCACACTGGTCAGTAAATTCTTCTCAGAATTTTCCTCTCGAAAACACCAAGGTTTTCATATATCCCAACTTCGGCACCCATGTCTCGCTTGCATATGTTACTATAGGTCCGATTACTGTGGTGTTTATTTGCTTGTTGACATTTTTTTGATACACTCCTGGATTGGAATACACGTTTTAATGCGTAGTAGCTTCTGTTTCCTGCTGCTATTCTTGCTTTGATTTCTTCGCTTGTTTCATTATTCTCTGTAATTGTGCTTCCGAGATATTTAAAATCTTGGACTACTCAAAACTATGATTGCCTATTCTTTTACTTCCTTTCTGTCTTCTCATTCCTTGTCATCAAAATATACTTTCTTTTTCTTCATTTGTTTTTAATCCGGTCATTTGCACCTCTCTTTCCAGTTCCAGAAATGCTGTCACTAGCGCTTGTTTTGTTCTTCCCATAATTACCACGTCGTCTGCATATGCTAGGTATTGGCAGGATTTGTAATATATATTTCCTCCACGGTTTATTTTTATCTTACTAGATTGAATAGCACTGAGGAAAGCGGATCACCCTGTCCAAGCCCCTTTCACTTTAAACAGTTTTGATAAAACTCCCTGTTTCCTAACCCAATTTATTGTTTGTGATATTGTCATTTTTTTTTAGATTAATCAACTTCTTGACCATGTAATTGAATATGTCTTCAAATAATAAATACTTCTTCAATTAAAATGCATTTTACCTGACGCACGTTTCAGCTGACCCAGTATTTCTGAAACCAAGTGAAGTAGCAAGCTGATTTGTTTGTGGCTATTGTGTTAATGGAGATACAACTACACTAATAGAACTATAAATTTCATTGAAAATTAAATTTTAAAAGTATCGACTATGCTTTTTGTATGCAGATTTTTAGAGCAAAATATAACAATTAATTAAGAAATCAGAAAATCAAGATATCTTTATAATTGTAGCATCAGTTTTAATGTATAATATGCTTATCTGCGTGCTAAAATTTCAGACTTTTATCTTTTACAGGTTTTGAGATAATGGGTCTCAAACTTGATGAATTTAACATGGTAAGCATAGTCTTTGTTATATTTATTTATAAATTTTGTTTCGTTAAATTAAATTTATTAAATACGAGTGCCCTTAAATATTTTATTGTTGTTATAAAGTTTTGTATAGGCTTATAAAAAGTAGATTTTCAGTCACACATTAAATGTATGATGGTTTCATTTTATTTATTCCTTTTTGTGAACTATATAACTTAATGAATTAACATGTATTTCTTCTTGTAAATAAAAATCCTAATAAAACTGCGCTGCAGTCTTGGTATTGCATGAATATTGCATGTCACGTTTAAAGAATAGAATTTAATAAATAAAAAGTGTACAGTATACGTCTTTTGTTGAAATGAGAAAAATAATGTTAAGAAAGGGAAGGGATGACCTGCAACTTGACACTGTCTGTATGTACAGTACAATGCACAAGAGACTCGTCACGTCTGCTGGAGTTTGTTCTATACCGTTTATTTAATGCTTGGGATGTTACTAAACAATGTGAGTCCTTATTCATATTTAATTACGTGAAGCGAGAAATGGTTTAATATTAATTTTACGGTTGTAACAGGAGTCAGACTTTGTCAACTATAGAGGGCAAAAATGAATGAGATAATAATTATGTAGCATTGAATAATAAAGAAAAAAATACGTGGTTGTAGCAATTTATGTGTTTTATCATAAACTAACGAACTGCGTCATAATTTTATATTTTATAGTAAAATTTATCATACTACGTCCGCTGTACATGACCTACCAACTAATTTATTTATTATCTGCTAGTCATGCAAATCCTGGCATTGCTGCGAGAATGCTTCAACAACACTTGTATCAAATTCAACGTTGGAAGAAATCATGGCGCATCCTGATCAATGAAACAAAGTCTGTCCATGTCACTTTCACTAAGTGCAGAGGAGCGTCACCTCAAGTCTCTTTTAATGGCCATTACCTACCACAAGCGGACAATGTTAAATATCTGGGCAGTCATTTGGATAAACGCTTGACATGGAAGACGCATATTTTCAACAAAAGAAAACAACTTGGCCATAAACTCAGCAAATACTATTGGCTGATTGGACGTAAATCACCTCTGTCCCTTAGCAACAAATTACTCCTTTACAAAGTGGCATTCAAACCAATCTGGACCTACGGCATACAGCTGTGGGGGTCGGCATCAACGGCTAATATAGAGATTCTAGAACGATTCCAGGCAAAAGTTCTACGGATTATAACAAATGCACCCTGGTTTATACCAAATAGAGAAATCCTCTGTGACTTAAAAGTGTCATCTGTTAAAGATGAAGTGAATAAGTGCAGTGAAAAGTATTTAACTAAACTAGAACTACACCCTAATATTCTTGCAATAAATTTGCTAGACAATAGTGAAGACACTCATAGACTAAAGAGACAAAAAATACTAGACCTACCATCTAGATTTAAGCACCCATAATCTTTGTGACTGTTGTTTCTTTTGTAACCTACTTTTAAGGAATAACTGAGCTCGTTATCACAGGATAACAGCTCCACATGGTCAACACCTATTTTTTTCTCATACAAAAGATTTGCTTATAGTATGTTATTTTTATGTTATACTGATTGCAAATAGTTAAATAAATTAAAAAAAAATTTATTTATTCTTTTATTCTTTGTAAACGTATCCAAATATTCTCTCCAGATCTTCGTTTGTACCGTATTTTCGATCAGTCACTATACATCATGGTACCAGAAATTCTTCGCAATATCTTTTTCAGCTTACTTAAGTGTCACCATCATCTTGTCAACACGGTATAGGCAACGTGCTGCCTGTTCCGCCTTCAAAGATCCTCCAGCCATCTCTTCCTGGGTCTACCCACACACCTCTGCCCTATAGGTTTGACCAGTCTCGCATCTGACATCATTTCTAAATATTCTTTCCACCTTTGCTTCCAAATCTTTTAATTTTACATTCAAGTTAAAAACCTGAAATTCTTCTCTTGCGGCCTCATGTTTTATACGGTCAAGTTTAGAACACCTTTTAACCCCTTTTAAGAATGCCATTTTCGAGGCCTGCATTTTACTGTTCTGTTTCTTTGTTGTTGTCCATAATTCACACCCGTAGGACAGTAGTGGGACAGCCATAACTTTGTAGAACTTTAATTTTTTATCCCGACATACGTTGTTTCCAAAAACTCGGTTGATTGTCAAACAGATCGTCTGGATCTTACCTTACTTGATATCATTGTCATAATTCCTAACAATTAAAATGGCAAACCTGTTATAGAATTCGATTGTTAATCATTATTTTTGTTCTTACTGGTTCCTTGCTTTGAAATGTCATTACCTTTATTTTTATAATGGAGATTTTTATATTGTATTGTTTGCAAATCTGATGAAGCTTAAAAACAGATTTTTGCTGATCAGATTTTGTATTTAAAGTTCATCCAAGTCGTCAGCAAACAACAGCACATTCAAATATCTGTCTCGTAATAACTTAATGCCAGGCTCCACTAGATATCTCAGCTTCCTTTCCAGATCGTCAATATAAATGTTAAAAGAGTAGATGATATACTGCACCCTTATCTAACATTTTGATTGGCATATCAAGCGATTCTTGTTCCGTTACATAGGGCTTGTATAGTTCTTATAAGTTGTTGAGAGTTTCCCCGTTCTTCTGATATTTGCCACAATAAATGTCTATCTACTCTATGAAAGGCCTTCTCAAAGTCAACGAAAGCTATATCCGTTTCTATACTGGACTCACGATACTTGTCAATGATTTGAGTAATAATAAAAGGATTGTCTGTACATGATTCGCTCTTGTCTGTAGCTTTTGCTACACAAATATTTAACTCCTAATTCATGTGTGTAGAAATAAAAGTGTCACACTTTGCATGACTGGTTCTTCTTCTCCTTATCTTCAAGGATTAGGTTGTATAAACCTGTTGCGGCACCGACACCCACCTCATCCTCGGACGTCGCAAGTCTCTTCTACCAATCGCTTTATAGTTCAGTGCCGCTTTCGACAATCGATTCTCAGTCATCTTTTGCAGATGATCCCACCATTGTCTTCTGTAAAATGAAATAATTTCATTTATGTACGTTACTTCGAGTTCTGCTGTGATAACTTCCAATGTATAAATAAAAGTATTTCGTAGAAACTGCATTTCAGCACTCTGAATCATGCCGGTTTCCTTTTTTGTCATGACCCACGCCTCACTCGCATAAATCAATGTGGGTATTGCAATTGTCTTATAAAATTTAATCCTTGTGCCGTGTTATGTTTTATTTCTAAGGTTCCTATGAATCTTAAAACAAATATTCGTAAATTTATTTATGTTCTCTCTTATATCATATTCAGATTCATAGCTTACTGCACAGCGGAGATATTTGAAACGGCTCACTTGTTCTATAGTGCTGTTGTTTATAACTATTATAGTTTTCACTGGATATTTACCTTTAAATGGTATAGTTTTGGTCTTTCTTCTCGTAAACATAGCTGGGATGTCTGGTTGCACGCGTAACATGCATGACTGGTTGCTGAGCTGGTTGCATGACCCAATTAAAAAATTTATAGGCCTATTAATTGTTAGAAACAGAAAGATTAAAAAGTAAAGTTAATTAAAAAGTAAAAGATAGAGGACGGATAGATAACATTAGGAATTAAATTGCGTAGGCCTATATGAATGTTTTTGAAAAAAGGGTGAGTGACCGCACCCACAAGTGTGAATGAGAAAGGCGTTACAACGTTAGGTTTTAAAAATAATGTACACACGCGCGTGCGCGCACACACACAACACATAAACACAAGGAATGTGCTAGAAAAATATGTAACTGTACAGACGAGGGTGACAGGTCTCTGTGGTTGGGAAGGGACATTTGAATTATAGCTTGTTTGCGGGGGGGTCAGTGGGGGGGGATGTAAAGTTTTTTGTTTTATCCTCTTCTCGTTATTTCTGATCTGATGATGAGGTGAGAAGCTTGAAAGCGCTAATCGGAATAATATTTCTATAGTGGTGTACAACAATGGTAATTCTGTTTGTGATTATAACCACTAACACAACTTTCTTAATTAAACTTCTATTAATTGTTAATACGGTTGTGTAACACTTAGGCCGACCAGGGTAGTTGAGCTAATTGTCCTTCCTGTAGTCACAAACGAATACGTTCAGTTTTGAGGGAGTGTAAGTAGTAGTTCACAGTGCACAAGACGCGGTGTAGCTGTGTATGTAATATCGCGCCAATTAACAAGGTGTACACAGTGCTCAGTAAAGAGTAGGTGACTTAATAAACCAACTCCACTTTATTACCTCCGGTGGCTTAAGCAAATTACTGCTATACTTACAGCATAGGCTCTGCGTTACACCGTTATAGAACGGCAAATTAATATTAGTAACCGTGCGAGAATTGCCGCCCGCCGTTTGGCGCAAAACCTGTGCGATTTATAGCGAGCAGTGAATTCGTTATCGCGGACACTAAGGTCCTACTTGTATTTGGCAAGAACTGTCTCATATTACTCCGATTTTACGCGTTGAGAGTGCTCAGTCTAATTTGTAAAACTTTGACAATTAATAGGTTTGCCATGTTGTCCAGTATATATTTTATTTCGTATTGTCAAGGTATTTAGTGAGACATTCAGCGCAAAGTCCACGTAATTTAATAGGGCAGTGAATTCGTTATCGCGGACACTAGGATCTTACTCGTATCTGGCAAGAGCTGTCTGATATTACTCCGATTTTACGCGTTGAGAGTGCTCAGTCTAATTTGTAAAACTTTGACAATTAATAGGTTTCCCATGTTGTCCAGTATATATTTTATTTCGTATTGTCAAGGTATTTAGTGAGACATTCAGCGCAAAGTCCACGTAATTTAATAGGGCAGTGAATTCGTTATCGCGTACACTAGGATCTTACTCGTCAAGAGCTGTCTGATATTACTCCGATTTTACGCGTTGAGAGCGCTCAGTCTCATTTGTAAAATTTTGGGAATTAACAGTTTCTGACTTTGCTTGAACTTGTCTCGGTTGAGATTCCTCCCTTTAGTCTTTTCTGTCTAGTGTCTCTTGACTGCCTCTTGTTCTTTGCTGACCCCGACGCTATTAGAGAACTTGAGGGTTAGGATGTCTTCCTTTTATAATTTTAATTTCTTAATTTTGGGTGGCTTAGAATCTTAGAGTGTTCACTGAGGCGATAGGTGAGCACTTCAAATACTAAGAAACGTTCAGTATTAGAATAACTGATACAAATCCACCAAATCCTATCTCTGAAAGAGAAGGGTGAGGGCCAATCTCCTGCGTCCCAAATCAGGGGCCTTTCGGCTAAGGTACGGTAACCCTGACAGAAGGGTCTCTGTCTTCCTGGTAGGGGGTTGTGCAACAGGCCAGTAACCAGTTCATGTAACACTTTAAGATACTTGTAGTACCCAAAGCAGTCTCGGAATAAGGACGTGGGTCGTCCGAGTATAAGATGGGTGCCGGCATAGGTTTATATAATCTAATCCTTGAAGAGAAGAAGAAGAAGAATAGGTTTCCCATGTTGCCCAGTATATATTTTATTTCGTATTGTCAAGGTCTCCTATCTTGTCCAGTATATATTTTATTTCGTATTGTCAAGGTATTTAGTAAGACATTAAGCGCAAATTTCACGTAATCTATAGGGCAGTGAGTGCGTTCTTGCAGAAACTTAAATCGTGCTCGTGTTTAGTAGGACCGTATAGTCGCAGCGCAAGTATCATTTGCAAAATTGTTGACAATTAATAGGTCTTCGGTATTGGTCACTATATAATTTACTTAGTGTTGAGAAACTACTTTGTTTTGTAGATTACCTTATCCCTGCATTCTTTACGGGTAGGGTAGGACACTAAGATCCTACTTGTATTTGGCATGAGCGCTAATTCCCATCGCTGGTCTTATTACTGTATTTGTAAAGTTTGGGCCGCTAATATGCCTGCTATATTTTTGAAACAAGAAACTATTGTGCTCTAGGATCCTAAGTCATATTTCTAAACTGAAAATTCATGAAAGCCTTATTAGAGCAGTAGTGACTTACGGATGTGGAGCATGCGGAAGAAAGATGAATATCTTCACTTTTTCTTATCCAAAATTTTATATTTCTTATACAATACTTATCCAAAAAGCAGGATATTTTTGGCCCAGTAGTACAACAAGGTGGTACTACTGGGCCCATGAACCTTAAACTTGATTTATTTAATGTTATTGAAAAACAATATTGCTACGACAGCATAGAACAATCTACGCGTTTATCGAATGCGCCAGAAAGATCTCGACGTAAGCGTGTGGTGTACGTGCTACTAAACGCATTTTGCGAGAATTTTCTCGACTGTGCTAGGCTCCGCTCGGGCGCTCGGACTGTGTCAAGGCCGTAGCAATTTACGTAGTTCGCGAGAGATAAGACGCAGTTTGGAAGCTTCTGGTGTGTGAGCGTAACTATAAATACATCGCGTCGCGGCCTTAGTTTTCAGTTCAATGCGAGATTTTTGACTGTACGGTTCGGGAGTATTAGTGCGATATATTTACAGAGCGGTTCGAGTTATTACGGTGTACGTTCAAGTAATTATTAGTGAAGTGTTGCGTTTTATATTCGGACGGTATAATTGTAATACAGTTGAGTTTAATATTAGTGGACATTTTATTGCGTATGAACAATTTTCATTTGATTTGTTGTAGACACTGTGTTGTTAATTACGAACTGTTTTACTGTAACAATTAAAGGTGTGATTAGTGACTTGATTGGTGTCTTGTAATTATTTTGTTTCCACTGTACCTACGACGATCGAGTAGACCGTCGTAACAATATAATATGTTAAACAATTAAGAGAATACTAAACAACACTAATATTAATCCTTTAACGATTAGAAGAAAACAGTTTTAATAACTTTGTACATTACAGCTCACGGAATAAACTTCAAACAGCACACAGCGTTGTCTGGTATAAAATCTCAAATAGAGTTTTCTGTAGTTTGTTTTACTACTCTGCACACTTTAAGGACAGCTGTAATCAACACCAGCTCTGTAGTAGTTGTTTAATGAACACCTCCTCGGTAGTTTGTTTGCTGCAGATAATTTTTCCAACTTAATACTGCTTTGTATAAAACGTTGAGCGTAAGTTTACAGACTGTTGCGTCTTCACGTTCCCCCGTATTATTTATAAATTAAGCTTCGTCAAAATGAAGACAGAGTTTTTTTGCAAGCTGCAGATGATAATTTCTTGCAATAAATTTAAAAAAAATGTATTTTCATTCTTTTTTTTCATCTTTATTTACCCCACCTCTCACTCTACGCATCCTTGTCTTGAACTCTTTTCCCAACCAGCAGCATTATCATTTTTGCTTATAATAACAAGTTAACATACAGATTAAAAGCACACCAACAGTTACTGATCTTCATTTTCTTCTTGTTATATAAACCTGTTCCGCTACCCATCTCGTCCTCGGACGACCCACGTCTGTTGTAGCAGTGGCTTTATAATGCAGTGCCGCTTTCGGCAATCGATACTCTGTCACCCTTAGCAGATGATCCCACCATTGTCTACTGTAAGTTGAAGTAATTTCATTTATGTCCTTTACTTTGAGTTATGCTTTAATATCTTCATTCCTTATTCTATCTTGCAATGTGTAATTAAAATTATTTTGAAGAAACTGCATTTCAGCACTCTGAATCTTGCCGCTTTCCTTTTTTGTCATAACCCACACCTCACTCGCATAAATCAACGTGGGTATTGCAATTGTCTTATAAAATTAATCCTTGTGCTGTGTCTTGTTTTATTTCTAAGATTTATATAAATCGTACATAAATATTACTAAATTTATTTATCTTCTCTCTTATATCAAGTTCAGATTCATAGCTTACTGGACAGCCGAGATATTTGAAACGGCTCACTTGTTCTAAAGTGCTGTTATTTATAACTATCTTAGTCGTCAGAGGATATTTACCTTTAAAGACCATGGTTTTGTTTTTTCATTATTTCGGTACTGATCTTTAAATAATAAAAACTTTAGGTTCCGAATAAAAAAAGCATCATAAAGACAAAAAAATTTCCTTAGATAACTTGGCACCCGGTGTCTAATTCAGATGAGCAATCCATATCTCTTTGTTTTCCGCAGTGTGATCTTGGATATTAAAAATATCCAAAATATCTTTGCGTATGACTTCACTGTAGAGTCAAGCGTTGTATGACTTGTGGCCAGCGTTTAACAGATCGCAAGAATCTCATCTCAAATGCCTGTATCCTGATCAGATGTTTCTACACTGAAACCCAAGTTTCAGAACCATGCAACAACACTCGCACAGCCACTACTTTACACACGAAATAAATGTTGTTACGACGAAACGCTCTCGAACAGTATAAAGCAGTCATAGGCAACCTTTGAATTAATGGGGGCGCACAAATAAATGATGATCAGTTCGATGGGCGCACCCCATCAATGGAAAATAGAAAGGTGCGGAGTTCAATAGCCGGACGTTACAAACATTAACTATAATACCCTTGCGCCTATATTTAGAGACGTGGAACACCGAATCAAAAAAAATCTTGCCAGAATTTTTTAAATAAATTTGTGAAAATTGTTCACATTAGGAGTAGGTGATCAACAATTCGTCATCATGCATACGCACGTTAAAACTAACGAAACTTTAAACGAAAAAATGATTAAACAGGAAAACATTTTAAGAAAAATAAATCAAAGAACTTGTCACAATAACACTATTTATTTTCAAAAAGTGCACAGAAATACACAGAACTTGAAAAAATCACTTGGGGGGAGAAAGGTGTTTACAGGCTCTGGGTGACAAGCTCGACAATCGTATTGGGGGAAGACGTTCGGTAAATGGATAGTACTATTTTATAATACAGTAGTTCGAAGCAGGTACAATGCGGGTGCGTTCCATCGTTCAAAAGAAAAGAAAATTACAAATTGGTTCGCGAGCGCGCCAAACCTTATCGACGGGCGCAGGGTTGCCAACTGCTGGTCTAGAATGTTGTTTCATAGCTAGCCGAGCAGGTGTATGTCTCTGTCAAGGTCGTGTAGTCAAATACCATCTACACATCTCGAGTGCTTGTTAACGATGCAAATTATGGAACATTAATCTGGAACATCTCCAGGCTATATATAAGCAACAGCTGCCACTTAGAAGTGAGTTACATTGGGCAATTTATTTAGTGCGTATCAAGTGGCTTTTGTGGAAAGTAGTTATTGTGTTTTAATTAGTGCGGAACTTTTAATAGTTTACATTATTATTGCATGTTGATAAATTTAACTAGAATTACTGTATGAGGAGTACTTTTTTTTTTTAAATAGCGAATTGACCACTTAGGATCACGCTACAACTTTATTTATTTTTCTTTGCCTGGAGTTTCCTCTGTCTCCAATACTCCTTCATACGCTCACTGGCTTGTTTCCTTTGATCCTCTGTCCAAGTTCGTCCACTTCTATTAGGTCTTCCTGCATCTTGAAACAATTCCAGATTTTTCACTGTACTCCTAAATTCACTTCTTTCTAACATTTGGGACTCTGTGATATTCGACTTTTCTAAATCTTTTCTAACTTCCTTAATCCACGTTGTAGTGGTCTTCTTCTTCCAGAGGTAGTCGAATATTTGTTTGGTTAATCGATTTTTGTCCATTCTGTATAGATGTCCGAGAAATGTCAGCCTCCTCCTCCGCATAGTCTCCGAGATTCTTTCCACGTTCTGGTAGACTTCCCCTATTGCTTCGCAGCTTCCATCCATCTTCAGTCCGAACTGCACCCATGATTTTTTTTAGAATTCTCCTTTCCAGGACTTCTAGTTTGTCGAGGTTATAGTTCATCGAGAGGCATTCACTGGCGTAGAGACATTCCGTTTTTACGACGGTGTTGTAATGCCTTATTTTGGCATTCCAGGAGATGCATTTCTTGTTGTAGATATTTTTTGTTAATCCATATGCTCTTTCCATTTTTAGAATTCGATCTCCAACAGCTGCTTTTTCTAACCCATTCTCCTGTATAGTCTCACCCAGGTACCTGAACTTTTTGACTCTTTCAATTCGTCCTATCTCCGTTTCAAGGAATTTTGGAGTGCTTTGTTGATTAAAAATTCTTATTTGTGAGTAATTAAAGCTGATAATTTAATGTTTGTAAAGCTGACTTCACTGGTGTTTGTATTTTGTTTCCACTGTACCATACTACGATCCGTGAGACCGTCGCGACACTATTATAAAACACAGAGCTGATCCAGGCCTAATAATGTTTTAAAGAGTAGAATGGTACCCTGGTTGGGACACACAATGTGCATGAAACAACACAGAATTTTCAGAAATATTATATAATGGAGACCAGCAGGTAGACCATAAGGAAGGCCAATAAAGAGACGTATCAAAGACATACAAGAAGAAGAGTTACAAATTTTGTTAAAACCTTATCTTTTTCTTCTCTTTGGTAAACTATTTTACCGTCTAAAATATTAAATATGCAACATTTAAAAATATTGTAACGAGAATCCTACCGAGCAGCACAGATCATTTTCCAGCCCCCCCCCCCGGTACAATGTAGCAGGTGTGTGTTTCTGCCAAGGGCGCACTAAAGTATCGTCTAGACTTTTTGAGTGCCTGTTGACGCAAATTATGGAACATCTGCGGACTATATTCTGAACCTCACTGTTTTGCTTCGTTTCGTACTTGTATGGCAATCGGCACATGCGCAGAATGAAGTATTCAGCATGAAAAAGTGGCTTTATACTCGTGTACTCGCAATAGTCGTAGTCCTCGTTTGCTTGTTTATTCATTCGTTAGTTGCATCGGGGGAATCCCGCGACTCGGAACCGCGAGGCGGCGAGTACTCGGAACGGGTATTACGGTATTTCAGTTTTCAGTTATATCCGTTTTACAAAATATCCTTCCAAAATTCCTGTTATATTTATATCGGTTCACCTCTAGTCTGCTGAGACACACCGCTTCATGAATCTAACAAATCAACTAACCTAATTTTGTCTTTCTAAATTTGTTTTTGCTTATTACGCGAAGTTTAGAATTATATATATTTTAAAGTATGTTGTGCCCTTATTCTTTCTAAAGTATAGAAACAATTTCCATTAACAGAGCATTCTCGTTAAACACGCTGCCTTGAGTTTGGTTACGGCAGACAATTCGCTGAAAACACTGCGTCCACAATACAAGAGCTAATTACAATCCAGTTTTACCCTGTAAACGTACAATAGTGCAGAGAACAACTGTGCGAGGCCGCTGCTCCTCTTTATTATAATGACTATTGTTTCGAGGGTTCACGCAGACACATGGGTCCGACTCTCACCTCCTATCCACACAAGTTTCAGTACAGCATTCTTCTCAATTTTTGTAAAATTTCTCTGTTACTCCCTTGCATCGTGTTAGTTTTTCAATTACGAGTATTTTATTTTTGTAGTGTCAAATTAGTTTCGTTAATGCTTTTGTCTCCTCCCTCTTTCATTAATTTGCTAAACTAAACAATTCATTTTGTTGCGTACAGTTAATTGCCTCTTGTAACAAAAGGAGACCATAATGTTATGGTTGGCCGTATTAATAGAAAAACAACTGTACAACTAAAATTTGTCTTAATTAAAAAAGAACCTCTTTGCCTCTTTTGTAAACAACTTCTTTGCACTCTCTTAAAACAGATGTGGAAGTCGTACGTGCTGGAAGGCTGAAACCCCTTCAAAAAGTTAAAAAAGAAATTACAAATTCAAATATCGGTATGGAGAACCATACATGACTTCCATATTCTAAGATTTATATTTAAAATCATTTTCGAAATGAAATATTACCATAGAAACTACTTCTTTCTACTTACTGCTTCAGCCTTAACCACAGTACTGTGGTCACTAACGTATACCACCTCACGTTATCGCACTCGATTTTCACTGATGATGGAAGTCGATGGCATTGCCGAAATGTCTGGTTTTGTAGAAAACATTGGACTACGGCCAAATATCCCGGGAAGGAATTTTAACAAAAACTACTTCTTTGTTGCCGATAACGTTGTACACATATATATCAGTGGCGAAGTTACATGGAGGCAATTGAGGCAATGCCTACCCTAACAAATTCTGTAAAATAAAAATTATAAATACGTATGAACTACATAACGTAAAGATTATACATTGTTACTGTGACTGTCAAATTTATTAAACCGAAACGTGCTTTATTGAGCGACCGCTAGATGGTGACAGGTGAGATTCGGCATAGTTCGTTTAAAGCGAATGAGGCAACCTGAACTTGCCTCAGCGTTTTTTGTATACATCGTATGTAAGCAATGTAGTGGTGTGATAGGGAAGTGTAGGGAGGGGGGATTGTCCCGCGCTGTACACATAGAGCGTTGAGGCATGCCTCACTTCTGTGGTCCAAACAGTTAAGTTAAAGCGCCTGTGTTGTTTCTAAGTGTTTATTTTATGCGGTTATTAAAAGTGTCACTGTTATTCCGCTGAACTAACAGATGATCAAGATTGTTATTTGAATTATTTGTAACATTAAACATATATATAGAAACTAACCAAGTTTAAAAATTTGATGTTCAATCAGTTGTATTTTTGTGTATGACTAATACAAGGATTGTTCAATAGACACACGTATAGAGCTGTAAAGCATTTTTTATTCAACGATTTTAAAAGAAGTCTCCAATAACATTAAGACATGAGTTCCACTGTTGCGCTAACCTGTAGATTCCCTGCTAGTAAAATTCTTACGGCTGTTTGTGGAACCATTCGGTTACAGCAACTCTACCTCAGCGTCCGATTTGACCCACCGTCCTTTTAGTGATTCCTTAAAAAAAATTTAAGATAAGATTTTTGCCTACCCATTCATTAACTACTAGCTTCGCCAGTAAGCAAATTGATGTCCATTTTTTCGGCTTGCACGCGTTATGTTGGTGTGGGTTTCGGCACTTTCCATTTAAAAAGCGTGCAAACGTAAGAAAATAAACATGAGTGAGGCCAGAAATAACGTGAATTGTGTGTTTGTGTCTTACCTGCCTTTTTATTGCCGTATTAAATGAAAAATATTATATTACATTAAAATTAAAAAATTTTAATTTTATTGCCTGGCAACAAAATTATTTTATTTTTAACAATTACCATTGTTTCAAAAAGTTTAAATAAATTTGCAAGTACTTTACTCTTGTTAAAACGTAAAAGGTTGCAGGTAAACTACCCCTTCCCCTTAACCGATCTTCACCAAAATCGAAAGTCCTTGAGACCTCTACAATTCAGGATGTATGCAAAAAATTATTTGATTCTGTTTGAATTTGCGGCTGTTATCGTTTGCCATAGAAAATACGCTTGATAAAAAAACGTTGCTGGTAAACTACCCCTTCCCCTTAACCGATCTTCACCAAAAACAATAGGTCTTGAGTACTCTACAAATCAGGGCTGTATGCAAAACATTATTTGATTCTGTTTGAATTTGCGGCTGTTATCGTTTGCCATAGAAAATACCCTTGTTAAAAAAACGTTGCAAGTAAACTACCCCTTTCCCTCAACCGATCTTCACCAAAAACAATAGGTCTTGAGAACTCTACAATTTAGGGCTGTATGCAAATAATCGTTTGATTCTGTTTGAATTTGCGGCTGTTATCGTTTGCCATAGGAAATACCCTTGTTAAAACATAAAACGTTACAGGTAAACTACCCCTTTCCCTTAACCGATCTTCACCAAAAACAATAGGTCGTGAAAACTCTACAATTCAGGGCTGTATACGAAACATTATTTAAGTCTGTTTGAATTTGCGGCTGTTATCGTTTGCCAAAAAAAAAAATTTCCCTTGATAAAAAAAACCGTTGCAGGTAAACTACCCCTTCCCCTCAACCGATCTTCACCAAAAACAATAGGTCGCGAGTACTCTACAAATCAGGATGTATGCAAAAAATGATTTTATTCTGTTTGAATTTGCGGCAGTTATCGTTTGCCATAGAAAATACGCTTGATAAAAAACGTTGCTGGTAAACTACCCCTTCCCCTCAACCGATCTTCACCAAAAACAATAGGTCTTGAGTACTCTACAAACCAGGGCTGTATGCACAAAAATTATTTGATTCTGTTTGAATTTGCGGCTGTTATCGTTTGCCATAGAAAATACCCTTGTTAAAAAAACGTTGTAGGTAAACTACCCCTTTCCCTTAACCGATCTTCACCAAAAACAATAGGTCTTGAGAACTCTACAATTTAGGGCTGTATGCAAATAATCTTTTGATTCTGTTTGAATTTGCGGCTGTTATCGTTTGCCATAGGAAATACCCTTGTTAAAACATAAAACGTTACAAGTAAACTACCCCTTTCCCTTAACCGATCTTCACCAAAAACAAAAAGTCTTGAGAACTCTACAATTCAGGGCTGTATACGAAACATTATTTGATTCTGTTTGAATTTGCGGCTGTTATCGTTTGCCAAAAAAAAAAATTTCCCTTGATAAAAAAAACCGTTGCTGGTAAACTACCCCTTTCCATCAACCGATCTTCACCAAAAACAATAGGTCGCGAGTCCTCTACAAATCAGGGCTGTATGCAAAAAATTATTTGATTCTGTTTGAATTTGCGGCAGTTATCGTTTGCCATAGAAAAAAAATCTACAGACACACAGACAGACACACAGACACACAGACACACACACACACTTTTCGGAAAACGACTTTTTTTCATGTTTTGAGTGTAGTAGAATCAGAATCTGCAATAATCTCGAACACGATTTTTTTTGCCATCACCATACTTCCATTCCTTAAGGAAATATGGAAGTAAAATTAAAAACAAACTCTTGGATTTCGTTGTCAATGACGTGTCCGTTGATTAACTAAATATAATTATATCACTACCGACTGGGAGCACAAAGTTTTTTATTGGTAAAAACGTAAACGTTTTACCTTATAGCCTGAACCAGTTTTCGCTTATTATAAACTTCGTCAGAGCAGCCACTGGGAGCGCTGTAAGTCTTGTTCTTGGCGACGGTGTCGACTTTTGAAGGATCAATGTTGTGTGTGTGCGGTGTGATATGTTCGAATAATTTGTGTGATTTGAATTGTGTCTGTTTGTTTAGGATGCAGTTTTCATGTGTTTAAAAGGGCGAAAACTACACCCTCTTGAACAATTGGAAATTTATACAAACACACAAAAACACATAAAAACGACATGCTAAACAAACAGACACAATTCAAATCACACAAATTATTCGAACATACTACACCGCACACACACAACATCGATCCTTCAAAAGTCGACACCGTCGCCAAGAACAAGACTTACAGCGCTCCCAGTGGCAGCCTCTGACGAAGCTTACAATAAGCGAAAACTGGTTCAGGCTATAAGGTAAAATGTTTACGTTTTTACCAATAAAAAACTTTGTGTTCCGAGTCGGTAGTGATATAATTATATTTAGTTAAAAATAAACAACACATTATTTTTATAGCTTATTCGTAATTACTCGAATTTTTCTTTTTATTCAATAGTCTTATAACGTTTCATATATTCCAAGTTATTCCTGTGTGTCTCGTTGAACATTCGACGCTTTTCATTTGATTTATTCATTTTTATGAACATCATAACTGTTACATTTGAAATGTAATTCCGTTTTTAAATAAAAATTCAAATAAAACTTCACTGCTGACTTGATATTGCATGAATATTACATGCGACGTATAAAGAACAGTATTTAATAAATAAAAAGTGTATACGTCTCTTGGTTAAATAAGAAAAATAATGTTAAGGGAAGGAGGTTCAACTTGATGTTGTCTGTATACCGGGACACAAGAGTAGTATATCTCGCGTCTGCTGCAGTTTGTTCTGTACTGTTTACGTTTGCTTAAAGTATTACTGGAGTAAATTCTTTTTCAAATTCTATTAAGTGAAGGGAGACTTTTTTAACTTTTGGTATTAATGTTACAATTATTTCGTTACAAGTAATTCTACGAGTTTCTACCCCAAATATTTTATATTGCTACGACGGTCTCATTGATACGGTACGGTCGTATGGTACAGTGGAAACCTAAATACAAGTCACCAGTGAAACCACTAATGATTATCTTTAATTAATCACAAATACAGTAAAGATACGAAAGCTTCAGATTCTACGATATCTCATGAGAAATAAACAGACATTACACTTATTGCAGTTCGTACTACAGGGAAAAGTACTTGTAAAGAGAGGAATTGGGCGACCGACAATCTCATGGCTGAGGAATTTAAGGACCTGGTTTGGCAACTGACTTATTCTATGCAGCAGTACAGAAAGTTAAAATAGTATGTATGATATCCAACATCCGAAACGGATAGGAACTATCAGAAGAAGAAGAATCACAAATACAGTTTATAATCAACTTGTACAATATTTGCTCATACACAATAATAATGTCAACTAATAGAGTCCCACACAATTATAAAACACTAACACTTCGCCACAATATTTTCGAACCTGACTTGAATAAATAGCCTCTTAAACTCACCTCTAAGCGGCAGCTGTCGTTGTTTAAATAGATAGCACAAGTATTCCAGAATAATCCATAACAAGCGTCAACACTAGAGCGTAATTGATTGCGACCTTGAACAGAGTGCGTGACCGGTGAAGTCTATAGAACAGCCTCGATGATTGACGCATGTTAAATGTCAAGTAATTGTCTTTCTTCTCCAAGTAGCAATACATACGCGCACAAACATTACAACTGGGCTCTGCTGGAATAGCCGAGAGACATGTAGAATGTTTTTTAATGGCGTGACAAAATATTATCAAATTATAATTACTTCTGCAAGTTGATATTATTTTTTAATTGGGAAATGATATCGTCTATGACAGGAATTATTATACTGATGTTAAGTTAGGTAAGTTCCAGACGATCTGTTTGACAATCAACCGTATTTTTAGAAACAAGGTACGTCGGGGTACAAAATTAAAGTTCTACAAAGTGTTGGCTGTCCCAGTACTGTCCTATATGGGTGTGAATTATGGGCGAAAACAAAGAAACAAAACAGTAAAATGCAGGCCTGGAAAATGGCATTCTTAAGAGGAGTTAAAAGGTGTTCTAAACTTGACCGTATACAAAATGATGCCACAAGAGAAGAATTACAAGTTTTTACGTTGAATGTAAAATTAAAAGATTTTCAAGCGACGGTGGAAAGAACACTTAGGAATAATGTTAGACTCCAGACTGGCGAACCTAGTCTGCAAATATAAACCGATAAGACACAGGTGTGTGGGTAGACCCAGGAAGAGACTGTTGGAGGACTGCTGAAGTAACGTTTTTTGAAACCGGAACAGGCATCACCTTGCCTATGCAGTGTTGTGTATATGATGATGGTGGCTCTTAAATGAGATAAAATAAAGGTATTGCGAAGCATTTTGTATGCCAAGATGGATAGTGGCAGATGGAAAATACGTACAAACGAGGAGCTAAAGATACTTTTTGGAGAGCTATATAATTTTACAGAGAATAAACAAAAATACATTTAGTTGGTAGATCATGTACAGCGCACGATGAACTCTAGAAATGTGAAGAAAGTGACAACGGGAAACCAGGCAGGAAAAGAACGACAGAGACATCTCAGGAAAAATGGCTAGAATATGTCAAAGAAGATTTGCATCGCCTTTTAACATCAGGTAGTGGCGCAGCACACAGGCACGAACAAAGACGAGCTGAGGTGAGGCTCGAGCTGTAGCTCCGACGGTCATCAACATCATCATCATCATCATCATCATCATCAACGAAAGACAAATTAAGTGGGTATTATAAAAATAAAAATTCATGATAGCCGGTTAGTTTAACTTTGACATAATTCGTTGACGAAGTGACATTTTATATCGCGACGCCAGATTAACATTCCATTCAGTTGCACTTATGAATCCCAGCGTATTAATTCACAAGTGTTTCGATTCACCCTACCCACAGCGGTCAGTTGTGACGCAACAACGTTTTTAACTGTTCTTACTCGGTCAATTGCGCCCCGCATTTTCATTTACTGACCGAGTCTGTCATTTAGAAACGTTCCTAATCTGAATTTTGATGAAGTTTCAATTCTGCAACTTTCCATTGTGCGACCATTTCTGCATTATTACAATAAATTGGTCGCAACTGACAGGGTCCAAATTTCCACCTCGGTCTCTACTGACCGGATTTTATACGATTGGGTCGCAACTGACCACGGTCCATAAAACCTTTTAAGAAAACAAATCCCTCATCGTAACTCAAGTATCTTTATTAACGAATATCAATTGTAAGTGGGAACTATGTTATAAATTGTTTTTAAGAAAAACAAAACAATGAAACCTTAAAAAAATTAAGTCAATATTAAAGAGTAATAATAACAATCCTTTTATGAGGAAACTTTTCACAGCTCATGGAATAAACTTAAACAACCGTGCACACCGCTTTGTAGAGAGGATCTCAGACACGGTTAGCTGTATTTTCTTGTTACTGTTCAGGTCTGCTAAGTATACTTGTAAAGGGGGACAGCTGTAATCAACACCTCCCGCATAATGTAATGCACATCTTGTTTGTTTGTTTATTTGCTGGAGATAAATTTTCTAACTCGATACTGCTTTGTATAAAACGTTAGGTTTAATTTAACAAAGCGTTGCGCGTTGTTGAAGTTTCTCTTAAATGTACATAAACGCCTCTAAAACGTTTAACAATAAAATTATATTTTGAAGTGTTATCTTTTTTATTTAATGATCAACTGTAAATTTTGTGACAAATATACATTTTTATAATATAATTTCGTCATCTTCTTCTTCTTCTTCTTCTTCTTCTTCTTCTTCTTCTTCTTCTTCTTCTTCTTCTTCTTCTTCTTCTTCTTCTTCTTCTTCTTCTTCTTCTTCTTCTTCTTCTTCTTCTTCTTCTTCTCCTCCTCCTCCTCCTCCTCCTCCTCCTCCTCCTCCTCCTCCTCCTCCTCCTCCTCCTCCTCCTACTACTACTACTTCTTCTTCTTCTTCTTCTTCTTCTTCTTCTTTTTCTTCAAGGATTAAACCAAGGATGGTTTGTTCCGGTCTCAAATAGGCAAAGATTACAGCTGGTCACTTCAGCGCTTCCTCGGACGTCCCACACCTCTCCGTCCCCTCGGCTTATAGTTCCATAGTTGTTTGGGAATGCGGCAGTCATCCATTCGGCAAAGATGTTCCCACCAATTCAGCCCATATTGGGCCATCCTGTCGAGATCTTGTTGAGAAATTGTAGAATTTTAGGGGAAGAAAATTTTTTTTTGATACGTATAAGAAGTACAGTATTAATGTTTATATGTGTAAAATTTAGCGTAAATCAAATTGTAATATAATCTTTGGAAAATCTAACCAAGGATAATTAGAGTGAATAGGTTATCAAGATATTAATACTTAAGCTTATTGTGTTTTCTTTTGTTGTAACCAAGTTGGTAGAACGCTTGTCAACAAGATGTAAATTTTAGCCAATAGATTATTTAGGAGTAATGCATATAAATATTAAAAACCTAAACAAAACAAAACAAAATTTTTTTACGGAGAAAAAAATGTGATAACTAGTTAGCAACAAAAGAATATTTTTTACTTTATTTTCCTAAAAAGAAGGAATTTTGTAGATATAGAACATGTAAATGAATATTAACTTAACCATTTAATTACTAGAAAATCTTGAAATGGATTCATAATCTCAAACAAGCGAGCAATAAATTCAGTATCGAGGTTATGAACGACAGTGGTGTAATAGTGACAGACAGTGTTGAAAAGGGGGGAAGGAAAGGGTAAGTGACACTACACTCTTTCACGTGGAAGATGATCTTTAGTGGCTACACTCTTTTCAATGAAGAATGACCATTGATGAAACTTCAACAAGGGCATTAATTTGCGATTCCTTGATTCGGGACTCATCAATGAACCCAAATTGGGGACTCTGTAAAGCAATTACAGTAGAGAATTTTTTTTTGCGTAAACGGCACTGTAGCGGGCGTCAACTGTCAAGAGTGATGCATGGTATAGCCAAACGGCCGCCGTTAGACAATGACTTAAGAAAGACAACGCCTTGACACAACAGATGTTGGACGTGAATGAACGACATAAGCGCAAGTGGCGACAGTAACAAAGAAACAAAAGACGGTGTCAGTTCGTCACAACTACCGACAAAGCGTGTACTAAGGGGACGCCAACATTTTCGACATACACGTGTGAGTTAGCGGCTGCACATGGACATAACATTTTCGACAAAAGCAGTCTAAGAGCGGATGCAATTAAGTACAAAGGAACTTATATAGCCGCACAGCGGGCAACTTGCTTACTGGCACGACATACGGAGCATCTTGTAAGGCTGCAGAACAGATGTTAGTTCCTGGAAGATGACCACCATCAGCGTGTGAACGTAACAAGGGAAGTCGAGGACAATACGGCGATTCGACACACCCGGGTTATGGTACACACATGTGCGGAAAGGAAATCGCTTAGAAAGGACACTAGGGAACGTAAGACAATCACATAACAGACAACCGTGTAATTAGGTCCGTCGTCATACGGGGAGGTGGTGCGGACAGCAAGACTTTTAGAGAGGGGTCTTGGCTGACCTATCAGGAGCAAGGAATTCGGCAAAGGCGGGTGTAAAGAAGACGTCAACATGGAGACAAGGGTGAAGAGCTAATGGGAAGTAGACTAGTGACCCCAGCCAGAGTATCCAGGAGGAGCCTTCGCAGAATCTGATGCGAGAAACCAATCATGACAGTGATTGTGGTAAGGGTATGACATCCGTGGAGGGAGTCGTGTTGCTGAAGTAATAAAATAAGGTGTTCGCAGAGAAGAAGAAGTCAGTCGATTCCAATTTTCAAACAATTTAAGTCAGTCTATTTTAAAAGCTCGGTCAGTTTTATTTTAAAAGTCAGTCTATTTTAAAATCTCAGTTCAGTCGATTTGGAGAGTTCAGTCTATTTTAAATTTGAGTTCAGTCTCAGTTCGGTCGTATTCTAAATTTTGTCAGTCATTTCTATTTCGGTATAAACCAGCCAGAGTCTTTCAGATGGACGGTAGTAAAGTGTATTGATACAAGCAGAGAGATCGTTCGGGAGTGTATCAGAGACTATGTAAAACTGTAGAACTAACCCGTGACCAAATACTATGACAATGTCGAGTTAAGTACGATCAGACTTTGTGATCATAAAAATCTCGTTTTTATGAATCTAATGCGAGTGATAAGGTATTGACAATATAACATTACCGTGACATAAGTGACATGAGACAATATAGTAAGATTGTGCCACGAATTAACTCACTGAAATGCAAATAAAACCAATTATATTTGCATTGTGAATACAGTATAAATGGTACAATCGCTCTAGTTAAACGCAGCATAAACTATTGCACGCGTACATCGAAAGTGACAAAGAACCTACACGCAAAAGTGTTTTAGACGATGAAGTAATATTCGAGTTAACGCAATTAGTCATTATCGTTCATGCGAGTATCCGGATAAAATGTGGAACAAATAGTGTCGTGACGGAGTGTCAAGTGTAATTTAATTGGCGTATCTTCAGCCTGGACTTCTTCGCAGTATGAGAGGTACGACGCAGTTAATCACCGCAATTTGGATACAAACAACAAGTAAATCATTATCATTCATGTAACATTAGATTAGGTTGCCACTGTCCTGCCACTCAAAAAGAACTCGCCACTGAGTTGAATATACATTTATTTAATCGTTGAATATACATTTATTTAATCGTTGAATATACATTTATTTAATTGTTGAATATACATATATTTAATTGCTCAAAAGTAACGCAAATTGAGAAATATGAATCCATAGAGTAGGATATATTGAAACTTATATAGTCATTAATCAACCTTTATTGATTTTGTAGATGTTCATAACGTTAGAGATAATATAACAGCATTGTGTATTTAATATGTTGTATAGAAACGCTAACTTTATTCAGTATTTAAATGATATTGAAAACATGTAATAAATTTGTATTGTTTATAAAAATTAAATTTGTATTGTTTACGAAAATTAATAGTGTCTGAGTCACATAATTGTTATTCACCCAAAACACCTGTTTACATATGGTGCTCCAGCACGCGGGGCGTATTAAAGCTCAGTGATATCAGAGTGTATCATCAGATATGGCATGCCCGTCCTGGAGCAGTAAACAAGATCTGTAGTAAAAACTTACATTTATGGAAACTCCTTTGAATAATTTTTACTAATTTATGCAAGTAGAGACAAACATAAAACATATTACAGTTGCATAAGGTGCCCCAACACGTGACACGAGGAAGCAAATTCTAGTAGATAATTGTAACCAAGAGAAAATTTTATACAATTAAAAATTCAATTAGATTATGCAATTAATAATAAATTCGCATAATCATGTATATTTGTACATGATGCCCAACGCGTGGTAATATATTATATTTGTACAAGGTGCCCAAACGCGGGACAACAAGCAAAATTTATTTAATTAATTAATTTATGCAATTATTAAATCTGCATAAATATTACATTCGTATATGTACATTTGTATATGGCTCCCAAAGAACGTGGGGCATAACAAACTACATGTATATTTGTACATGATGCCCAACGCGTGGTAATATATTATATTTGTACAAGACGCCCAAACGCGGGACAACAAGCAAAAATTTATTTAATTAATTAATTTATGCAATTATTAAATTTGCATAATATCAAATATTAAGTTGTAAATGGCGCCCAACGCGATTGCACGAAGCGATTGCTCGAATAATTAATAATAAATATTATTAGTGAGTAGGCTGAGGACAGGCAGTGGCTATAAACAATTGTTAGACAGTAAGTCAGTAGTAGAAATAGTCTTAGTTAAGCATACTTGAATGATTACGCGTAGTCGCGCGAAAATGACAAACAATAATTCAGATAGTATGGAGTTCGACGTGAATAACCAGCTAGGCGTCGAAGGACGTGAGGAAGATACGACGCAGAGTGAAAACACCAGCGCCGACGAGACTACAAGGGCGGGGGGACAATCGTTAGTACCTCGCGAGATGAATGATTTATTGCTCGAGTTCATTAAACAACAGAATGAAGAAATGAGCGAAAAAATGAGTGAAAAAATGAAACAACAGAATGAAGAAATGAGCGAAAAAATGAGTGAAAAATGAGCGAAAAAATGAGACAACAGAACGAAGAACAGATTGGAAAAATTAAAGTAGAATTGCAAGAACACACCAAGAAATGGGAAGAGAAAATTAGCAAGCTACAGAAAAAGAATGAACGTGGAATGAAAGAGTTGAAGAATGAATTAACAAGACATACCAAAGAAAGTAAAGAATTGAGAGAGAAGGACCGACAAGAATGGCAAGAAGCAATTAATAATGCACAGAAGTCAGTAGACCAAATAAATAACAAACTAGACACACATATTCAAGAAACCAACAGCAGGAATGAAGAATTGAAAGGAGTTGTCATGAACAACGTAGAACGACTACGGACAGAACAAGGAGAAGCAGTAAACTCGTTAAAACAGAAGATCGAAGAAGTAGATGACAGACAACGGTCGGCTGTACAGAAAATCAGTGAGACAGATAAAGAGCAGGAGACACGGCTAGAAGAATTAAGAAACCACATCGCCAAAGTTAAAGAAGGCCAAGAACGACTACAGCGTCAATTAGCCAACGCAGAAGTCGGATCGACCGCAAGAACAGGTGGGCCGCATAACAACGAATTAAAATACAACGGCACAGACCGATATCCCATCGAATTTCTCAAAGAACTGACCGAAATCCAGAACACATTCTACCCAAGTGACGATGTCAAATGGATCGGTCGACATCTAGAAGCAGACGCCGCGATTTGGTGGAGGGTGATACGAGACCAAATCCGCAACTTTGATGAATTTAAAGACCTCTTCACACAAAAGTATTGGGGAGAAGAAAGACAGGACGCAGTCAGGGACAACCTAGAATTTGGTCGATTTAATTGGAAGGGCAATCTGAGCGCAATACAATATATGGAGCGCAAGCTTCTTGAAAGTCGCCAATTAACGCCAGCTATCACTGATCGTCAGTTAATCAAAAAGATAGCGCGCCATTTTGGTAAGAATATTGAAATTGCTGTGGTGACAAGGGGGATTAATTCAATCCAAAACCTTGAATCATTGATTGCAGAGTACGCCACGATTAATCAGCGAACAAACAGAGATAATGACTTTGTAGGGAGTCACGAGAAGGTGAATGCCCGAGGTGTGGGAGAAGCAACAAACACACCCCAACCATTTCACAATAAGGGTGTCAGCTGGAAGCAAAAACAGCATGTGCCGAACAAAGAAAGTGAAAACGATCGCAACGTTAAGGGGTTTGGACGACACACTAACCGACAGCCCATAAATTCCTTAGAATTCGTAAACAACGGTGCGTCGACCTCGACTGGTAAGGGGAACGACATAGATAAAGAAAAAAAAATTAACCCTACAGTACAATGAGATAGCCGATATACTGATTAAGAACCGACTTCACGAAACTAACATACTATTACCAGACCTTAGAAATGAATTAACTTATGAAGATGAATTAAAATTCGAACAACGGATTTCTAAGTGTCCAGAAATATTAATTAAGTTCAATAATAATATTACGGTCCTTGCCTTATTGGATACTGGGAGCGCGATTAATGCGTTGTCAGAAGAATGGTTCAACCAAAATAAACATTATTTAGAACCTTATGAGGAATTAAGCATGACTAATACACTGATTATTAGTGCAGTAGGTAGTAAGTCTAAGCTAGTACGGAAACAAATCTTATGTGACATTTACATTAGTGATATCAAGATAGACTGCGTATTTTAATTATTCCAAATTTAATTAGAAATTGTATATTAGGTATTAGCTTTATGAAAGATGAAAAATGTTTGATTGACGTGGAAAAGGGAGTCGTCGAATTTAGAGGAAGAGAGGAAGAACAAAATGTCAGCATACCCATTATACACATGGAAGTAGTAGAAGCAGAAGAAGAGGATGAAATCGAGAAGAAAATAAACGCGAAAGTGGACAACATAACAGGTGTGGATGAGGAAACGTTAGAAAATCTGAGAGAAGTCTTAATGAATAATAAAAGTTTATTTCGGGAGAGTCCAGGGAGAATGGAATGCTATCAGCATGAATTTAAAGTAACGGACAACACGCCTTATTTCCAACGCGGGTGGCCAATTCCACTTGCATACAAGCAAAGAGTTGATGCCGAAATCAACAAAATGTTGAAACACGGTGTAATTGAGAGGGGAAATAGCCCATTTATTAATCCAATGGTCGCCGTAATAAAGAAAGACGGAAACGTCAGGCTGTGTTTGGACGCACGAAAAATCAATAGTGTTACCATTCCCGACTATGAAGGACCAACTCCTATCCAAGAGATTTTAGCAAGGTGTGGTAGAATGAAGTACCTGTCCACAGTGGATTTAACCAGCAGTTTTTGGCAGGTGCCACTAAAGGAATGTTGTCGCGATTACACTGCTTTCATGTATGAGGGGAAATGTTATAGATATACAGTAACACCATTCGGATTAAGCACCAGTTCTGCCGCTCTGACGAGAGGACTAGACATGGCACTTGAAGATCCGGTGAAGGAAAACACAATCATCTATGTTGACGACTGTCTTTGTTACTCGAACGACGTCAAGACGCATCTGGTACATTTGAATTTATTATTAAGCAATCTACGCAGAGCAAACCTAACGATTAACCTCGATAAATCGCAATTCTTTCGTCAAGAAATCGCCTACCTAGGGTATCGCTTAACTACAGAAGGAGTTCAAGCAACAGAAGAAAAGGTTGCTGCGATCAGAAATTTCCCAGTTCCGAGAAACCAGAAGCAATTGAAAGGATTCTTAGGATTGACTAACTTTTATAATAGATTTACTGCTAAGTATGCAGAAACGATTCAACCATTACTGGATTTATTGAAAAAAAAATAAAAGGTTTATATGGACATCAGAACTAGATCGATGCTTCAAGGAAGTAAAGGATTTATTTATTGAAACGGTTATATTAAAATTTCCGAAAGTCAACCAACGATATTTTCTTCAATGCGATGCGAGTAAATACGCCTACGGTGGACAACTGTATCAGTTCGATGAAGAGGGGAATGTGGGTGTTATTGTCTACACAATTAAAACTTTTAAGGGTGCGGAAAAGAACTATTTCACGACTGAAAAGGAACTCTTAAGCATTGTCAGATGTTTAGAGAAGTTTCGAATATATATCTTGGGTCAACCATTAACGATTATAACTGATAATAAAGCACTCACTTTCATGCATAAATGCCATCTAAACAACTCCAGGATAACTAGGTGGATCCTATCCATACAAGAATATAACTTTAACATACTTCACTGTAAAGGTAAAGAGAATGTAGTGGCCGACATACTCAGCCGGTATCCAGAAGATGCAACGGAAGAGGACCAAGTTGATGAGAACTTTGAATACCAGATAAATCAGGTAACTATAAAAATGAAGAAAGACGTATGTAGTATGATAAGAGACATAGGAAAATTCCAGAAGGAGGATACGAAGTTAGGATCTATTATAGATAATCTAGATAATGGTAATGAAAATGATATGTGTAAGTTTTATAAGTATGTTGATAACAAATTGTATAGAAAGTGTAAGAACAAATGGAAATTATACGTGCCAGAGAGTATTACGGACATAATCATCTCCGAAATACACCAGATGTACGGCCATTTAGGAGGTAAGAAATGTACCAAACTGTTACAGGAGAGTTTCACATTTGACAAAATGTCAAGGAAAATTAAAGAGTACGTAAAAACTTGTGACAAATGTCAACGTTGCAAGGATAGCCAAAATAGGAATCTGTTTGGCGGAACGATACCAATTTTACCATCAGAGAAAGGAGAACTCATTAGCGGTGATTATTACGGACCGTTACCAGCATCGACGGGTGGCGTAAAATACATCTTCGTCATGGTTGATAACTTTACAAAATACGTGAAGTTATTCACATTGAGAAGGGCAACAACGGCCGCAACTATCAGGAGAGTCCGACAATACATCGAAGAAGTTGTAAAACCGAAAGCAATATTAACGGACAATGCGACGCAGTTTACATCGAAACAATGGGTGAAAGGATTGAGTGAACTTCAAATACAACCGAAGTACACTGCCATTCGCAACCCGTGCGCCAACCTTGCCGAACGTATTAATCGACAATTAGGAAACATGTTCCGTATATTCGTCGGCGAACAACACACTAAGTGGTCACGTTCCATTACAACAATCGAAAGCTGCATTAATGAAACGTATCACGACACCATTGAAGTAACACCATACGAAGCGCAGTTTGGTAGGAGACCAGCGCGCGTTTGGGAAAAATACTTAAACCAAGAGATACATGAACATAGTCTAACGGACAACCGCCAAATCTTTGTGAAGATGAAGCTGAAGAGAGAGAAACACGCAAAGAAAATGAACGAGGATAACAAAATTACCAAATTTAAATTGGGAGATCTAGTATTGGTAAGGACATATTGCCAATCGGATGCCATGCAGAAGAAAATTGACAAATTTTGTGAATTATATTGTGGACCCTATAAGGTGAAACAGGTCTTAGGGGAAGCTACATATATCTTGGTTGAATGCAGCGATGAACAGAAAATACGCGGCAAATTTAACATAAGACAGTTAAAAGCATATCATTCCCGAAAGGAAAGAGATTAAAGAAAGAAATCAACGTGATAAATAATACATCAAATTATTTAAGGACAAGACGTGCGTTTATGGTACGTAAAGAAGGGAAAAGGCAAACTACTCAACGGCTAAGTGGGGAGAAGTTAGAGGAATGTGTAAAGCCTCTAACGGTAATAAAACAAACCATTCAAGTTTGCTTAGCTAAGAGATAGAATTGTTTTTGTAAATAAATCAAGAACAATGTCATTGTGTTATAGTTAGTAGTGAAATCATAGACTAATTTGTAAAAATTTAAATTGTCTAGTTTCATGGTAAAATTTTGAATAATGTACGTGATAAGATAGTAACCGATAAGAGAAAGTAAACAAAGGTTTGTTACTTAATCATTTGAAATAATTAGCTATAAATTATTGGAATGTACAACAAGCAGTAATAAATTACAAGAATGTAAAATAGAAAAAAACAATTATTTATTATAGATTGTGTAATCGTAAAAACTTTAATGAGAATTATAGTGTGATAGTTGTTAAGTTCAAATAAAAGGGGACATGTAAATAAAGTTTTGTTCAATTGAAATGAGATCTTGTTGAGAAATTGTAGAATTTTAGGGGAAGAAAAATTTTTTTTGATACGTATAAGAAGTACAGTATTAATGTTTATATGTGTAAAATTTAGCGTAAATCAAATTGTAATATAATCTTTGGAAAATCTAACCAAGGATAATTAGAGTGAATAGGTTATCAAGATATTAATACTTAAGCTTATTGTGTTTTCTTTTGTTGTAACCAAGTTGGTAGAACGCTTGTCAACAAGATGTAAATTTTAGCCAATAGATTATTTAGGAGTAATGCATATAAATATTAAAAACCTAAACAAACAAACAAAAAATTTTTTTACGGAGAAAAAATGTGATAACTAGTTAGCAACAAAAGAATATTTTTTACTTTATTTTCCTAAAAAGAAGGAATTTTGTAGATATAGAACATGTAAATGAATATTAACTTAACCATTTAATTACTAGAAAATCTGTAAATGGATTCATAATCTCAAACAAGCGAGCAATAAATTCAGTATCGAGGTTATGAACGACAGTGGTGTAATAATGACAGACAGTGTTGAAAAGGGGGGAAGGAAAGGGTAAGTGACACTACACTCTTTCACGTGGAAGATGATCTTTAGTGGCTACACTCTTTTCAATGAAGATTGACCATTGATGGAACTTCAACAAGGGCATTAATTTGCGATTCCTTGATTCGGGACTCATCAATGAACCCAAATTGGGGACTCTGTAAAGCAATTACGGTAGGGAATTTTTTTTTGCGTAAACGGCACTGTAGCGGGCGTCAACTGTCAAGAGTGATGCATGGTATAGCCAAACGGCCGCCGTTAGACAATGACTTAAGAAAGACAACGCCTTGACACAACAGATGTTGGACGTGAATGAACGACATAAGCGCAAGTGGCGACAATAACAAAGAAACAAAAGACGGTGTCAGTTCGTCACAACTACCGACAAAGCGTGTACTAAGGGGACGCCAACATTTTCGACATACACGTGTGAGTTAGCGGCTGCACATGGACATAACATTTTCGACAAAAGCAGTCTAAGAGCGGATGCAATTAAGTACAAAGGAACTTATATAGCCGCACAGCGGGCAACTTGCTTACTGGCACGACATACGGAGCATCTTGTAAGGCTGCAGAACAGATGTTAGTTCCTGGAAGATGACCACCATCAGCGTGTGAACGTAACAAGGGAAGTCGAGGACAATACGGCGATTCGACACACCCGGGTTATGGTACACACATGTGCGGAAAGGAAATCGCTTAGAAAGGACACTAGGGAACGTAAGACAATCACATAACAGACAACCGTGTAATTAGGTCCGTCGTCATACGGGGAGGTGGTGCGGACAGCAAGACTTTTAGAGAGGGGTCTTGGCTGACCTATCAGGAGCAAGGAATTCGGCAAAGGCGGGTGTAAAGAAGACGTCAACATGGAGACAAGGGTGAAGAGCTAATGGGAAGTAGACTAGTGACCCCAGCCAGAGTATCCAGGAGGAGCCTTCGCAGAATCTGATGCGAGAAACCAATCATGACAGTGATTGTGGTAAGGGTATGACATCCGTGGAGGGAGTCGTGTTGCTGAAGTAATAAAATAAGGTGTTCGCAGAGAAGAAGAAGTCAGTCGATTCCAATTTTCAAACAATTTAAGTCAGTCTATTTTAAAAGCTCGGTCAGTTTTATTTTAAAAGTCAGTCTATTTTAAAATCTCAGTTCAGTCGATTTGGAGAGTTCAGTCTATTTTAAATTTGAGTTCAGTCTCAGTTCGGTCGTATTCTAAATTTTGTCAGTCATTTCTATTTCGGTATAAACCAGCCAGAGTCTTTCAGATGGACGGTAGTAAAGTGTATTGATACAAGCAGAGAGATCGTTCGGGAGTGTATCAGAGACTATGTAAAACTGTAGAACTAACCCGTGACCAAATACTATGACAATGTCGAGTTAAGTACGATCAGACTTTGTGATCATAAAAATCTCGTTTTTATGAATCTAATGCGAGTGATAAGGTATTGACAATATAACATTACCGTGACATAAGTGACATGAGACAATATAGTAAGATTGTGCCACGAATTAACTCACTGAAATGCAAATAAAACCAATTATATTTGCATTGTGAATACAGTATAAATGGTACAATCGCTCTAGTTAAACGCAGCATAAACTATTGCACGCGTACATCGAAAGTGACAAAGAACCTACACGCAAAAGTGTTTTAGACGATGAAGTAATATTCGAGTTAACGCAATTAGTCATTATCGTTCATGCGAGTATCCGGATAAAATGTGGAACAAATAGTGTCGTGACGGAGTGTCAAGTGTAATTTAATTGGCGTATCTTCATCCTGGACTTCTTCGCAGTATGAGAGGTACGACGCAGTTAATCACCGCAATTTGGATACAAACAACAAGTAAATCATTATCATTCATGTAACATTAGATTAGGTTGCCACTGTCCTGCCACTCAAAAAGAACTCGCCACTGAGTTGAATATACATTTATTTAATCGTTGAATATACATTTATTTAATCGTTGAATATACATTTATTTAATTGTTGAATATACATATATTTAATTGCTCAAAAGTAACGCAAATTGAGAAATATGAATCCATAGAGTAGGATATATTGAAACTTATATAGTCATTAATCAACCTTTATTGATTTTGTAGATGTTCATAACGTTAGAGATAATATAACAGCATTGTGTATTTAATATGTTGTATAGAAACGCTAACTTTATTCAGTATTTAAATGATATTGAAAACATATAATAAATTTGTATTGTTTATAAAAATTAAATTTGTATTGTTTACGAAAATTAATAGTGTCTGAGTCACATAATTGTTATTCACCCAAAACACCTGTTTACATATGGTGCTCCAGCACGCGGGGCGTATTAAAGCTCAGTGATATCAGAGTGTATCATCAGATATGGCATGCCCGTCCTGGAGCAGTAAACAAGATCTGTAGTAAAAACTTACATTTATGGAAACTCCTTTGAATAATTTTAACTAATTTATGCAAAGAGACAAACATAAAACATATTACAGTTGCATAAGGTGCTCCAACACGTGACACGAGGAAGCAAATTCTAGTAGATAATTGTAACCAAGAGAAAATTTTATACAATTAAAAATTCAATTAGATTATGCAATTAATAATAAATTCGCATAAGTTATGTACATTTGTATATGGCTCCCAAAGAACGTGGGGCATAACAAACTACATGTATATTTGTACATGATGCCCAAAGCGTGGTAATATATTATATTTGTACAAGACGCCCAAACGCGGGACAACAAGCAAAAATTTATTTAATTAATTAATTTATGCAATTATTAAATTTGCATAATATCAAATATTAAGTTGTAAATTCGATTCCATTCTTCTGATATCGATGTCAGTTCTCATACAGGGTAAATACCATTGTGTACTTACGCCCTTTTCTTACTACTGGTACACTTCAAATTAACCTGGCAGTGTGTCCGTCACAGTTTCTCTGTAAATTGGTACTTGACATAGTTTCTTTTATCTTGCATGTTGCCGGCTGTAAATCTCGGTTGAGTCGAGTCTGTCACGGCCAACCTTATCTCCCATTGTAAAGTTATGTGAAGCGTATTCGTATTGTCCGAAGCAAACGTTCAGTTGACACATCGTAAAACTGTTCTTTATTTATTGCTCGTGGCTCGTGTAGGGGTGTCTTGCTGTATGTAACGTCTTTTCGGTCATAATATTAAAAAATTTTAATTCTTGGTTGTTACAACCTTTATAATAGAAGATTTAAATGTTGTTACGTAAGTATCGGGTTTTTACTTCCACGTTCCATAAGGAAATGGAAGTATGGTGATGGCGAAAAAATCGTGTTCAAGATAAGGGCTGATTCTGATTATACTACCCTCAAAACATGAAGAAAAGTCATTTTTCTAAAAGTGCCTCTGTGTGTGTCTGTGTATCTGTCTGTCTATGTGTAGAATTTTTTCTATGGCAAACGATAACAGACGCAAATTCAAACAGAATCAAATAATTTTTTGCATGTGTATCTGAGTTGTAGAGGACTCAAGGTCTATTGATTTTGGTGAAGATCAGTTAAGGAGAAGGGGTAGTTTACCTGCAACATTTTATGTTTTAACAAGGGTAATTTTTTCTATGACGAACGATAACTGCCGCACATTCAAACAGAATCAAATAATATTTTGCATACGTCCCTGTATTGTAGAGGACTCAAGGCGTATTGATTTTGGTGAAGATCGGTTACGGGGAAAAGGTAGTTTACATGCAACATTTTATGTTTTAACATGAGTAAAGTACTTAATTTTGATAAAAAAGTATCCTGTAAAGATCATAATAATCCACTGTAGAAACGTAGATGAAATATCTATAAATTAAGAGGTTAGTTGAAGGGGAGTGGTAATTTTCTGTAAATGAAAATAATAGTTGAAGCGGGAGGGGATAATTTTTTATATGTGTACTACGTTATCGGCAACAAAGAAGTAGTTTGTTGTTAAAATTCCTTCCCAGGTTGTTGAGCTGTGATCCAATGTTTTCTGCAAAACCAGACGTTTCGGCAGTGCCATCGACTGCCACATCAGTGAAAATCGAGTGCACTAACGTGAGGTGGTATAAGTTAGTGACTACAGTACTGTGGTTAAGGCTGAAGCAAGAAGTAGAAAGAAGTAGAGCTTATGGAAATATTTCATTTCGAAAATTATTTTAAATATAAATCTTAGAACATGGAAGTCGTGTAGACCTAGGGTTCTCCATACCGACATTTGTCAACTTGGTTTTAATTTAAATGACGCACTTCCAATGCATAGTCTTAAAAAAAAAAACTGTTTGAATGTAACTACTGAAAACCATTAACTACACAACCAGTAGTAAATACGCACACGAAAATCAAACAGAATCATTTGTTCCAGGCGATGGTGAACTGGCAACGCGCGCCAATATCCACGACGCTAATTGGACGAGTCCAAACCGAACCTCCCGAGCTTACGTCACGCAAAATCCCATTCCAATTTAAAATAAACTATAGTTTTACAATTCAGGAGCAGTTTGCGTTAATATTCAGTTTATGAACGACGGCCTATGGCCGCTTACAGCGAACATTTCCGCTAACCAAGTCTGAACGAGCCAATCCAAGATGGTTCCCCGTAGACCGTGTTACTAAATGCCCACCTGTCACTCGGCTGAATTTGGTGGAAAGCCCTGTCACTGTCGTCAAAGTATCAGCCTCGACAGGGACCTCTTTTCCTGCAAAATGGGAGAGGCTTGAGATGGAGTGAGTGACATGGTCCCCATCTCAATGAAGAACCCATTGATTGGTATTTAAATTTTGAAAAGAATTTAATTTTTCTATCTCTTCTGATTGCCAAATGTTGATATTTCATAGCCAAAATGAATTAAATTAAATAACAAACATTATAATAAGCTTGATGGTAGGTATCAAGCTCATTATAATTGGTAAACATTAAAACACATTAAATCAATATTATTACTAAAGTATTTAGAATACTAACTTAACTTAGGTGCAGAGAACCATACTCAAATGAGAAGTTTCTATGCTTAATACTTATATCTATTCCAGACAATTATGATTTCCAGTCGCAAAGAATAGTATAGAAATCTATGCCGTAAGAGTTACTTTTTGTTAAATAAATTTGACTCAGATAAAGGAAATGATAACGAGTTAAAAACATCGTCGACGAATTTATATGGCATCTTGCTTTTAAAGACAAGCGACATTTGCATGAATACAAAACCCAGCTAATTGACTACAAGGCTGTTCAATGGCTGAGGACATGTATAACCTTAAGGGCAGACGGAGGTAAAGAGCTAACATAATATTAACATTCTTCTTTTTTATGAAAAGACAAATAATTACAAAATTTTGTTAACAGCAACGGGATATCATAACCATCCAGCAACTTACAAATATAGAAGTAAGAATTGGATTCAACCTACCTCATACAAATGTGCGTTGAAATATTCTTCTTTCTTCTTTCTTCTTTCTTCTTAAACAAACCAAACCAAATCCAAGTCGTTCTTCTTGTCCACAATAAATAAACTGTGTTTTTCGAAAAGTTCGGATTCGACAACGGTGAGCGAAAGTAAAGAAAAGAAAAAATCCATGGGCACAAAACCCAAATGTTAAATACGAATAACGAAAAATATTCCGTGGGCTCAAAACCTAAACGTTAAATACGAATAACGACAAATATTCCGTTGGCTCAAAACCCAAACGTTAAATACGAATAACGACAAATATTCCGTGGGCTCAAAACCCAAACGTTAAAAAACGAAAATACGCATCGATAAATATAACAATATTTTCAAAAATACTATCCATTATTAATAATAACCATATAAGTATACAATGTTAAATTTCGTTCAAAATATACAAAATACAAATAACGGAATCATATAAGTATAAATAAAGAGCCCCTGCACCTGAAACAGAAAGCACGCTTACATACTATGGAGGACCTAACCAAACTTTCAGCTGTCTAACCAAAACAACATTTCCGCGTTTTGACACAACAAACAACAACAAAAATGGTTTTGCCTCATATATGTGTTTGAGGACTTGAAGAACCCCTCGACGCAGTGCAATGTCGAGGGGTTGTGTAAGGTGTGTACATGGTATTGTGTGGTGTGTGTGCCAGCGCGACAGTGCCAGGTGTGAACATTTCAAGCGGGCGTGGACATTTTCATTGGCTCGATTAGTCTAAAAATGGACACGCTGCCCAGTTGCGGACACTCCTAGACAATGCCACGCCGATAAGTTCAAAGGTGTACCTGAAAGAGAAATGATTAGTAAATACAACTGAAGACTCTTCGACGATGGGGACCAACCTGAAAATATTCTAACCCGACCGGAAGTACACTCACCGTTTATTGAATTAAGTATCTTCATTTAAATACAAAATAATTAATTTTTTACCGGTTTCCAAGTTTTTAAAGCAAAAAATAACAATTTTTACAACAATCTGATTTAATTAATAGTTAAACAAAGTTAGGTAAATAATGTTTAAATGGCAAATATGGCAAACATCGGTTATAAGAAAATAATATTTAATTTAATCTTCTGTGATTTTAATTGTGTTTATATACATTTTAATAATAAAAAATGAATAATTTTTTGTAATATTTTTGACAAAAAGTATCAATAAGTTTTTTTAACGCGTTTAAAAGAAAACAATGAACAAGAAAAAACTACTTTCAAGAAAAACCGTTGCGAGGTTGGATTTTTATTTAAAAGAACGCTATTTTAACTGACAAAGTGTTGAATCTATTTATTATTAGCACAATACGTTTTGCCTATTCTGTGTCATGTGATATTCTCAGTGGTAAAGCCGATTATTTGTGACAATAATAATAATAATATCGATAAACTTGGTTGACCACGCAAAACCGTTGTTGTTATTGAGGAAAATAAGAAGTGATCAACCAATTACTTCGCGACTGTAAGGGAGAGGATCCTGTAGACTCTGATCTGCTGTCGCTAACACTACTACTCAGTGCCCACAATTTAAATTTAAATTTTATTTTCAACAATTTTGTCCAAAATAAGAGGGCTATTGTGGGCACCGAAACTTATACAGTGCCAAATAAATCTGTACACGTTTTCTTCCTAAATTCAAAAGTCTGACATGTTCACTTCCTTACAGACTACCTACACTTGATTTAGTGGGGATGAAACCTAAGAAATTCCCAACTAACTACGCATGCGGTGGGCTTCTCCATGAAGATTTCTCCCATGAAACAGAACAACCCTCCACCTGCTTCATCCCCCTACAAAAAAAGAGCTAAATGTGGCCAGTTTTTTTTACTATCAACTCTGTTTTAAGGTTCAACACATTTATAGTTTTCGTAACCCCAAACGTTTCGTTTTTACCACGGTCAGGCATACTTAGTCAGAATCGGCGTCGTCGTTGAGCGTTGAAAGGTTTGGTGAAACGTTTGGCGTTCAGAAAACAAAATGCGAGTTAAACCAAAAACCAGTATTGATCTTAATAATAAAAATCAAAATATTTTTGTGAGGAACCGAGACGAACGCGGCGCGAACCAACCCGAGCGCGACGTGAGCTGACGCGAACCGAACCGACCCGACCCGAAGTTGCACGAAGTCGGGGTGGGGTGGGATTAAGTGAACATGTCAGTGTCCCTAAAGATTTATTTGACACTTGTTACTAAGAGTGGCTTGACTTACCGATCTGGAACAGATCTGCATCACTACAACTCCTACCTTGACTCCTCTGTAACAAATAAAAAACAAAATTTAGTCACAATTTTGTAATATAGGTAAATATAGAGTCCAGAGGACACGACGGGAGAGGTAAGTGAAGACAACAGTTGAGCATATCTATGAATAAGTGAAGACGATAACGAAAGAACAACATATACTGCACAATAAGGAGGTGATGACCAAAGAAGAGATTATAAGTATTTATGGAGAGGGACGAATGGGACCGGACTACCCCCAGAGGGTCGACGAAAAAAAGTTGACCAATCTTATTAATCTCTTAAATTTGTTGGCTGTTTTATTATTTTTTCAGCTGTGCGCCCTTATATAGTAGTAACTCTTTTTTAAATATACAAACATGTATACGCGTATTACCCACCATTAGCGTATAGCCTACGTTTAAAATATGAAATTTAGGAAAATCAATTCGGTCAATAAGTATCTTGTAAACAGTGTTCCAATAACGTGTGTTTTTATTGTGTTATTACCGTATACTTCAGTGGGACTGATTTCAGCCATTTTAAAGATGGTATTGTTGATTAGCTTTAACTTGTTTCTTCTTTTGTAGAAAACCGACCCCACTCCAGACCCCCCCCCCAAGGCCAAATTCTAGATACGCCATTGATTGTAAGATGATGTCGGGGAAGATCTGATGATCCTGGACGCTTGAGAGCAGTGGAGAAGAGCAATGGGAAGTGATCGTCAGGGGCTGTAGAACCAGAGGAAGAATATAAAAGACACGCACCCATAAAATACACACATACACACACACTCACACACACACGTACACACAATACAGTGGCCGTAACCTAGTGGAAAGTATTACGAGAGGTACCAAAATATGTAAACGTTTTCAATAAAATATCTCGATATCTCTCTGTAACATAATCGTATACGAGTTTTTAATTTGCCTTTTGTATATAAACCAGAATCTCTCTTAATTTATAGATGTAAAATTTGGGTACAACTGAACCTACTACAAATAAATTATAAGCGATGTAGCCAAAGTACCTAAGAAAAGTCAAATGTGTAACTAGAAAAAACAAAATAAGAAATGATGTAACAAGATAACAAATGATGAAGGATCTAGATAGAAGAACAGAGAAACATTAAATTCAATTCGTTCCGTCGTCTTGTTAAAGTGTCCCATATTAGAAATCGGTACATCCCAGATCAAAATATTCAAAACATTCTTCTCTCTTCTTCTTCACGGCTCAGATTGTTAGTCTGTTCCGGTTGTAAACTGGTCGGACCATCTCTTCTTGGGTCTTCCCAGGCTTCTGTTCCCTTTCGGCTGATACAATAAGGCTACCTTGAGGAATCTGTCACTGCCCATTCTGCTAATGTGTTATTTCCAGCTTTCTCTATACTTATTGACGAATCCGTTTACTTCTTCAACTTTCAATTCCTCTCTTATCTGATTGTTTCTTTTCATATCTAATTTTGTGTACCCAGCTATGGAACGCAAGAATTTCATTTCAGTAGACTGACTTCTAGATATTTGTTTAGCAGACATTGTCCACGTTTCTGAGCCCATAAGTAAGGGTAGGAACTGCCATGTATTTGTTTATTCTATTATGGTTTCATTATGGTTATTTTGGTTATGGTTTATGAATCAAAATATTTAAATCACAATATAAACCAAAATATTACAAAACCTTTATAGTAACACCAAAAGAACTGATACGGATATGGCAAAGAACCGACTCCGGAAATTGAAACTAATCAAGGCCTAAGGCAGGGATGTGCTTTACCTTCGACACTCTTCCGATCTATATGGGTGACATTGTCAGAGAATGGAAGAAAGTTGCACCATCGGGTGTGAAAATTAGTCAGAACAAATTTTTAAATACTATACTCTTTGCTGATAATCAGGTTATAATCCAGACCAGTGAAGATATTTTGTGACAGTTTAAAAATATTATTACGAAAATGCAAGACCGCGGTGGCATTTCTAGGAAAAGATTCAGTACGAACAAAAATTATAATTGCCGATCTAGATCTCAAACGGGGAGCACATTACTTGGTGTGCGATATGAATAAATGTGATGAGGGCAAAAATATTTTAAATAATATTGACAAGTATGGAAAGATATGTAGCATTGTACGTCAAATTCTGAAGAGAAAAACAATAAGGGAAAGTTTATAAAGTCACTCAGGAAATGAGGGAAAGTTACTCTAAGTTTATAATGTGATGGCAGCCCTCTGTTTGTTGTATGGATCAGAATCTTGGGCCCCTAGAAAAGGAGACTTTAGATTGACGGAATCCTTAGAAAAGAGATTTTTTCGATCCCCTCGAAATTTATTACAAGTCTTGAGCGTATAATAACTAATGACATAAGACATGTATAAGTTCTTATGTCATTATGATATAACATAATGTTGTAAAGAAAGACGGAGGGACCAGTGGCGGATTATCCATAACGCTGGGGTATTCTGAAGTACCGGGCACCAGGGCCTCAGCTGTCAGAGGGACCACCATCCAGCTGAATTGACTAAGCGAGCAAAGCTTATAATCACATTATGCAATTGTTTGGTTTACTTACGTAGTTATTACTATGGAGAGTGTCAAGTTCGAAAATCAGGCGAAAGCTCTTATAGAAGTTTATTCGAATTATTTGAATAACGATCTTTTAGTAGAATTGAAGTACTATGTGCCACGAGTAAAATTCCAAGGAAGAAGTTTTTTTCTTTAATCTTTCGAATGAAGGTGATAGATACCATGATACTACAGTTTATCCGCTCAAAGTATTAAACTGGATTATTGACTGTAAAACGTTTGATGTATTTCCGAATATGCACATTGCTTATCGTCTGTTTTTAAACTGAAAGATCATTTTATGTATTAAAACGCATTAAAAATGTGTTGAGTGCAACTATGGGAGATGAGAGATTATCTTCGTTAGCAAGGTTCAATATTGAAAGCGAGACACTAGAATCGCTCGATTTAGAAGAAATTATACAAGATTTCGTACAGACAAAATCAGGAAAAAATTTATGGATTAGTATTTTCTAAACTTAAATTCTACTACTATGCTCATTGTAATTACTGTTTAGCTAAATATTTGTTGTAAGTTGAGAGTTTAATAAAATAATTGTTAACTTTCGAAATTGAGTATACCATTTATCAGTGTAAATAATGGGTAAAATGTTGAATTTTGAATTGGGGGGGGCACCAGTCTGATGGCAACATAGGGCACCTCGCGCTTCTAATCCGCCACCGGGAGGGACGGATATGTAGTATATGTAGGCCTACCTGGATGTAATACTAAGGCAGGCTATAACAAGCCTGTGACAAAACAAAGTGTAGGAGTGAAGCCGGAACAGACAAAAGTGACTGATCGAGGCAAGCAAGAGGAAAATAAGATTATAAATCGGTGAAATGTATTTTGAAAGCAAGAGGAGAGGTAAAAAACGAGGAAAACGTAGAACAAGAAAGAAGAAAAGTGGTAATTAAAAATATAATAAACACTTCCTGATTATAACTCTCTCTCTCTCTCTCTCTCTCTCTCTCTCTCTCTCTCTCTCCACACACATGCGCACGCGCGCGCGCGCATAAAGAATTTCGACGAAACCGAAACATCGAATCATATTACCTTACGGTAAACAGACATACAATTATCTATAAAGGAATTCAGGGTAATATGAGCAATGTGGGGAATATGAGCAGATTTAATACTTAACCATATTTGTCACAAAATAAGTTATTTCGCCGTAGTTTTGTGTTGGTGACGCTACTTGGATTGTTATTATGCAGTGCTGAAAGTGGCGCTACGCTAGATCTCACCTCTGCTTAGTCAAACTTATTTTAAGCTAACTGGTCATTTAAACTTATTACGCATTTGTCTCCATAGTTATTCAAGCCTCTAAATAATTAAGATTTAATTACCAATATATTAGTGCTGTACTAAATAGTTAATATTCTGCCGTATTTTTAAATACAATAAGGTTTTTATATGTTTTTGGTAATTATTAGAGTATTTTACAACAAAAAACATGTTTTTTAACAAATTGTTGTTTCATTAATTTATTTTGAGTTGCTCATATTCCCCACATACACGGGGAATATGACCAGATATTGTCATACTTATATTTTCCTAATTTTTTTCATATTTGTTAAAAGATATTTTATACATTGATAAAAACATATCAGCAGACAAATCCATTATATTACTTTCAAAAATTTGTGATTAAATGAATTTTTAATTAGCTTCAAAGACTAAGTTGTTCATATTCCACCGAATTTCATTATATATACGTACGTGTGTTTCTGTGATTCAACTCTCTGCTTTAGAAAACAGTTTCGACAGTCAAAACATTTTATTTAAGGTTACCTCCAAATTTACCCCTGTCAGGGTTTAGGATCAGTATAGTCGGGTTACGATATTTTACACTCTACAGTTCACAAATAGGATACTGTGAATACCACCATACCTATAGTATTCCCAGCTGGTGTGATTAATACAACCACACCTTGTGCTAACAGGGCAAGATGAGGTTATTTCAACCCCATTATTGCAGAAAGCTAGCAATACCATATATGAAGGGACCAAAAAATGGAAAATTAAACTTAACGAAGCCAAGTCGGCACACATTAATTTCACCAATAAAAGATGAATAATCTTCCATCATTGGTCATAAATGGAACGGTACCTCCTTATGAAAACAAAGACAAATACCTGGGTATGACATTGGATACCAAACTGAGATGGAAAGAGCATGTAAAAAAGGAAAAAGATGAACTTAACATAAAATTCCAACAATATAAATGGCTCACAGGAAAACATTCCAACCTGTCTTTATATAGTAAAACCCTGATCTATAATCAGATAATTAAACCCACCTGGCTGTATGGAATTCAACTCTGGGGGTGCGCGAAAGATAGTAACATCAGGATAATACAAACATTCCAAAACAAAGTTTTGCGGACCATGGTGGATGAACCATGGTATGTTAGAAACGCCGATATCCACAGAGATCTAGATGTTCCAACAATTAAAGAAGATATTAAAAGGTTTGCGAAGAAGCATGAAGAAAGGCTTCATGTCCACGAAAATGCAGAAGTTCTTCAGCTGCTGGACGATCAACACGTGTTCCAAAGACTGAAGAGAACAAAGCCATTTGAACTTGTGTAGTGTTTTGTGTTATAAAAGCAGAGCATTGTGCGTGGGTGAGAATGTTTAGTTAAGAACACCAGAACTAACTAAAGGATGTCATTAGACTTAATTTGGCTGATATGTATTTAGTATTAAGACGTATTAGAGATAAGTTGATGGTTGGTCTTACAGACCAGTTTTAACATGTTAAATTCAATTTAAAAAAACCGTTGGGGTGAAATCTAACCACAATATGGCGACATTTCCACCCCAAATTAAATTAAATTATGTTTTCCCAAAATAAGACTCTACCATTCCTCCCCACACCAAGTGTATCACAACTCCAAATAATATAAATTAATTTATAACTTATATTAATGAATTTGTAAATACAGGTAGCACCGGGGGACATCTTTAGCCTTCACCACAGTACTGTGGGCCTGACGTACGACACCCCCCGTTAGGTAGACTCGATACTTCCACTGAAGAAGGCAGCCAGTGGTGCTGCTGAAACGTTTGGTTTTAATGAAAAACGTTTACCACGGCCAAACATCCCGGCAGATGGTTTAGTTCAAGTTCTAACAAAGTTTCACAAGCATCCCTCATGTTCCCATTACACCCTATAGGCCTAACTGAAAATGTTTCGTTTCTACTCAGATAATGGGTTACTTGTGTAACGAGGAAACGATTCTGAATTGATTTAACATTCTTGATTTGATGACATATTAACACTAAAATTCTTTATGGAAGCCTCTGGCAATAATTCAGTATCGGCAGAGAAGTTCAGCTGTGTATATGGTGACTGATTTTTCGTGTTATACTAGGTGTGATAAAAAAGTATCATGATTGATACTAGCATGCCAAGTCAGCTGACTTGGCTCCAAAAAAGCGACACATGCCTTTACTTTACAGGATACTGATTACTCGGTATAAGTTTAATGATAACAGCCGATCTTGTTTGTTTACAAACGCTCATTGTTCTGTTGTGTGTTAATCTCATTTGGCGCATTTACACAGAAAAAAAAAGATTTGGTTGTAATTAACAAAATAGCTTGGTTAAGGTATTTGGTTAATTCTTTTGGTTGCAACTAACAAATTTTGAATTATTGTAACAAAAATGGTTTGGTTAACTGTTCAAAATTATTTGGTCACAATGTTTGGTACAAATAACCAAAACATTCACTTTGCTTAGTTAACTCCCTCCACTAATGTTTAGTTGTTAATGTTAATTCCCTCCCTAGTTTAGGGAACCACCAGCCGGGATCCACCGGTTTCCTAGTCTCTGCGAATGCCTTAGCGATGGTGATTCCTGGAATAGCTTAGCAAACTAGTTGCACAACCAACATACTGGGTTTCACACCACTACACAGTTATTTACCTATAGCGGATGCATAAGTTAGAATTTATTCGTAATTGCTACAGATCACGATATTCATTAATGACTCGTTGGGCACTTGGTGAAACATATTAATACAAAGGTTTTGTAAAATATATAAAAACAACGCATTTCTGAACATAAGAAAGCGATTTTAACCAATACAGCCAATACAGGTTTTGCATACAACACAATCACTTCATAGATACAAAAAACATCACACCACTCCACAACATACAAAAAGGTAAAAAAATGGATTTGTTAGAAATTCTAGAAATTAAAATAGCAATAAAAAATAAAAATTTAACAAATGAACAAACTGAATTCTGTGTATCCCATTTAGTAAAAGCTGTTATTTAGTTTAGTTAATTATAAATTTTGCATTCAGATTATATTTAGTTTAGTTAATTTTATATTTTGCATTCAGGTTATATTTAGTTTTTACAGACACTTGACTTTCTCTTAGCTCCTGCAACTCCCTCCACATCTTCACCCCTCGCACATATTCTCACAACACATGCCCTAACCAGATGTCCACCTTACATCCTGTATTTTACAAAACCTTTGCTACAGATCGTTGTTAGCTGCTTAAGCGTCAGCGTGGTTTGCAAATACAACACACGTGGTTACGATGAGTGACGAGTTTGTTCAGAAGTGGATGGAAGAAAACGGATTTGCTCAGCTTGTTCAGCATTTTAAATGTAAGTACCTACATTACTGAAAATGTAATCCGTTAAAGATTAGATGTAGCGTAACGAATTATCTGTTGGTACTTACCACTATCTAGCGTGAACTTAAACGTTACCGAAACAAAATTTTATGCGTTTAGACTACATAATCTATATTATGCATTTATTGGAATCGTATTTCTGCAAGAATTGGTACCGTTTTAAATATTGCTATCGTATAGGGCAAAATATTTTCAGATTATTTTTATTATTGTCTGTAGGCCTAATTAAGGTTGGTCGGTCAATTAAAGTGTAGAATAAATGCTGAATGTTGTGAAATACAGTGTGCCCACAGGACAATAAAGTTAGGTGTCTCTTGTGTTCAGATCTGTAAGTAACTTTTTAATCTAGAGGAGGTAATCAAATGTAGATGTGGTTAATATAAAAGCTAGTGTTTTAAGAAACAGCCCGTTCGAGCTAATCAGTACGTCATAATGAGAAAAGGGGTCAAAACCATTTGTGAAATAATGTCTATTTAGCCAGATGTGCAATTTAACCTGTATTTTTAAATATTAAATTAATGTGAGCGTAATCAGGTGTGTAAGCTCTCTAGGTTATACCCAGTAGCCAGTCAGTCTATAGTTTTAGATGATATAGAATTGGGTAGATGTTTGTCTCGTAGGTCAGTTGTGTTGGGCTTAGTTACATGTATATATATATATATATATATATATATATATATATAAAAATTTGTGATGTTATTCAATTTGTTTCTTCTGCAAGTAGTATAATTTCGTATATTCTTTTTAACACCTGACGCACGTTTCACTGAAAAATATCAGTTTCATCAGAATTATAGTAAAAAATAAAACCATAAAATAGTTTTAGTGATTTCCACTCGTCAATTTATTAAAATTATAAATCCATGACAGCTGTTTCGGCAGCACAGTGCCTTCATGGAACAGCTGTCATGGATTTATAATTTTAATAAATTGACGAGTGGAAATCACTAAAACTATTTTATGGTTTTATTTTTTACTATAATTTACAATGGATTTTCACCAAGTAAAGGCATCAAGCATTAATTAGTTTCATCAGAGGTTTCTAAGTATAGTTTCACTTAGAAACCTCTGATGATACTGATATTTTTCAGTGAAACATGCGTCAGGTGTTAAAAAGAATATACGAAATTATACTACTTGCAGAAGAAACAAATCGAATAAAATCACAAATTTATATAATTACTGCAAGAAACGTCGAGTTACTTATATAGAAAATGATATATATTGTTACAACACAAAAAGCCACCCCAATACCAGAGTAAAACTATAATGACTTAACTACATTAAACTAAAGAAAAACAATAACTATGACGAGACAAATGACTATGACCCAACCCAAGTGATTGACCCAGTAAAGGAAATAAAATGAGAAGGTATAAACTCAAATAATGATGAAAAAGGCACAAACAAATAATAAATGTCTAGTAACAAGTATTAAAATTAAATAAAATAATTTCAGTTAAAGTACAATAACCAGAGTAATAGATATTATATGTTATTAATAACTTTATGACAATAAGTAAATCAAAACATAAAATTGTTAACAGACTAGCTATCAATTGTGTATAAAACAATAAAAACCCCAAAAGTGAGAGATAGGTAGGAAGTGAAAATGATTAACAGTGTAAGTGTTAGAAGTGAGTAAAAGAAATAAATATTAGGGAATAACCACTATTAACACTAAAGTGCAGTTAAAAAGTACAAAGTGCAAGTGTAACCCAAAATAGAGATAAACAACCAGAATTTTAAATCAGAACTCATATAGAAGTGAGAGTGAACAAGTAAATATAAAACACAACATATAGGTAAAGACACCAAAACCAGTGATTAACATTATAGTTTAAGGGTGAAAGGTACCAAAAACTAAGAGTAACCAGAATATTGTTATTATAGTTAGAATTGATAGTAGATTAATAGTACAGTTGTATTCAGGTTAAAAATCCCATGATGATATTAAGGAGGTTATCATTATGAATGTTTAAATAGTGAAAATATATAGTAAATATTAAAAGATGGATAGACAACTAATATACTGTAATAGTGTTAAATAAGAATAAACTAAATAATATGAGTGCAAAATAGATAAAACATCCTATGTTAATAAAAATGTTCAAAGGGATAATTATCAAAATAGTATAGATGGTGTTATAAAAATATTCACCAAAATTGTTATTTGTTCAATTAAAAGAGTTAAGTTTATAAGAGGGAATATGGCTGAAAAGTAAACAGACCATAAACCTAATTTTTGTGTTATGTTTTATAAGTAATATTAAATGATAAACAAGTTATAAGACGACAGCCATGTCGATTTAGAAACGTTTCAATCAAATTTAGCCAACCTTGGGATATTGTCTATTTATTGCCGGAGCAACATTATTTAATAACAGTATAATTTTGTATCTAACTGAATAATTATTAACTATTTCACGTTAATAAACTAGTACTGAGTAGTAATAACCGTCCTTTATTTCATTATAAATTGTATTATAAAGTTTGTGTACTTTAGCGATGAGCAAAATTGTCTGCCAGGGTTAGACGTCGGCAGCACGACGAACTACAAGTGAGATTCAAATACCCACGAGTTGCGAGGGTAATTTGAATTAGTCATCACCCCATAGATTAACATTTTTAATTGTTTTCATAAACAATTTGGCGCCACCCGGGAAATAAAGTTATTCATTAAACAACAGGTAAGGATTACACTCGTGAGATATTGGTACTGGTAATTCGTGAGTTCGCGACGGTCATCGTCAGCGTGGGAAGTTAGAAAAAGTACGACTGTTAGAAATAAACACTAAGTAACGACTACAACGTGTGGGGCTAACACACTTATACAGAATACGACAGTTTTATCGTTACAATATATATTGCAACGTTACAAGTATTATACACAATTACACAAATACATTACCGTGTACTCAATGCAACTATAAAGTGTATTACACCGGCCAGGTAGGAGGATTTTTTCTCGTTGCGTCAAGTATATGTAGTTGCACAATAATTAAATAATTTTTAATGAGGAGTGAGATGTTGTTGACATGAAATAATTAATTAAAAATAATCATTCTATGATTTATTAATATTAATAGAAAAATATTCAAATATTAAAAATTCAAATATTAGATAAATAAAATATTCACTTTTATAAGCTTCACAAATACAATGTAACCTGCTATGCTGTTCATAACATATCAAAAAAATAAACAACCATACAACCTTACTAGCTAAACAGACATGTTAAACAAGTTATTTAAATTCTTTTTATTTCAGTGTGTCTGACTTTAACTCAAATTTTAAATAATAATAGCAACTCATTTACAAACAAAATAATATTAAACTCAAGAATAAAATTAATTGTTGCTTTAAACAAAATAAAAATAATACAACATTTACTTCCAATCTATTATTTATTTCTACTGACTGTTGGAACTGTTATTTCTATGTTGGTGTAACTGTGGTTTTCTGTGTGTATGTGTGTGGCAAATGCACCAACATAGACACTAATCTTGAAATTTTACATTACATACCCAAAGGTCGAAAACTCAACACAACTGAACAATACGAAATATATAAACACCACACAACACAACCAAACAACATACTTAACGATCAATTACAATATAAATCACATACACTTTTTGACACAATTATACAAAAAACAAACATTAAGTTGAATCCCCGTGCCAATCCCCTTCCTCCACACACCTCCCCCACTACACCTTCCACACAACAACCGTTACTAAATGATGGCAGTCTGTCTCAAAGCTGAAGAAGGCGAATAGGTACGCTGAAACGAACGCGTTCAACAAAAAACAGTAAGTTTCACAAGAAAAAGTTCATTTTTAGATAAGTGTTAGTGCTGTGAAAGAAGAGATGAATAATCAAGACACTAAAATCAGTATACTTAAAAAATCATATAAAACTGTTTTACAATATTTATTAACATAAAAACTTCAGTTATAAATATTAGCATAAATATGTTCTGGTTTTAGTGATCTAAATGGGAAATATTAAGGTGTTCTTATGTATGTATTTGGAATTTTACAGGAAGTTTATTATATACTGCCTAAAACTGTTGGGAAATCACAAAAAATTTCTAAAGGAAAGTTAGTTGACAAGTATCGCAACACAAGAAAAATACTGAAAAAAAGTGGTGTTATTAAACCACTAGAAAGCCCCACTGTAAAACCACACTCTTCCTACATAAAATAACAACTACACAGAAAAGTTCTTGGTGAGTTTATGTACAAACTACAATTTTAAGTATATAATACTTTTTAAAAATATAAAATTAAAAAAAAATCTTCTGGTAGCAGTGCATGGGAGAGGTAGATTTCAGAAAAGATAAGATCCTGGTAATTAATGTGCTTACATAATAAGAAAATGCCTTCTGGTAGGAGTAGTTAGATTTTGTGTATGATTTCAGAAAGGATCTGACAGAATGATAGTTTTCAGATTTAACGTAGATATGTATACCATTATTGTGTACACAGACTTTTGTTGAAATCTGTAGGAAAGTCTGTACTCCAGTACACCCAAACTTTGCCTAGCATTGCTATTGCTGTAAGGTATTCTGTTATAATGATATGTTCATTATGGATGTTCTAAGGGTACCCTCGAAATCTATTTGTTCCTTGTGGATGCTGCCAGAAGAAATTTTTAATTTTACAGAAATAAGTTTAACCAGTTCATGACAAAGTCATCTACTAATCAGTTAAGATGTAATTTGAAATGTATTATTTTATACAGAATTTGATGAAAATGATGAAGGCATTAAGCAGTGTGTGGCTTGGTTACACCACAGTCTAGAGCCATGGGGTCAAGTTGTTGAAAGCTGCAGAAAAACGTTACCATTCAGATCAAAGGAAGATGAAAACAAAAGAGTGAATGAACTGATGACATCTTGGTCTTGCTTAAAACAACCTCTAGGTTATACATTGGTATGTATAATGTGAAACTTCAACTATACAAATTTAAGAGTTTCTAGTAAGTAATGAATTAGAAAACAGTGTTTTTGTTTTATATACAACTGTTTAAGATTACTTTTTTCACTACCTGTACATACAAATGAATCGGTCATTTCAGAAACAGCATAAGTCATTTTTTTGCTAAATCGAGTTAGCAACGATTTCGTATTCTATGCATCAAAATACATCGTTCTGTGCAGAAACAACATAAGTCAGGCATGCTTATCACACATAGACAGCTACTCAGATTTAGCGTTCATTACAGAAACAGCATTAGTCACTGACTTATGTTGTTTCTCTATGTAACTGCGCGTTGGCAACACTGCAGCTGTCATGTCTGCAGCTGTTTTGTTTTTTTGTTTCTCGATGTTCATTGTTTGTTGAGGTTAGTGTTTTGGCTTCAATTATGGAGGAACAACAAGGAAACGAAAATCCCCAAGATATTGTTACAGCTAAAAGAAAACTTGGAGTAAAACACAAAGAATTATATAAATCTGAAATCATAAAAAAAGCTCGAGTTAAAGGAGAGGCCTACACATCTTACAAAGGAAAACAAGTTAACAAGTTGCAACCCAGACCTGATTGCACGTAAGTACCTAGGGCTAGCCTAGTGTATGTCAGGCAGATCTATCTATGTCTGTTTAATCATAAAACTAATCATTATGTAAACAAATACTTGGTATAATAGAGGGTTAATAGAGTGTCTTAGCCTAACCTAGCTTAAAAGTATTATGAATAAAAACTAATTTAGCCTATTGTTATAGGTGCCGCAGAAAGTGCTATGCCTAAGTACCAGAGGGAGATCGACAGAGAATTTATGATAACTTTAGGTGTTTGGAATCAAAAAATGAACAAGATAATTATTTGCAATCATTAATATCCACAACAGAAGTAAAGCAAAGAAGAAGAAGAAAACCAGGTGAAGAATCAAACAAACCAGATCGTGGAAATTGTTTCATCTATGAGGTATCAACGCCTAAAGGAAAACATCAGGTATGTCTAAAAGCATTTGCGAACATTCATGCCATTACACCTGGCCGTGTCAGAAGATTAAATGAATTGTTGGTATCTGGGAAATCACCTAAAGACATGCGAGGAAAAGCTACGTCAGGGAATGTTACGCCAGCAAATGTTGTAAATGCGATAAAATCACATATCGCATGTTTTCCGTAAAAATTGCTCGCTATAGCTCTAGAGAATTTCATTACCTTAATGAAAGATTGAATGTATTGGAGATGTACAACCTATTCAAGCAGTTACATCCAAACCTTGATGTTAAGTACAAGTTTTACTTAAAGATTTTTAAAGAAAACTTTACGTTGCATTTTGGGCGACCACAAGTCGACACTTGCTGCACTTGTGAAGCATTAGAAGTTAAAATAAAAAGCAAGTTTTCAAATGACACTGCCAAACAAGTTCATGTGGCCAAGAAAATGGTGCATGTCAGACGAGCAAAAAAGTTTTACAAAAAAATCAAAGAAATAACAACCACTGTTGCTAATGTAGAAAACATCGGAGCCATTAGCACAGATTTTGTGCAAAACTTACAACTTCCCACCGTACCGGTCCAAGAGACCTTCTATCTCAGACAGTTAACTGTCAATGTCTTCTGTATTCATAACCTGAAAGACAATACATCAGTGTTTTATCTTTACCATGAGGGCCAAGCTGGTAAAGGCCCTAATGAAGTTTGTTCGTTCATTTTAGATTACATAAAATCTTCGCTCAAAAATGTGGAACATCTTCATATATTTTCGGACGGATGTTTTGGCCAAAACAAAAATCATTGTTTGTTGCGGCTAATGAATGCCTTTGTTTCTTCTAAAAAATTTCAAAGTGTTCAGCAATACTTTCCTGTGAGGGGTCACTCATTTTTACCTTGTGACCGTGACTTCGCCATGGTTAAAAAAAGTTACGAAAATGTGATAGAGTGTTCACCCTGAAGCAGTACGCAGAGTTGATTTTATCTTCATCTGCAAAACAAAAATTTGTGGTCGTCCTTGTGGAATCGGATGACGTAATTGATATCAGTAGGTGGTGGCCAAAGTTCTTCAAAAAAATGGTATTGTCGGAAGAGACACGTGGCAAAGAAATTCCAAAAGAACAAAAAGTGCGCTTGCAAATTTCAAAGTTTATGCACTTCTCTCACCATGCTAGTGCTCCATTCGTTATAAAAGCCAGGACCTACATTGACGGCTTACAGGTTCAGACATTTAATGTAAGAAACCCTACTCCTGACCCACTGACCATGCCAATTGACGTAGCCTACCCAAAAGGTTTTATACCAATAAATTCTAAGAAGATGGATGACCTGAAGAAGTTTCAGGAGTACATACCACAGGAGGAAGAAATCAAAACTTTTTATGACACAGTCTATTCTTGGGAGACCATTAATAGAGAGGAAAATGAAGAAGTTGACATGGAGAACTAAAAAAGTACTGTTGTAACCAGGTTTTGTACCTATTTTGACTTGTAAATATATGTATATAAAAAAAACATGAGTTTTACTTTGAAAATCCACATTCATTTTAGAAACAACATAAGTCAAGTTTAAAAAAAGTTAAATTTACCATGTTGTAAAAACATTAAAAATCATTATAATTGACAACAATCTCAAGAGTGACAGCATGTACTAATTTCATATTTTTTCATAATTTTTAATGCAGTGTTCTAGAAACCATACAGTTTTTTCTACTTTCCCGAAAGTTGTTGTTTTTGGCTTATGTAGTTTCTGAAATGAGCGATTAACTGTTCACAAGGTGTGGAAAATTGTTACACACATACATCTGTGAATAAAATTTAATATTTATATTTCAACTTTCCTTCTCCAAATTTGTACATATTCATTATGGTTCATTTTGTTTCAGTTTGAATTGGATTTTGAAGAACTTTTCCCACATCATAAATCATTATTTACAGAATGGCCTGAATTAAAACGGAAGCTAATAGTACTGATGCAACAGAGACTGACAAAAGATACTTTCTGTTCTGAAATTTTTGATCTGCTGGATGGTACTGATAATGAAGGTAAGACTAGTAGGGTAGAGAAATGTGTGTTTTGAATTTTAACTCTAAAGCCAGTTTGAATTTAAATGGTTTGTGGAGCACTTTTATTATTTTACCAAAATAATTTGGGCTAATCAGTTTTAATGTAGTCTTTATTTTTATTTGTCATACACAGTAATTTACTCTAACTCAGGCCAGAAGGAGACTTAAGCTTAACTGTTTACTGAAGGAAGTTAAGGCTCAGAGTATTGCAATACAGCTATATAGGCTATAGTCATTAGTATATGGCTAATTAGTAATTAGGCAATTAAATTTGTTTATTCTAGATATAACGGATGGTGTGGTGCTTTCATTACTTGGCCATTTATGCTATTCCACTGCACTCATTAGAGGCCAAAAGACGATGTGGAAACCTACAAGAAAAGAAGCACAGGACAGTTTCTTCTGACATGTTAAGGTAATGTAAAGAAAACTTGTTTAAGTTGTGGATTTTAATGCCACATCATATGAATAGTGACAGTACTATATTAAATTGTTCAGGTGAAGAAGAAAGTGTTGGGTTAGTTCTGCAATGTATAGCAACAAGTTATTCTTTTCAGTACTGTCTGTCTAGTCTTCAAATAGGCTGGTCTGAACCCAACATAACTAATTTCAGAACTGATTACATTAGCAGCAAGATAAATTTCCTTTTACTGAGCCAGTTTTTGTCTTACCAGTGTGCCAAGCCCACTGAAATGACACCTGCTATATAATCGACAGTCTACTACAGGGACAATTGTATATTTATATAAAATGAAAAAAAATTTCTTATTAGATTTTTCAAAAATTAATTCCCTGTGCAATGGAACATCTAATCGTTTGGGATAGAGTTCCCAATAGTGTTTGGGATGGGTCTGCTTCTCTGCAGAATTTCATTTTCCTAGCTCTGTTGTATCCTTAGATTTTAATTTTATCTTTTTTCATTATAACAGGAAAATCATTTTGCAGAGAAACTGAGACTTTACTGTAACTAGTTAGTCTAGTTTAGAGAAGTTAGTACTTTTTCGACATACTGCAGTAGCGGCTCGTACAGGGAGGGTAAAAGAGCGCAGCCCTCCCACTAAATTTGCAAATTAAACTTGTCAATAATATAACTATAATGTGTAGTATTCTTATTAAAAGATATTTTTGGGGCGACTAATAGCGATCACCCGATGTTTTCGGCATGGCCCCGCAGCTGGGACGGTTTCGCTACAGCCCTCCCTGAATAGGCAGTTCTTTCGGGGAGCGGGGCAAGAGACGTATACATATCTCTATGCATTTAAATGTCATCCGCCATTACAGGTGGGACGGTGGCCGTTTTCTGTTTCGCAGCTAAATTCATAGAGAAACGGAGCGTTGTTCAAAACTTCTCATAGTGCATATATTTTCTCTTGTGTTTTATATAGTTTTGATTGTGTTCTTGTTGTACTTTTTGTGTAAACGTAATGTTTTAATAATTTATTCTTTATTAGGCAGTGTATTCTGTGTACGATAGTGTTTTTGTCGAACCTTGTGTACATAAACGTGTAACTTATTCTGTGTGTTCTGTGTGTATTTGTTAGAAACGATTAAAATGGCTATGAATTCGGTAAGTAATATTAAACGTTTGATTATTTCAAACAGGGGCGTATATTCTAGGCTAGCTAGGCTAGCTGCGAAGCCCAAAGATTAAAGCACAAAAAAATCTATTAGGAATTTCCATAAAATTGTTCATTTTATCGAAGTCAGACGTGTTTCCCTCACGTGTTTACTTCTGTTTCGTAGTAGCGTAATTACTAATTACAGACAATACAACTTCGCATATAACGGCACCTGAATCGCTACAACTTGCTTTACTCAGACTTCGCAAGTAACTTGCGAAGCCTTTCCTCATCACGATTCAATGGTGTTGCTATGATAATGCTGAGGGACTTGGTGGGGGCAATGATGTTTATCGTAGGCTAGGCTTCGCTCCTTGGAGAGCTAGCCAACAGTGTGAGACAGCAGGCCGTGTGGCACGCAAAGCAGTGGTTCATTTTAAAATTAGTTATAATTTTGTGAATGATATTTTGTGCTGTGCAGTTTGAATAATAAATTAAGATGAGTGATATAGTTAATAAACTATTGACAAAGACACAATTTGCTCAGCTTCCGTATGAGGATAAGCTTCAAATTTTAAAGATAGGTAGGCCTCAGCCATCCCTTCTAGAACTTAAAAGTGAACATAAAGAAAAGAACAGAGTGTATACTAGATGTTTTAGTGAGGCCAACTACAAAAAATACCCTTGGTTAACTGGATCGAGTACAACTAATAAATTGTACTGCTGGGCGTGTTTGCTTTTTTGCACCGATACAAGTCCTTGGAATAAGACAGGATTTAATAATTTAAATTATTTGCTAATGGCTTGTGATAAACATCAAAAATCACTTAGTCATATACGAGCATTCAATACGTTACAGACATTCGGTTTTCAAAGAATCGATCATTCCCTTAATTTACAGAAAAAGATTGCCGACAGTCTACATAATGAAAAAGTAAAGGAAAATAGAATTATTTTAAGAAGACTGATTGACGCAGTAACATTCCTAGGGAAGCAAGAATGTCCATTTAGGGGCCATAATGAGTCTAGCGATTCAACAAATAAAGGCATGTACATAGAACTTTTGGAATTTTTATCAACGTATGAGCAAACAATAGCAAACCATTTAAAAACCGCAACAATTTTTAGAGGAACGTCACCGGTAATACAAAATGATTTAATTGACGTAGTAGGTAGCGTAATTACAGACAAAATCAAATCGGAAATATCTAATGCAACATTCGTTGCAATAGTACTTGACGAGACAACTGACGTAACCAATAAAAGTCAATTATCAACAGTTTTACGATTTGTCGATAATGAAGAAAACTGTCAGGAACAATTTTTGCACTTCACTGATGTCAGTTTAGACTGAACTGCACAAGGATTGTTCCAACATGTCACCAAGGTTGTGGATGATTTAGAATGTTCAAAAAAACTTATAGCCCAAACTTTCGATGGAGCAGCTGTTATGGCCGGCCATGTGTCTGGACTTCAAACCTTGGTGAAAAATAAGTACCCATCAGCAACTTTTATTCATTGCTGTAGTCACATAGCAGAATGTAAACGGTTTTTCATCACTTTATCAGGAATACCTAGCTTTTTTCACATTCTACAGTCCGCACAACTGCTCTAAAAAACTTTATGGAGAAGAAACTACCGAGAGTGGCACCAACAAGGTGGAATTTCTCATCAAGGCTTGTAAATACTGTCAAAGAATATAGAAGGCCTCTTATCATGTTCTTTTCATCAATAGAAGATGAACCCGGTGACTGGACAGGTGAAGAAGTGAATACTGCTTCAGGCTTTGTTTGTTTTTTACATAAATTCGACACTAGATTTCTTCTTCTTAGTTTCAGCAAAATATTTGCAATTTCTGATGTTCTTTTTGACATAATGCAAAAAAAATATTTGAACATTTCTTACTGCATGAACAAAGTCAATGAATTCTATGATACTCTGCAGAAAATTAGAGATGAGGATTTTGATCTTGTATGGACAGAAGCTACAAGTAATTCTGAATATGAAGATAATGAAGATAAAGAATATGAACCAAGACACAAAAGACAGAGAAATGATGACCGTTCCAAATGGCAGCGTATTTTTAACGAAATTCTGGACACAGTGATGTCCTACATAAAATTCAGGTTTGAGTCCCAAAAGGATCTTAAATTCGTGTCTTTATTGGATTCAAACAATTTTGATACATTTTGTAAAAGTTTCCCACAAAATCTGATGACAGAACTTAAAGAACCATATAGTTCATACTTTGATATTGTTCACCTCAAAAATGAACTAAATGTGCTTTATACTCTAGATGAGTATAAGAAAAAATCAGTGAATGAGATTACTATTTATATGAAACTCAATAATTTGGACATAGTGTTCAGTGAAGTGTACAAACTAGCAGAGTTAACATTGACATTTCCATCTACAACTGCAACTGTTGAAAGAAGTTTCTCCGTTCTAAAGAGGATTAAGACTTACCTCAGAGCCACACAAGGACAAGTCCGGTTAAGCAACTTGGCTGTTATATCTATTGAGAAAAACATTCTTCTTAATATGAAAAAGTGATCAGAAGAAACATTTTATTAAAATTAATCCTGAAATTCACACAAAAGGAGAGAAGAATGGAGTTCTTGTTCAAATAAGTCTACACAGAGCCGTCGTCGAAGTAAGTCAAACTTTCTTCAGTATAATTATATATTATTTCCTCATGATGTAATGATACAGTTCTTGCTTTCTGTAATCTTTTGTAATCTTTTATTTGTTTCACTACCGCCGTCCGGCCCTAGTGACTTCGGTGGAACAAATGTATGCTATAAATAAATGAAATATTGAAGTTCTTTGCTTGCTTTTGTCTTTCTAATGATGCCATTTCATAATTATTGTTGAAGTATCAGTCATTATTATATAAGTTAGAATGCATTGGCATGGTGTCACAACAACACATCACTTCAAAAGTTTGAAATATGAACGAGGGGGACCCCCTCCAGTGCATTTTCTTCAATTCTAAGGTGAGCTAGCCCAGGTCTCGAACTCAGCATATGCCACTGATTTCAAATTCACTTACTTACGAAAAGAAAATAAAACTAAAAACATTAGGGCCACCAAAACCGAATTTACATATTACACAACAAAATTATAAAACGGACAGACCAGCATCAAGTAAAAAAAAATACACAAGAAAATTTAATAGAAACTGTTACTTACATGCTGATTGGATATGTGGATGTGAGGTGATCAATTCCTTTTTTTGTTATGTATGTTTGGTGATGAACCTAAACAGTGATTCAGTCTGGACTGAAAATGGAATTAAGGACTTGAAACATTTGGGAGAAAAAATAAAAAAACATAAAATTAGTGAAACTCATATGAACAATTGTATTGAATATTCATTGTTAGGAAAAGTCAATATTAGTTGCAAGTTAGACAGTGCATATAGATTAAAAATTAAACAGCATAATGAAGAAGTCTCTAAGAACAGATACATCCTAAGTAAGTTAATTGACTGTGTAAAGTTTTGTGGAATATTTGAACTAGCTTTAAGGGGACATGATGAAACAAACACATCTGAGAATCCAGGTATTTTTAGGGGCTTATTAAATTTAATGGCAGGCCTAGATAGCACCTTAAGAGAGCATATTGAAAAAACAAACAATAGGGTTTTCGTTGGTCTTTCTAAAACAATTCAAAATGAAATTTTGGATTCTATTTATGCAGTGTGTGCATTGGACTAATAAAAAATGAAATAAATGAAACTGACTACATTTCAATTGAAGCAGATAAAACCACGGATTGTGCCACTCTGTCACAAATTGTGTTAGTTGTGAGGTATGAATTGAACGGAAAATTACATGAGAGATTTATCAGTTTTGTCAGTCCACAAGATCACTCCACTGAAGGTATTAGTAATACTATTTTTGAAGAATTAGCAAAATTAGATCTTGATAAGATGCCTAGTAAAATTATTGCACAAAGTTACGATGGGGCAGCAGTAATGAGTGGAAAACATAACGGTGTTCAAGCAAAAGTTAAAGCTGTGTACAAGAATGCCCAGTATATACACTGCTATGCCCATCAACTAAACTTAATTATTGAGTGCGCTGCATCACAAAACAAGCAAGTAAAAATATTTTTCTGTAATTTAGAAATTTTTACAACATTTTTTTCAAGATCTTCCAAGCGAACTGCCATACTTGATGAAGTAGTAAAGAAACGTCTCCCAAAATGTTCTAATACCAGGTGGAATTTTAAATCCCGTTGTGTGACAACAGTATTTATTCATAAAAATGGCATTTCCGCTGTTCTTGAAAAAATCATAGATGACGAGAGTGACAAGTCCACTGTTCAGAAAGCACTAGGACTGAAAAACACATTAAATAATGATGATTTTAATTTTTGGTTAACATTTTTCAACAAAATTATGCCAGCCTGTGACATTTTGTTTAATCAGTTACAGCAAGTGGAAATTGACAGTATTAAAACACACCAGTATGTTGCCTCATTCAAGTCACACATTCAAAATGTCAGAGATTATATTGATTTTGATGCCAGTCTGTCTGCAACAAATGATTTTGGAGAATCATCTCAAAATCCAAAAGGTCACGTTTTGATGAAAGCAAGAAGACTGCAACTAAAGAAGTTTGTGACATAATAGTTACCAACATAGATGACACATTTTCATTTTCAGACCATTTAGCAATAGCAGTTTTGTTGCAACCAACCCTGTTTTCTAAACATCAGCTTATCTTTCCAGAAACACAGTTACAAATTGCTGCTAAAGAATTTAATTTAAATGAAACTGCATTAAGACATGAACTGGTAGTTCTATACAGCAGGTCTGACTTCACAAAGGGAACTGGCGCATTGGTTCTACTCAATTTTGTATATGAAAACAATCTAGTTACTGTTTTTCCCGAACTGGTAAAACTATTAAAAATTATTTGTACAATCCCTATGACTACAGCAGAAAGTGAACGATGTTTCTCAACTCTCAAACGCATTAAAACATTTACAGGTAATACAATGAAAAAGGACAGACTAAGTGCTCTGGGAATGTGTTCAATAGAAAAAAAATGTTAGAAATAACTCCTAACTTCAATGAATTAGTTATTGACCATTTTGCCAAACAAAAGGAGAGGAGAATGGATTTCATGTCCAAGCAAATAAAGTAATCCAAGGTAGGGAACAAATATATTTTATTTAGTAATGCATGCATTTAATAATATAATTTCTTAAATATTTAAGTTTAGGAACGTGAACTGCTTAGATATATAAATAATTTGTTTCAAACACTGTTTAAATATTGGTAGTTTGCAAGGTAGGTTTTTGATATTAACAATAATTTTAGTAGTGAAGCAAAAGATTCAATTTTACAATTATTTGATGATAATAGCAATAATTTAGTTTCTACTGGTGACTTTTTTTACATAATATATGGGTACAACTAAATTTTGCCCCCCCCCCCAGTCAAAAACTTTACCAGCCGCTACTGACATACTGAATTGCTGCTTCCTGCTGTGAATTAGGATAATAAGTTTCATTGAGAATTATAACATCACTACAATATTGCTGAAATGTAAAATTACGTTTTGTATTGTGTTGCAGGTTATGGGTGATGTTACAGCACGTTTACATGAAAGGGACGAGAAGTTGTCTGAATATGGTTTAACATGCCAACCACTTGTAATATTAGTTGGACCTTCTTTGACAGACGTTGAAATTATGTATGTTGTGGTGAACAATATATGGTACACCTTTGCATCACCTTTGAAAGCTATTGATGTATGTTTTAAAATATTCTTTTCATGCAATTTAGAATATCCCAAAGAGGGAGAACATCTTTGGCTTTTCTTATAAAAAGCAGCGTACTCGATTAAAACTCCGAACAACAAGCAAATTATGTCTGTCAACACGCTGTTACTGGATATCATTTGAATGTAATTAAAACAGTTTACTCATTTAGGGAAATTTGCTAGTGTATTTATAAAGACTGTGTATTAAAGTGCTTGTGTTTTGTAAGATGTATTTTTAGAATAGGAATTATTCACTTCTAATTCATGCTTTCTCATTTTTTTAAGTAAAATTTTGTATTGTATATAAGTGTATAACAATTTGTATATAATTGTATATAAGTAAAATTTGTGTATAAAAGTGTGTTTCAAAATGCCAGTTTGTTATATATGTCAAACTAATTTTTCAAAATTCAATTCTTTATTGTTACATTTTAAGTTCAAACACAAGATTCTGACTTCTGACATTTTTAAGTGTCAGGAACAAGGTTGCTTCCATGATTTCATTGGTTTGAACTCATTCAGGAAACATTTCTATTCTAAACATTCTAAGCACAGTATTCATTCTTCACAAACAGCTGAAAACTTACAACTTCCAGGAAAGACTGAAGTTGCATTTGATGTCGCTTCTTGTTCCAACTCCTCAGTAGAATGTAAGACAACAGAATGTGAATCAGTAATAGAACAATCTGACCTTGAAACATTCAAATCGAATATGAATTTAGAAAGTGCTTATTTCATATATCGGTTATATACAAGAGCAGAAATGTCATGGGTTCAAGTTCCGAATATAGTGTCAGTGGTTGAAACTTTTTTGAATCTTTAGTGTCTTCATTCAATAATGATGTACTACAGTTACTTGAAGGAAAAGAGGAAGACAGTAGTGAATTAATTCTATCAAAATTGAAGCTTCTTAAAAATCCATTTTCTGATTTATCAACTGAATACATGAGATTTAAATATACTACAGATAATTTATTTCTGATAAAACCCATGGAGTATACAATTGGAACAAGACAAGAAAGCAAGTTGGTTGCTGGGAATCTAGTGTTCTCCTCTGTAGAGTCAACAGCTCAATTTATTCCACTTCGTAAAACCCTTAAACAGTTCTTTTCTATGCCACATGTATTTGAGAAAACTTGTAATTATGTACGTGATGTATCTGATGCTCCTGATGTAATTTCCAATTTTGTTCAGGGTTTGCTTTGGCAAACCAAACTAGAAAAGTTTCAAGACAAGTGCGTTCTACCTGTAAATTTATATTTGATGATTTTGAGTCTGGTAATGCTTTAGGATCCCATGCAGGAATTCATAAGTTAGGTGCAGTGTATGCAAGTATTCCTTGCCTGCCACCTGAATATGGCTCATTAATTGAAAATATAATTCTTGTTCTCTTATTTCATTCATCAGACAGAAACATGTTGGGTAATAGTGCTGTCTTTAATATACTTATTGATGAATTAATTTATTTAGAGACTGAAGGTATTATTTCTCTTTTATTACCCAGCGGAGTTGTGAAAGTATTTTTTGTGTTGGAACCATTTGTGGAGATAATCTGGGACTTCATAGTATTTTAGGATTTAGTGAAAGTTTCACTGCAACTTATCCTTGTAGGTTTTGCAAAATGTCTCGAGAAGTACTGCAATATTCTGAGAGCATTCAACCTGAGTTACTGCGTACCAGATCTAATTACAAAGAGGACATAGAAGTAAATGATTTCTGTAAGACTGGCATAAAGAAGAATGTGTTTTTAATCGTATTCCAAGTTTCCATGTCACTACCAATTTCTCAGTTGATATAATGCATGACCTTTTTGAAGGTGTTTGTAACTTTGATTTGTGTAGATTACTAAGTCATTATATCTTGAATGTTAAACTGTTTACTCTCGAAACTCTTAATTGTAGATTTCAGGTATTAAATGTTGGAGAAAATGAGAAACAAAATAGGCCTCCAATTGTAATGATTGATGACTTGAAGAAAAAAAAATTAATATGTATGCCAGCCAGATGATGTTTTTTGTTCGATATCTAAGTGTTGCTGTAGGTGAGTTAGTTCCTGTTGATGATCAATTTTGGAATTTGTATCTGAATTTGCGGCAAATTGTGGACCTTGTAACAGCTCCTTCATTTAAAAAACAGTGTGATATTTTGTTGGAAGTGCTGATACAGGAACACCACGAAATATATATAAAATTATTTGGCGAGCCCTTAAAACCCAAACATCATCACATGTGTCACTATCCGCAAATACTGCTGCAGTCAGGACCTTTGGTCCACATATGGTCTATGAGGTTTGAAGCAAAACACAAATTCTTCAAGACAGCATCTAATGTTACGTATTCACGTAAAAATATTACTTTAAGCCTGAGTTTGAAACATCAGTTACAGCATTCTGAAAGGATATTAGCACAGCGTGGTGTGGATCGTAGGGTTGAAACTGTAGGACCTGGAGAAGAGACAGATATAAACAAAATTGAGAACTCTTCCCTTTTTGCTCATTTGTTACCAAACATTTTTAAGAAAATGGCATTTGTAACTAATTGGGTCTCTATTAAAGGAACCATTTACAAACCAGATATGATTATTGTAGGTGATTATGTGATGATTTTCCTATTTTTTACAAAATAATTAATGTTCTGATAGAGGAAAGTATTGTATGTTTTGTTTGTGTAAGAATGATAACTGTTGCTTTTGACAGCCATGTGTATGCGTATGAAATTTCTAGGGGCGAATGTATTATTGAGTGTCTATTACATGAACAATTAATTGACTATACACCTACATTTTCTTTAAAATTAGGAAATGGTAAGCTTTACGTTCCGTTTTGACATTCTTTGTAGATATTGTTTTCTCTTAGTTGTTAAGGCTTTCTTTTGTTAACACATGTTTAAGTGTCAAATTTCTAATAAATATACATTTTTTTGTATATTGTTACTTTTTTATTATGTCCTCTGTATTTGTACAATAATTAAAAAAATATGAAGTTGTTTCAACTAAATATTTGGTTAATACAACCACACTTATTGTCATAAAAATACCAGATGTTTAGTTAATGTTACTATACTTTTAGTTAGTTTGACTAAGCATTGACTATACCATGTCAAAGAAAATTGATCAGAGAAATTGTATCAGATTTTGTCAAAAAGTTGGTGAAACATGTAAAGATACATTTGAAAAGTTACAAAAAGTTTACAGGGAAGATTGTATAAGTCGTACACAGGTTTATGAGTGGTTCAAGCATTTTAAAGATTGGCGTGAAAGTGCTGAGAGTGACGAGCATTCAGGAAGGCCTTTAACCAACAAGACTGACCACAACGTTGCGCTGTGCGAGAAAACCACCAAATCACCATTCGTGAGCTAGCAAATGATTTGAATATTAGTTTCGGATCAGTTCAGTCCATTCTTACTGATGAGTTGGGATTGAGATGTGTTTCTGCAAAGTTTGTACCAAAAGTTTTCACAGCTGACCAAAAAGCTGCCCGGGTGTCAGTCGCTCAAGACCTGCTTGAATATGCTAAAAACGATGAGAGCTTAATTAAATTGATCATAACGGGTGATGAATCATGGATTTATTGATATGATCCAGAAACTAAGCCCCAGTCTTCAGTGTGGAAGACGCCAAATTCTCCAAGACCAAAAAGGGCAAAACAGAACCGAAGCAAAGTCAAGACCATGCTCACAGTTTTCTTTGATCACAAGAGGATTGTTCATCATGAATTTGCTCCATCAGGCCAAACAGTAAACCAGTATCACTACTTTTCTGTTTTGAGGCGATTGTGGGATGCAATTCGATGAAAAAGATAACAGTTGCATCAGAATGGTGAATGGTGGTTTCAACACAGCAATGTACCCGCCCACACGTCACATACTGTTTACCATTTTCTTGCTAAACACAATATTCCACAGCTTCACCATCCTCCATATTCGCCAAATATGGCCGAAGATAAAAAATCAATTGAAAGCGAGGTAAATTCAAGATATAGAAGAGACAAAAGAAAATGCGACGAGAGAACTTAAGGCTCTTAATAAAGATGACTTTAAGACATGCTTCGAACAGTTGGGAAAGCGCTGGAAGAAGTGTGTGGCTGTGGAAGGGGACTATTTTGAAGGAGACAAGTTTACAAATCTGTAACTCTTGTATATTTATGTAAATAAAGTCAATCCTGATACTTTTTTATCACGCCTTGTACATATTCTTTACCGTGTTTCGTTGATTAATCAGTCTATAAATAAGTCTAATTAATAAGTATAGTTAATTAAGTCTATAAATCAGATATACTAGAGCAGCAGATATTACTATAAATAATTAGTACAATATTTAGTTGTTTATTGTACTAATAAACCAAACTATCCTAATACTAATAAACTATGAAATATTCACGTATATAAAAATAACCATAGCAGAGGCTTCAAAAAAATCCCCCCACCCCATCCGTTCAAAAAAATCGCCTTTAAACTTCAACGACTGCAGTAGACATCAAAATTAGAGAAACAAAAATACAGACAGTATGAAGTTGTTAAATTGACTTATTAAGGCTTACCTTGACTTACAAATCCTTATGCCGTCCACAGCGTGTAGATTGGCTGCAGCTCGCCCACCGGGTTGTCTTCTTCCTTCTGTAGCACTGCACAACACTTCACCAAAATGTACACTTGACACTGAACCACACTGTACACTGTCTATGGTATTCATTTACCAAAGTCAGCTTACAGCTCTGCTGTCTTCATATTGTAAAAAAAAAATTGGCTGTATCACAGATATACAGTAAAACTGGAAAATGTGTTATATGGATTAAGTGGATGACTATAATCAGCATAAGGTGAGACTAATGACTTGTCATAAACTGCAAGAATAGGTTCTTACTGCTATGTATATGAAGTTAATGAACATTATTTGTATTAGTATGGTCCTAATAAAGTCACAGAGTAATTTTTTCTCTCGTGTTATTTGGGCAGAAGAAGATAAGAGTAATAAGACAATAGGAAAGCTTGCATACTCGGTGTTGCGTGATGTAATTTTTTGAAACAAAATAAAAAATTCACCTCAGTACTAGATTATTACCTACAGACTTCCTAAGGCCATCATAACCATTAGAAGAAAATATGAGGCATTGGAACGAACTAGAATAAGTTAAATGAATAAGCAATCAAGATGACGATGCAAGAAATTGTTTATCCATCTTCTTGCAAGAATAAAAGATGTAATATTGGAACAGTCAAAGTGTCACAGGATGTCAGAGACTATTAGCATCACTGATAGTGTTGATAACCTTTGATGATTACCATGATGATGACAGACTTTAACAGAAAACGAAATGATAAGACAACAGTACGTCTGAAGGAAGACCAGATTGAGCAGATTACAGTAGGATACCCGAATCCAGTGTTAGGAAGCAGTACCAGTCGGATTTAGATCAAGAACCCCATGGTTACCGTCAGCAGCATACTCAACAGACCAGTCTCTGAAGGAGGAGCATGGGTGTAAAATCTGACAACTATTTGGTTGTAGGAGATACAAGAAATCTTACACTGTTGAAATTATACAAATGAAGCAATGGAGCACACTCCGAAATGACATTTATCGAGAGTGAAAAATCAGTATTAGTGGAAATATAAGAATTTTATAGAATAAAGGAAACGTTCAGTCTATTTAGGTTGACAACTGAATCGGGGGATTAACATTCAAAAGCGCTTAACGACAGCCATTTGACGTAGTGGATATCAACGTTTTCTTTTGAATACCTTGTTATTTGAATTAGCAGTCTCTGAAATTCCAACTTTGTCATGTTTACTTGCTAAACTCCTACTTCTCATGTTCCGGACAAGGTCTTTCAGTGTTTCCACCATTTTCAAGTCCTAAAAAGGTAGAAACACTGAAAGGCCTCGTCCGAATCATGACAAGTAGCAGTTTAGCAAGTAAACACGACAAAGTTGGAATTTTCTTTCTTACATGAAATGATATTTAGTTCCATTGGTTGTACGGCTAATGGCCTAAACAGAGAGATGTTACTAGGCAGGGGCGCCACGCGCTTTTTTTAAGACTATATTGAAATGTTATATTGAAAGTTTAACCGTATTGAAGTGTTTCTCAAATTTCATAAAAATAGTAACTTCTATGTTGTACGAAGGCTTACACGGTCGGTGTCATTTTGATTAAAAATTAACTCCCGGACTGTTTGGCCGTGGTTCAAAGTTTCTGACAAAACCAGACCAGTACCACTGACTGCCATCTTCAGTGAAAACGAGTCAGCGCTAACGTGGGATGTTGTACGTTAGGACCACAGTCGTACAACATCCCACGTTAGCGATTACTCGTTTTCACTGAAGATGGCAGTCAGTGGTACTGCCGAAACGTCTGGTTTTGTCAGAAACTTTGGAACACGGCCAAACAGCCCGTGAGTTAATTTTAATCAAAAGTAACTTTTATATTGAATATATCAAAATCGGAAACAGGCAGAAGCGAATAAATTACAACTGAAAAATGCAAAATATTCTTGTACAGAATATTCGTGCATTTAACGCACTGATATTTGTTTTTAAAAGTTCTTTACAACTCGAGTTAAAAAGTGTTTTTGTTGTTATAGACTAAACCGTCTTCTCTGAAAATGCTGAGCGACTTGAAAACGCTTTAACAACCGAAACGTACCAAAAAGATTGAACCAGAATATTAACAATTCTGTTCGGTAAAAAAATTTTGTCACAATAACGGTGTAATCAATTTTATTATTTAGGATAATTAACGTTGTTTTCAGATGTAACTTCAAATCTGATTCAAACTAATCGAACAGGCAGTTGTGGAATAGGTTTTTTAAATATTTATATATTTTTATTTGTGAAAACAGTGCCTGCAAAAGTTCATATATTTTTAAGTTTTGTAAAACTTGGTTTATCATTACTTCAGTCATTCACATGCAAATAGCATTCAACTCAATTAAAGATACAAGAAGAAGAAGAAAAGTCGAGACCAACACCACCCAAACCATACGACACAATACATAAACTATGACCCCAGAAACGATTCACATTCACACTTTGTGTAGGCCTACACAGAACACAAACATTTTTTCATATGACAAACCAAGCTGTTAACATAATTACGTATACAAATGGCCAGTATGTATACATAACTGTTTTGGTTCATGGTGTATACTTATCTTGTGCACAATTTATAATATACTTTAGTCAGTATTTCTAAATCAACTGTTCTCACAATTAAAACAACTTAAATCATTACTGAAAAGAAAAATATTTACACATTCTATTAACTGTAATATTTTAAGTAAGTACACTCCAAGTAGGTTTATTTTCACCTGACGCACGTTTCACAGAAGTTATTCTGTATCTTCAGAGGTTTGTTTGAATTGTAATTGTAATTACAATAATCGTAAGCGAAACATTCAATTACAATTCAAACAAACCTCTGAAGATACAGAATAATAATTGAAACGTACGTCAGGTGCAAATAAACCTACTTGCAGTGTATTCTTTTGAAGATATTACATGGGAGACCTGCTGGAAACTCAACGAGTTAGCCTACTTACAAAAGAATAATTCTATTAACTATATAATTAATACTAATTTGTGCACTGGTATTTAAATATTAGGAAATTGTTTTTAACGATTATGAAAAGTTTAAATTGGGACTCCACTTGATGTATTTAATTCTGATGATACGTTCCGGTTTTGAAACGATTTTTCAAATCACTTCCAAAGTTTTCATGAATTGGTTGTTTTCATAGTCATTTGAAAATAATTTCAAACTAGAAACACTTCTCATTACTGAAAACGTTGTTTTGATAACGAGATACAGGAGGCAGACCAAGAAAACGGTGGCTGTGAAGACGAAACAGGCTGCAAGCCTAATCCTTGAAGTGAAGAAGAAGAAGAAGAAGAAATAAGAAAAAGAAAAATTAAAGGCGTTTGGTTTATTGATGAACAACAAAATGTGAGCATTACATCATCTTCCAGATGACTGACATCTGTCGAGTATGCAGACAGAGACCAACATCATCCAACATCCCCGCTTCCGCTTACGTTTTCAGGCTCCCCCTTCACCCACTACAACTAATCTCCCCTGACAACATACACCCCTTGAATCTTATCTCTTTAATCCTCTAATCGTAATACTGCAAAGCAGTCTAAATAAGATGAGTAGAATTTCACTTATAAAAAATGAAAGACGACCTAGAACTGACTATGATCTTTAAATCTGTTTGAGCTGATCACAGTTACAGAATTACTGGTGAATGATTGATTTGAGAACGTTACTGCAGAGATTCCAAATCAAAAAAGAAATTAGCATTTTCAGTTATTTTTAGATTTAAATAACTATGATTATAAGCCGAGGGGACGGAGAGGTGTGGGACGTCCGAGGAAGCGCTGGAGTGACCAGCTCTAATCTTTGCCTATTTGAGACCGGAACAAACCATCCTTGGTTTAATCCTTGAAGATGATGAAACAACTATGATAGCATTATGATTATTATATTGGTCTTATCACCTCAGCTGGATGTGGTAGTAGTAACGCACTTTCCAGTTTTCTACTGTCATGCGATGTTACGCCATATTACAGATTAAATGTATTAACAAATTACAAGTAAGCTCATCGTAAATTAGAATTTTACAATAAAATATTATTTTAAAACGAAACTTTGGTTAAAATTTGTATTTAAAAAAATTCCAACTTTTATAAATTGATTTTTTTTAATTGAAAACAACTCTGAAGTATATGTTTTAATGTGGAATAGAATTTAGTATTGTTGTTTGGATTGGATTTAAAAATAAAAATAATGAAGAGTAGTAACTTACAACCCCTTACGGACAACAGAGTTGGTAGCTATGGTAACTTATGCGGCGCGTAGACGAATGTCCCGATAACGTCTTGTCACCTGTAACAGAGTACAAAGATATTAGAAATTAATTTTTACATTACACAATCGACAATAACTTAATTAATTTTGTAAAAATAAATATTGCCTACTAATCAATCTGCTCTGTACATTTGTGTGTGCGTGTGTGTGCGCGCCCGCCGCGCCTATGTTTAGTTACTGCTTAGATGGGACGGATTCGTCCGGGGTATAATATTGTGCAACAATACAAACAACCGTTGCAAACGACCTATTGGTTCATAAATTGTGATAGGGGAAAATGTTAATATATAATAATATAGGCCTATATGCATAATTGGTTTAAGCGTGTCTCTCACCTTTGTAATGGATTCTTAACATATCGTTCTTAACTAAAAGTGTTAATGTCAATGAGTAGTATTGAATCCTGCCAAGTTGTTTGATCTACGTAAAACCTTTTTGGAATCAGTATATCTGTATTAAATTATACTAATTATATAATTATATAATTTGGTGTTTTCGTCTATTATTCCTTTATATGTAATTCGTTGAGTTTCTTGCAGGTCTCCCATGTAATATCTTCAAAAAATACACTGAAAGATGGTTTATTTTCACTGACGCACGTTTCACAGAAATTATTCTGTATCTTCAGAGGCTTGTTTGAATTAATTGTAATTGAATGTTTCGTTTACAATATAGTTAACGATTTGTAACTATATTGTAAGCGAAACATTCAATTATAATTCAAACAAACCTCTGAAGATACAGAATTATTTCTAATTAAGAAAGTCGTGTTAGTAGTTATAATCACAAACAGAATTATCACTGTTGCACACCACTATAGAAAAATTAATCTATAGTGGTGTGCAACTACTAAAAATTATTTCCGATTGACGATGAAAAGCTGAGAAGCTTGAAAGCGCTAATCGGAATAATTTTTTATAGTGGTGTGTAACAGTGATAATTCTGTTTAGAATGTGAAACGTGCGTCAGGTGAAAATAATCATACTTGCAGTGTATTTATTTGAAGATAATAAATTATATAAGTTTATAAATATGTAATTATACTAATTAATGGTTAACTGATGATACTATCATTCTGAAAATTCTGGCATTGCATACCATACAAATATAATGAAATAAAATATTAATATACATTAAACTAAACCTAAGAATATTTCTTAAATCACAATTCAATTTAGTACTTAGTAATGCAAGTATAATAATAATACATATCCAAATTACAGAATTATAATAATATAATAAATTTTTCTGCTACATACTTGTATAAAACTTGTAGCAACAACAAATGTTTTCTATAATTACTAAAAAACTCAAGCACAAAATCCGACGCCTTCTTTCCCAAAAAAATGGCGTTACCAAGACAAATTCGACGGCATCACTTCATTTAATCGGTGTTTAAGATCAGCTGATTTAAATGTGAGTTGCTGGTACGTGTGTGTTTTGACTTTCTTTAAATTTCAGTGAACGTAAGAAATTTTTTTTTGCTCGGACTTGGAATTTTCTTACAAAAAAAATAAGTTTCATATTTTTGAATTGACATGCACGTAAACTGAAAATATTTTATATACTTACAATTGTATTTAGACAAAAATCAAGTAGTTGACTGAAGAAATTTCAATTAATTTACTTTAAAATTAATTGTAAATATAATTGTTAACAAATAACTCTTTAAAGTATTGACATTTGCAGTAATTCCTTCTTTCCTTGCGCTAATATAGAATCGTTAGAAAATGTAACAATTCTTTAACAAACAGTTTGGCCTAAAACAATAACAATGTTGATTAGCTCTGTGTTAGAAGGTAGTAGTTGACAACACGAGATCGGGGTGGCAGTGCTCACAAATTAACTGTGTCGACAGCTGACTGAATTCTTGATGCGTCGACACTTTATTGTTTGTAGCGAGTATATGATAGTCGTAGTCCCAATGTAAAGGTTAAATCAAGACAAATGCTTTGCTTCATAAACACACACAACTTTTAGTAGTGCCACAGGTGTTAAATAATTGTTTTAGCTACAAGCTGGATTGACCGTAATCTAACGTTTACGAACCTGATGAGAGATTTCAAACTTTTACTAAAAATCTCGATTAAATAAAACAAAATTTTTTGTAATATAATGACAGTGAATGTGCAGTGTTCAATGTGTGTGCTGTTTTAGTGATTGGACTTATATTATTATATTTTCAATGAAATTTGAATGAAACTGCTGCCACGGAATCAATCTGCGACACCTTTATATTTATTTTTGCAAGTACTCATTACTGTTATTATCTTTTCGATTAACCAACACACTCATCCACAAAGTTACCGCTTTATCGACAAAAAATAAATTGTTTTCTTTCTTTCACTAAGCCTATTTCAGATTTTAAACATTACTTACTTAATTACAATATTTTAAATACATCTCAGTATGAGATTACTTACAAAATTAATGGGTTTTTCTTCAGTTATCATTAGGTACATTACAAAATTAATAACAAACTTTTGGAACTTATTTATTTATCAACTTTATAGTATTTGATCAATTAAAACTTTACGTTTGCTAAAAATTTTGTATTAGTAATATTTAATGAAATATTTGTTTCATAAATATTATCTGCAATTTAATTTTATTGTATATCTTTAAATAGGTTGATTTTATTGTTAATTATTGTGGGCGTAAAAACAAGATATTTTATACACATTGAGTGCAAATACAAACAAGCAACAAAGCAAGCGAGCTCACACACACACACGTACAGATGAAGAACCATCATTATTTTAAGAATATTTACGCTGTCTTATAAATTTTGATGAGTACATAAATTTTAAATACAATTAATTTAAAATTACATTAGACGATTTATAAAAAGGCCTTTGTAAAGCAATCGGAATAAACAAACTCGACCACTGCAGCCAGACACAGAACACGAGAGCAGCAATATTACCAATAATCCCTCATATTAGGCTACCAAAAAATCTCTCTCTCTCTCTCTCTCTCTCTCTCTCTCTCTCTCTCTCTCTCTCTCTCTCTCTCTCTCTCTCTCTACATATAGATAAAACGTATAGTCTTATTCCGGTAAAGACAGGCTCTACACAATTAGCAGGCATGATGTAATTTTAATTAAATTAATGCAGATATGTTTCATATTTTTGAAATAATGTGCACATTATTTGGAAATATTGTATATTCTTACAATTGTATGTAGACAAAAATCAAATAGTAAACTGAAGAATGTTTAGTTAATTTACTTTAAAATTAATAGTAAATATAACTGTTATACTTGTTTGAATATTTTATAAATCAATCAACATAAAACTAATGTTGTTCGTTTAGTATAGTGTAAAACAATCTTCATCAAAATTAGAAAACTTAAAAGTTTTAGAACAGACTTTCGCGCCTCATCATTTACTAACTTTGTACTATCTTATCATTAAAATTTTAACTTTTCCATAAATTCTGTCTGTTTTTAATTTAATGAAATATTTCCACGTTGAATGTTATTTCTCGACCGTATTTTCTGTACAAATATGAGCTACAAATTTATAGTTAATTAATTTCGTCAAAAAATGTAATATTCTGTGCATTATAAAATGATACGTAGGCCTAACATAGGGCTGTAAGCTTCAATATAACTTGCATTAAAATCCTAATAAGTTCCGATTACAACAAAATCTAAGATTAATTTAAATTCTAAGATCTATTTTAAGTTCAGAAAGTGTCTACGAATTTCTTCATTCAATTTTTGGCCTCAAGTGATGAATAAAATATGGATAATTGTCAAAATAAGCTAACACTGTAGACATAGAAATTCCTAGACTTAATAATGTATAGAACGGACGTTTCTCATAATCAAAGGTAAACGTATAAGGTTAAATAACTATATTAAAGTTAATTATGTATTTTCACGCTTACGCGCGTACGCGCGTGGGTGTGCGCGCGCGCGCATAGCAGATATAATTATTAAACCATAACAAAATTGCTCATTAACACATACATTCCTATGATTCATTCAGCAAGTCTGTTAAGTACCAAATTCTAAAATGACAGGATAGAATTTCTTTTCTGTTTCGACACATTTTTAGTACAAGATCTCTTTTAAAAATAATTTGATCCACAAATAAATTTTGAATGATAGCTACGGCTGTGACAGAAATTAGTTAAACTATTCAATTTAAATTAGTTTAAACATTTTCAATTTCAATTTGTTTTCTTCAACGTCTAAAAACATAACTAAAGTTAAAAACGCATTTCCTTTAGTTTCAGAATGCTTAGAACAAAGGGTGACTTTAAGAAATAAGAATTCTTTTTCCTTTTGATTAGAAAATTATTTTTTTAGACACATGGCTACTTTATGCTTAATGATACCCAGAAAAATTGTTACTGAAGTTAAAATAATAATGTAAATCTGTTCTATCATTAACTAAAAATAATTTCAATGTCTTTCAACTGAATGATTATTTTTGTCTCAATAAATTCCGTCTAACGGTTTCATATTTAATTAAATGACATATAAAGTTATTTTATTACAAGAACGTTGAATAGAAAAATATTTTATGAAGATATGCTTTAAGTTTACTTGAAATTACGTATTGTCAGCTGATTTGAATATTGGTATTTTTTTTATAAAGTTAATGAATTGTTGACAAAATTTTATGATTTTAATTATATTTCTTTCTGTTGATTACAACCACCGTCGCACAAATGCAAAACTCGAAAACAAAATTAAGATTTCTTTCGGGTTTAGTCAAATTATTCTGTACCTCTTTAATACTCGAACACGATTACTACGTAAGAAACTTTAATGCGTAGACGGTGGTGTTGCGTAGTGCAGCAGATTCGATGCCCTCCAATTCGGAGAACTGGCCTTCCCTTTCTCGTACAAAGTACACACACTACTTCGACTGGCTGACGTAATCGTGCACCGTATTACTACGAAATCCAATTATTTTGTTTTAAGTTAATGTAATACAAGAAAATTTTCCAAAGCATTGAATACTTAGGCCCATTTTATAAAATTCAAACCGTTCTCGGATTATATTTATTTTTATTTAGAAATATTTTGCAGTGTAAACGCAATTTAGTCTCTTGAAAACTTAAGTTTTCTAGAACTTTCCATGTGTTCTGTTTGTTGCGAACCGTTTCAAACACACTAATTAATCAATTGTTAACTATTAAAATCACCGTTTACGGGTTAGGCTAATCCTTTTGGCGAAGCGACCAAGTCTATTTTCAGATGACTTTATACGTAAAAAAAATGTAATTTCATAACAAGAAAATGTAAAGTTACTTTAAATTTTAGCATTCTTTCTTAAAGTCAAAAAAACTATATTTCTTTAATGCAATTTTTGTACCTAATTAATTAAGGGACTTGAAAAACTGTTAATACTGGCTCACATTACGTGCACAAAAATTTCTAAATTTAATAAAAATTAATAAAATTCGGAACGAAACGTTAATTATTTTGTAATAAGAGTTGAAAAGTCAAAAAGTTAATGTAATTTAACATTTTCTTTTGTTCTTTGTTGTAATCAATTGTATAATATAATAACAATATAATGTTTAATCTTAATTGTTGACGTCTTGACATATTTCGGCTTAGGACAATGGACCTGTTTCGAAGTTTCATTGTTTAATATTAATTTAATTATATGATAGTGTAAAACCATTAGTAAAGAATTTCTCAAATAATTTATATTCCGATGAACTATGTTCTCAGATAAAGCTGTTTAAATAGAAAAACAGTTGCTTAAATTATAATTTTTGTGTTAAATTATATTTTATAGAACAGTATAGGTTCCCTTACTTTTCAAATTTAATTGAAAATTTTTCTTTGAATACCATTCGTATTTGAAAATGAAACGTTTCTGATTTATTTCATTGTCACTTTTAAAATTGGAATAGGATTAGAAGGAGATTCAATTTTTTTTTTTAAGAAATACCTGAAATTTAATGACGACCTTACCGTTGTTGTCTGTAGCGACCACCGAACTGCGCAGCGACGAACGCGGAAATGAGGAGACCAGGGTTGTTCCCATGGACATCGCCCTTGTCTTGGTCGCTGCAGAAGGCAGTGGATGACGTCGGTGACTGCAGATGTCAATAGAGTTACCCGAAAGTCGAGACATTTATTTAAAAAATATTTTTGAAATTTTTGTGAGTGAGCAGATATCTGTGATCGGGTGTTAAAAAAAAAGTTTATTTCTAAAATCGAGTACTATTAACTTTAGTCAACGTAGAAATAGTTTTTAGTATTAATTAACTGAACCGATGACGTCAAATACAAAAGAATGTAACATTTATATGTCCGCGTGTAAACAATGTTATAGAGTTGAATGGCATACAAAGGGCTATTGCTGATGTTTCCAACCCTTACATTTTTACTTCCATGTTCCGTAAGGAAATGGAAGCATGATGATCTCTTTATGTTTTATGTTTTAACAAGGGTAATTTTTTCTATGACGAACGATAACTGCCGCACATTCAAATAGAATCAAATAATGTTTCGCACACAGTCCTGAATTGTAGAGTTTTCAAGTCGAACGTAAATTCAAACAGAATCAAATACGTTTTCGCACACCTTCCTGAATTACAGAGTACTCAAGGTCTGTTGATTTTGGTGAAGATCGGTTAAGGGAAAGGGGTAGTTTACCGGCAACGTTATATGCTTTAACAAAGGTAATTTTTTCTATGACGAACGATAACAGCCGTAAATTCAAAGAGAATCAAATAAATTAATGCATACGTTCCTGAATTGTAAAGAGCTGAAGGTCTTTTGATTTTGGTGAAGATCGGTTAAGGGAAAGGGGTAGTTTACCGGCCACCTTTAATGTTTTAACAAAAGTAATTGTTTCTATGACGAACGATAACTGCCCCATATTCAAACAGAATCAAATAATGTTTTGCATGCATCTCTGAATTGTAGACGACTCAAGGCCTTTTGATTTTGGTGAAGATCAGTTAAGAGAAAGGGTTAGTTTACCTGCAACACTTTGTGTTGTAACAAGAGAAATATTTTCATGACGAACGATAACTGCCGTAAATTCAAACAGAATCAAATAATTTTTTACATATGTGCCTGAGTTGTAGAATACTCAAGGCCTATTGCTTTTTGGTGAAGATCGGTTACTGGGAAAGGGCAGTTTACCTGAAACATTTTTTGTTTTAACAAGAGTAAAGTACTTAATTTTAATAAATAAAGTATCGTGATAAGAAGATCTTAATAATCCACTGTAGAAACGTAGATGAAATATCTATAAATGAAGAGGCTAGTTGAACGGGCGGGGGGTAATTTTCTAAAAATGAAAATTATAGTTGTAGGGGGAGGGGATAATTTTTATATGTGTACTACGTTATCGGCAACAAAGTAGTAGTTTGTTGTTAAAATTCCTTCCCGGGCTGTTTGGTCGTAGTCCAATGTTTTCTGCAAAACCAGACGTTTCGGCAGTGCCGTCGACTGCCATCATCAGTGAAAATCGAGTGCGATAACGTGTGGTGGTATATGTTAGTGACCACAGTACTGTGGTTAAGGCTGAAGCAGTAAGTAGAAAGAAGTAGTTTCTATGGAAATATTTCATTTCGAAATGATTTTAAATATAAATCTTAGAACATGGAAGTCATGTATGGTTTTCATAACGATCTTTTGTATTGTGACGTTACAGCGACACCAAAAACAGAAAAAGTAATCAAAGATCTCGTCACACATATTACTTAATTCTCCTAATTATTTACCGATAATTTTACACAAATACAGCAATGTATTATGCACTGGAAACAGATGATTTAAAGTGGTTTAGGGAAATTAATGAGAATCGAGATTTTTTAAATCGGAACAGACCCAAGACCATGAAGGCAAAGGATGATATAGTTGTCTTAACCGTGGTGAAAGTGTTTAATCTTTGCAGAAATGTTTGCAAAATAGATGTAGTATATATACATCTATGGTTTGCAACGACAGATAAAGAAAGCAGGGAAAGCACATCAAACGCAACATGTTAGGTTTAACGCAGCTCAATCAACCTGTCGTTGTCATTCTGCTGTTGGATAATGGTGAGCAGGAACATGTTAACTAAGTTAGTAAACTGAAGCAAGTTAAAAAATTAACAGCGCCTCACGACTGATATCATATGCTTTGATACCGACGGGTAACAGTTTAAATGAGACAGCCATAACCGTCTACGCTCAGTATTGATGCATGCAGAACCTGGATGATGGCCACTCCTCTCCGCTAGCGAGAAACGTAAGATGAAACAGTTGCAGAAAGTCTATCATAAAATCCTAACCAAGCGAGCACTCAGACCGGCCGTATGTCACTTAACACTGGAAGAGTTCGTTTTCAGATTACCTGTGACACATTCTACCATTTTTTCGTGATGTTTGAGACTTGTCCAGAAGGATAAGCCTCGGGCTGATCTGATGCAAGCCCCCTTGTAGGATATGTGGAGACGCACGCCAGTGCAGGCCGGAAGCGAAGAAGTTGGAGATAGAGTAGTGTGTGTGTGTGTGTGCGCGCGCGCGCGCATGCGTAGACTTAGTGTGTGGCCAAGGAAGTGGTTGATGGAAGTGTGCCATAATGTTTATACATGAGGACAGCCAAGACAGGGACGAGTAACGCAGGTCGTCAAAGCTGCAAGGAGGCGACAGTGAGGCGGAGATTACGTGACGGGTCCTGATATGTAACGAGATATACATAACACTGTTCACCCCCGCCACGATGTCGTGAAAACAACCCCCCACTCTGCTGGACGATCTCTCCCCGCCGCCATTCCTTCTAAACAGGGACGTTCACCTGCAGGAACCACAATGAAATAAGGCTACAACTGCCGGTCGCATTAAAGTACAAGCTTCGTTGAATGGCAGTCCTACCGTTCGTTACGCTGTCATGGCCGGCTCTAGTAGAAGTCCGGAATATTAAACGTGGCAACGTTACGTCTGAGCCCTATAAGCATAGTGTAATAAAATAGCTAAAATGAACATGTTATATTTTGATTTAATTTCATAGCATTACTAAAATCATGAGTATGTGAATTTATAGCTAAATCTAAATTATAGGTCTGTATGCACTTAGTACTATACGTTTAAGTTGAAGAAATTAGTAAATTAGTGTTAGGTCTAATGAATTAATTTTGTTTGAATTATTGAATTCGTATCATATGAATGAGTTCATTATTATATTTCTTAAATAATATAACAGTATTTTACATATTAAACTTTTAATTTGCAAAAAATTAAGAATTATAAAACTGCTATTAGCCGGCAATTAAAAATGACGGGATTTGATTATTGAAATACATAAATTCTACTAGAGCCGACCATGGATGTGCTCATAATGTGTGTCCCTTGTCAATCTTTCGCAGTCTTCTCTCATGAGGCGGCCGTACTGAACCAATCACCTCGATGACATAGTCAAGGAGGGGTAGAGGTGAGACCTAGGATGCGGAAAACGACTTTAAATGTTGTTCAAAAATAATTGCAATCACGTTACATGATAACGTCACTTATTATGGTTTGCTTTGTGAAGTAAATACGAAAGGTATCACCACTAACAATGCATAGACTATGTGTACAACAGATTGGCAGAGTTTACGAGTGGTAGACAATTTGCAGTAAACACAAGCGCTCGCTTTGCCACGTCTAATTACAATCCAGTTTGCCGTGTCTACGTACAGTAATACGGAGAACGGCGGTGTGAGGGCGCTGCTCTTTGGTGTTTGGTCGGTTTACGAACAAACACGTGGGTCCAATTCCCACCGAAATTATCCCAACAATAGTTGTACACTGGGGCAATATTTCTCATTTTATTTTGCATTATTTAAACAAATATTTTTATTTGTTAAATATTTTAATTTATCTCATTTTTATTACATTCTTTGGTATTTAAGCAAATATTTAATGTAGTTTTTAAATTGTACCAGTACCTGCGTATTTTGTTGAAATGTTCGTCTTTACTAAGCACCTTCTAGAATAATATATGTTACTGATCTTTATGAGAATTTCTGTAAGATTTACAAATTCATTTTTATAATTTTGGTGTCGCTAATGAACGATGCTGTTGCAGCGACCTTATAAATAAATAAATTAATAAAAATAAAAAATTGTACACACAATATTCAAGGTCTTAATTAAGCTTATATAAACAACTTAAATATTAAAATTAAAATGTATTTCCCCTTTTATTCTTCGTATTATTTGAATTAGCAGCCATCTTTACTATTTCTTTTATGAAATTGCTAAACTGCTATCAGACAAAGCTTTTCGTCATCTCTGACATCATCAGGTCTTGAACAAACTTTTTTTTTTCAGTTTCACCCAGATATATCTTAAAGAATTAAAGAAAACTAAAAACTTGTTTTCGTGATTTTCACTCGTCATTTATTTAAAATATACCACGACAGCTGTTTCGGCACACAGTGCCTTCTTCAGATGGTAAGAGCTGTCGTGGTATATTTTAAATAAATGACGAGTGAAAATCACGAAAACAAGTTTTTAGTTTTCTTTAATTCTTTAGTATAATGGATTTTCATCAAGTAAAGGCCTCCAGTAACAATTATCAGATATATCTTATTGGATTCCCCACATTTTAATTTGTATACGCCGCTTTTTTCTGTTATTGGAATTTCTTCTGTTTTAGCATTTTTTATATATTCGAATACATTTTTCGTTTTCTTTATTCCTATCTGTATTTCGTATTTTTCGAAGCATTTTTGTAACATTTTTGTTTGATATCCTATGTATGTTATTGCTCCTTTATATTTCTTGTCTTCATTTGTTTTTTCTTTTTTGTTCGTTTCTATTTCTTTATTTCTTCTATTTTCTTAACTATTCTATTAATTATTTTAGGGTTGTAATTATTATTTTTTGCTATTTGTTGTATTTTCTTTAATTCTTTTTGTTTGAGTTCTTCATTTTCTAGATAATTTATCGTTCTATAGCAAAATGAATTTAATGCTGCCATTTTATAATTGACTGGATGATATGATTCTTGTGGAATTATTAAATCTGAGTATGTTTCTTTCCTATATATATCGAATTTGAGTTTGTTATCTTCAATTTTTATATTGATATCCAGGAAATTAATTTCTAATCCTCCAATTTCTTCTTGAAATATTATTGTTTTCTTCTACGTTATTTAATTTTTCCGTAAATTTTTTAAATTCATTTACTTCACCTTCCCAAACTATTAGTATGTCATCTACATACGTGATCCATTTTTTGATTCTTCTTTCTTTATCTACATCTTTTAAAATTTTGATTTCAAAGCTATTCATGAATATTTCTGCCATTAATGGTGATAGCGGTGATCCCATTGGTAATCCATTTTCTTGTATGTAAAATTTGTTGTTAAATCTGAAGTAATTTTGGCTTAGACATAATTCCAATCCTTCTATTATTTCGTTTTTCCATTCTGAGGTTGTTCAAGACCTGATGATGTCAGAGATGACGAAAAGCTTTGTCTGAACAAAAAATGGTAGCAGTTTAGCAATTTCATAAAAGAAATAGTAAAATGTATTTATAAACTAGTATATCTATTACTAGCCGATGATGCCTATGTCGGTGTAGCCGATGTAAGCAACATGTTAACAAAGTAATAACGCGAAGCGACTTAAGAAATTAACAGTGGGACACGACTTATAACATTTGCTTTGATACCGATGCGTAACAGTTTAAATGAGGCAGTTATAACCCTCTACAGTATTATATTAGGCATTGCTCCGTTATGATTATATGCGCATTCTGGAATAGGTCTCTAAATTTGACGCTAAGAAGGAATAACTCACCTGTATTTAAGAAACAGCATTTAGTGTACTGAATACATGTTTAAATAAGAAGATTTTTTGTGAACATGTGTGTCTACGATGGGGTCAAAGACTTACAAAGCGTAAGAAAGAGAGATAGAGAGAGAGTCGGAGGGAGGGGTTGACTGTGGTAATTAAAACTCTGCTTTCAAACTCAGGAAACTTTCACAGTTACGAAGTTGAATTGTAAATAACAAAATACACAAGATCTATTTACTAGAAATAAATTTGCCCGTACATTCAATACAGCCTACTGAGTCTTGTACGATAATAAACTTAACCCGAGTGTGTGTTTCCAACGTCTGGATTCGCAAATGGTTTTTCTTACGTTGTTTCATTTGTAACTTAATTAATGATAGGGAATGTATTTCCACAATACGAATGAATTAAAAGCAATCATCAATCGAATAGATGTTTCATTTTTTGCATAGTCATAAAACATGGGAGATCCTGTGACAGAAAGACAGAGACAGATAGATAATGAACGGTCTGAGACAGAACGGAACCGGAAACAGAAAATATTGGCATAAGTGAAAACGACGAATTGGAAAAAGGAAGTGGAAAAGAGGAAGTCAGGAAAGAAAAAAGGGGACAGAATAGTGGACGACAGAGAAAAGTCAAGAGAATGGGAAAACATTAAACACGAAGAAGATTCAATTGAGAAAACAAAAGGAAGTAGAGTGATAATGTGGAAAGAAGAGAGGATCAGAGATAGAGAGAGATTGAGAGTCAGTGAGCGTAAGACGCGTGCTAAGAGGAGAATAAAGAGAGCGTGTAAGAACTGTGAGACATTGCATATATTAATTTCTGTATGATTTATAATTAAAAATTACTGCAAGTAGACAAGCGTAATTGTATTTCGCGTTTTTTAACTCATAACTATTCTCCTGTTTTACATATTTATGAGAGATTTAATTTATGTAACACAAATGTACACCCGATGTTAATAGAAAATCTTACAATAAACATTTCACTAAACTTTTTCTATGAAGTGAATATAACTTTAGAAGTATATTATAATTAAGAGGGACGGGTATACTCATTGTACAGTACAGAGAGAAGAAAGAGTGCCAACTGAGGGGGGGGGGCAACAACACAGTATATTACTCGTGTTGTCTGCACGTCTTCAAGTACCAACGTGTGCCTGCATTGTTTGCTACAGTGTTTTCACGCTGTTAAAAAGTAAGAGATTCACCTCTTAGCTAGATGTTTATAAAAATATATATGTGCAAATTTTATGTAATTAAAAGTAGCGAAAACAATGTTCTATTTATGTAATTTACATTATTTCATTGAGCGAAGCAAGTTCTCAGTTATAAATCTATTGTTTGGAATGTGTCTGTCATTCTGTAGATTTGAGATATATCTCACGACAACTTTTGAGCGTATCAACCGAGTTTACTAAAAGTTGCCTTGCCTGTTTCTTTATGCATACTTTTACTCCGTAGACGTTGGAGATTGGTCCCCCAAAAGAAGGTAGCGATAGGCAAACTCTCGTGAGGGGGGTGGAACTCACAAAAATCAATGTGGAATGTCTCATTCAATAGATATAAAACCATAATTTTTAAATAGAGTTTTGTTTTAGAAATTTCAAAACTATAGGGCAGCAGGACCCAAAATGAATGAAAAATGTAATGTAAAAATCCGTACCAGATATTCGAATAGTAAATTTTATTCTGAAGATTTTTTAGCTTTAGGGGCACAACGAGACAAAAATTAATGCCAACATTTTTTTTAAACCATAACAGTTTACATGGGACATCAAATTATGAGAACCCGATGGTCAGCGTTGGAGAGTTTACACTCGGCCATCGCAGACTTCTCCGGCTGTCTCAAATCTATACACAACTTGACTTGATTTCATTTGCCTCATGTATCATAAAAATATAATTTCATTAACGAAGACAAAGTTAAATTGGCACAAAAACGTGGAGGCATACGAGGAAAAAGAGACGGTAAAAATATTCAGCGTTTACAGCTCATGAAAATTTCATTTAATTAGTAGAAGAGTGGCAAAGGCAGCGCTTTAATATGACTTGTGTATAACAAAGAATTGTATATGCAATTTAATTTATGAATATGAAAAATTACAATTTAACTTTGTACGCTAGGCAAGATAGATGAAGTAAATTTTATACTACAAACAAACTAGACGTATTTAATACGATTTTAAGTTAGAAACTGAATTAAGAGAAGTGTTATGTTGATCTGTCTTTATTTGTTTAAAAGTTTATTTTCTAGACTGAAATAAAAGTAAAAGTTACAGGTACTGTGTGCGCGATAGTTTTTTTTCTAAAGTAAACACTCTTCTTCCTTCTCCTTCTTCTTCACTTCAATATTTGTCCGCGTACGTGCGGGTGGACAAGCAAATCGAGCCGTAACCTTGACTCGATCTCACCACATCGGCAGCACAGCAACGCTCTGATTTATGAGTCAGAGACGCTACCACTGTTCCGGCTCGCCCACCACCAGAGTAAAGCACTCTGTGTTGTAGAATAAATGATGCAAAATTACATCATCATCACCATCATCTTCAAGGATTAAACCAAGGATGGTTTGCTCCGGTATCAAACAGGCAAAGATTAGAGCTGGTCACTCCAGCGCTTCCTAGGACGTCCCACACCTATCCGTCCCATCGGCTTATAGTTCCATAGTTGTTTGGGGATGCGGCAGTCATCCATTCGGCAAAAATGTTCCCACCAATTCAAACGATACTGGGCGATCCTCTCGAGTATACTCATAATATTCAGTTCCTGTCGTATATCTTTGTTTCTTCTATGATCATGGAGAGTATACCCTGCCACATGCCTTCCGTTAAAGTCCAATTCTAAGACCCATAAAGAAGTGTGGAAAAGGCCATCAGCTTGTAGAATTTTAGGCGTGTTCCTTTACTTGCTGTATTAAGGGTTCGCCTAATGGTCCTGAACATAAGGTTGAGCTTATGCAACTTATTCACAACTCGTTGCTTGCATTATAAGACACACTGTAGCTCGGGTATTCAAATTTGCAAAGTGGTTCCAGAACAGTACCATCTATAACAATTTATGCCCGTACGGGATCAGTTCCACTAAAACCCATCACCTTGGTTTAAGTCTGGATATTTGCAATCCAGAGCCTTTGAAGATTCAATTCAACAAAATGTGTACCCATCAGCAATCTGTTTTCCGAGTCCGACAGAACAGCCTGATCGTCCGCAACAACAAAGTGTCAATTGTAGAGTGACCAATCATAAAATGTGTAAAATTACAACTAAAAGTATTAGTTTCAGACGTTTCGGTTTCACCTCTGAAGGCCATCTTCAGCGATTCACACAACTGATACCATGTTCGTCAGTAACCACACAGTACTGTAACCCCTCTTTCCTTTTATGTCCTTTTTTCTTTTTGTGAGTATACTAACAACTTAATTTATTTTAATATATTTTTTTTTTTTTGAAAGAGAAGCCACAAGTCAATTAGGACTAGGCCGAAGCCCAGAGAAGCAAAAATTATGCTGGGTCCAGTATGACGGGACTTGCAATAAAACTCAGCCGTAACAGAACGATAACAATTTATTTTCCTTCATGCCCTGCTTTAACATTATTAAACCAGAATAACATATGTGCCCAATCACAAGTATGAATAAAAGTAAAACATAACAAGTGTATATAAATAGAAAACATCACAAGTGTGTATAAATATGAAACATCACAAGTGTGTATAAATCTTAGTCATAACAAGTGTGTGTAAATATAAAACATCACAAGTGTGTATAAATCTTCAGCATAACAAATATGTATAATATTAAGCACAACAAGTATATATGTAAATCCGTGAACACCTGTATATATATAATTATAAAATTTTCTCCCATCTCGTGGCTAGCTAGACACATAACAACACACACAGAACATAAGGTACACAAACTTACAATCACATTAATTTCAACACGCATGCCCCTGGAATGCACCCACCTACCAGGTAGAGTAACTACTATCTTATAACCCAGCAGTGATAAAATATACGCCCATTGGCAACCCGTTCAGTAGAATAACATAAAGCCAAAACCCCAGGAAGAATGATAATAATTCATGAGGCATAAATAACCGGACCACCCATTTATCTAGCATTCCATTGATCAATGACCCATGATGAGCGTGTGAACCTTAAGTTCCTCTCACATCATTAATTGAAATTGACAAAACTACGTCACCTTTTCAGACAGTGTTTATAAAATTCTAGACAGTTATTTGACTTCAGAAAAAAATTCCAAAAAGGAATTAAATCTCTATGTACCTTAATAAACAGAAATTAATTGCTTGAGGCATTACTATTTCAGAAGATTTTGACAATACATAATTTACTCAAAAAGAAAATGATGAATACATGTTTTATAGTCAAAATTAAACAGCAAATGCTATAAGTGGGAAGTCAACCCATATGTGTTTGCCAGTTAAGAAAACAATCAGTTTAGCCCTTGTGCAAGGGGCAAAATCAGCTAAAATATTTCCATAACATTAATAAATGATTTCTGTCAGCCTCAAATGACTATATAAAATAATTAAAAGAAAAGAATACAATAAGGTGGTTGTACTCTGGCATCTGTGGGAGCGCGCCTGCATGTAGTTGACAAAAGTTGACAGGCATTCAACCTGTCTGAAGTTGTACCAGCGTGTGTCAGAGAAAAACTAAGTCCCATTTTGTAACCCCAGAAAAGTCCCACAAAAAACCCCCAGGAAAGTCCCCAGCCCTTAAATGTGAAACCCATAGTCAAATTAAATTTTATACACAGCTGTTCCAGCCGGAACAGAACTACTGAGCAATAATTAAATTTTGTAAGGAGTAAAATCAAAATGAGATGCAACAGTAAAATGGTACAAGATTAAAAATCTCTGTCGCGCTCCCACAGTGCAGCACGCACTTACAGGCATTGCATTTAGTGTGATATAAATGAGTTATAAAACGTTTATGAATTTAAGTTATAGTGTTCAGAGTCATGATCACAGCTCATCTTCCCGGTAAACAGTCTGGACACGTGGTCCCATGGCTTCTAGGCTATTTGCAGTAAACGGGCACACTGCCGGCCCGGCCCCAAAAATGAAATAAATGCATAAATATCACCTTATAAGTGCTGGCGAGTGCAACATAGGAATTCAGTCTCCATCTCCCTCTTCGTATACGATCTTGACATGGTTCACAGCTTAGGCGGGTGTTCAGCCATCAGCAAGCCAGGAAACCGGCTTAGTGCGAGAACCCTATGAATTCAAGTAAATTAGAGAACAGTCTATAAAAATGTACAACCGAGTTAAGGTAATTAACCTCTTAACGGGCCGCCAGCTAACTCTCAATAAAAGCTCAATATTCATTAATTAAAGTTTTTACAACCAGCTTAACGAGTCCAAAAATCAGCCATGAATAAAGTAAATTTGCATAATGAACAGACCTTATTAAAATGTGGCTTAATATAAAGTGAACTGCACTCGGTCAACAAGTTTCGAAAAAAATTTGCAGGTTAAACCAGCCACGTGGAGAGCAGTAATCATTATTTGACCCAAAAAATTTAACAGCAAGTCACTCACAGCATTGAGAATGTTTTACATTCAATTAAATTTCACACCTGGAAGCTCTCACACTTCATTCTCTACTTGTGAAGTTAATTAACCAACTCTGCAACAGTTTACTACAGGCACCGACACAGTTCAGGACCTGACTGCGCCCCAAAATTTTAGTCATTAATTTTTAATGTAGTACTCTTTTACTATGACAATGACTCTTGAAAAACTTCTAGCACTATTACAGAAAATAATAAAAGCATGGGCTATATACAGGGCGTTACGTAAAACAGTAAAGAATGAGTTTCTCTCAACATAACTTTGTCGGGTCGCACACACACATTTCATTACGTATTTTATGCAGTTGCACATAATTATTAACTATTTATACATGTATAATAATTTATAAAGACAAATAAATACAAAGACAAACTTACCGGGAGTCAATTTACGCTCTAGCTTGGCATATAGAAATAGACAACTGCGTAGTACAATACGGAGAGAGGAGACGGGGACAATTCTCTGAGCGAGGCCAAGCGTTGACTGCACACATCGGCACAGAATCGTCAGCGCACATAGCCGAGCTGCGCGCGCAACCGCACACACTGCCGCTCCCCTCACACCGCCGAACAAAGGTCGCCACGGCACCCTCACGTTATATTACACATAAACGAAACTGTTCTAAAATTTTTGTAACCGCCGGCTTCGAACCGGCACAGTACTGTGGCAAAGAATGTTCGCGGTTCCAAAGAGGACTGTTTATATAAACTTTCAGAGTTGGCATGTTGCAGGCTAAACACCAGCATCGGTCTGTTGTATAATTTAAATTTTGTGTTTTTGTAATTAAATAAGTTTAGAATTGGGTTACGGGGGGTATGTTTGAGTAAACTAGTTTCATAACGTAGAGAAAGAAATACTGTATTTGGTAAATTCGTCATTGCCTCGAGTAGAGAGCCGCTTTTGTAAACAAGTTTCACTTTCAACTTTGTAAACAAGATTGGGTACATAAGGTAAGCGTAAAGCGTGGTAAAACACCAACTCCAGAGGGTTGCCGTGCGTAGCACACACCTGTGTGTGTGAAGAAAAGGACACATTGGTAATATTCTGTATTATTAGTAATTTAAAGAATAATAGTTTTTAATGAAAGTAATAATTGGAAAAGATACTGTAAACTCGTAACTTGAGATTAATTTAGAAATATCGAAGAGTAATTTCATTGGAACTTTTGTTGGAGTAAATATACTTTATGTTTTTGGTATCTTTGAATACTAATTCTTAACTCAGTAAACTACCTACACTTACTATCTGTTTGTCACTCGAGCAGGTACATATTTTGCTGGTAATTTATCTTAGGATAATCCACCGATATAACAGGTCCATAAGAATCCAGCGTTCTATGATTGGTCGAGCAGTACAGGATGCCACGTTCTATGTGAAGCGAGGATTTCTCCATGCCTCTACCTTATCCTACTCTCACCTCCGCCGCCTTAGCACAGACGACGGCTTACCTGCTAGAAAAGTTAGACGCCCCCGAGCTCTGTTCGATAACCTCCCCCCCCCAAAGAAAAACAAATAAACAACCATCTGCCCCTCACCACTGCCCTTGCGGCGCTTGACACTGTACTCTTTTCTATCCTAGTCACGTAAGTGACACTCCATTCTCGTCCCCACCAAATAAACGTGAAAAACGCCAAACATCATGATCCTTCCTTTCCAAGACAAAAAAAAACCTTTCCAGCAGTTGCGAATCGCTCCGCGGTTCTGCTACACAATATCAGCCTCCATACTTTTTACTGGCACAAGGCTACCATGAATCGGACGCATCAGACAGTCGTCGGGTTTACCCGGACACTGCAACTACTGGGGCACGTCCAGCAACTGCCCCACGAATGGATTGGATTGGATTGGATTGGACGCCTATTCATTGCGACGACAGCACGCTTGTGTATCTCCACGGACTCCATATACAAGCGATGGAAGTACGCACTCAGCGAGGACAGGTTCTTGGTCTCCTCAAAGACAACGCGATGATCAGCGTTGGACAGTGCATGTTCGGCAACCGCAGACTTCTCCGGCTGGCTCAGACGACAACAGCGACTGAGTTCACCACGAAGCGCAGTATCCGTACCTGGCGTGTTCCACGCCCCTATAGCCCGGAGTTTATGCTCGGGGCCACCGCAGACTTCTCCAGCTGGCTCAGAGGACAACAGCGACTGAGTTCACCACGAAGCGCAGTATCCGTACCTGGCGTGTTCCACGCCCCTATGGCCCGGAGTTTATGCTCGGGGCCACCGCAGACTTCTCCGGCTGGCTCAGACGACAACAGCGACTGAGTTCACCACGAAGCGCAGTATCCGTACCTGGCGTGTTCCACGCCCCTATGGCCCGGAGTTTATGCTCGGGGCCACCGCAGACTTCTCCGGCTGGCTCAGACGACAACAGCGACTGAGTTCACCACGAAGCGCAGTATCCGTACCTGGCGTGTTCCACGCCCCTATAGCCCGGAGTTTATTTGCAGCACTGTTGACACCGGCGTGGATGCCTTAGAATTGAATGTTACAATGATTGTTTTAGTTTTAAAAAGTGTAACTTTTCGCCGTAGTCGAAATTTGATACGCTATTTAAAAGGTTTATTGATGACAGTTTGTATCAATTGCGTAACTTACGAAAACAAAGTCGTATATACTGTACAAATACGGGTGTTCCAAAAGCAACACATAAGTTATACCCTTACAAAATATATTTTCACCATTTTGGTTACGGCCAAGGCATTTAACCAAACGATTCAAAGGTTCGTCGTCACCATTAATCACAAATTAGGCTCAGACAACTGAGTCTAACATAATCTATCAAGAGGTGAGTGTGTAACTGATCTATCTGCCTTTTCCTGGAGTTCGTGCTCAGCCACCTCAGACTTCTACGGCTGTCTCAAGCGACAGCAGCGGCTGTGTTCACCAACGCGGTTGCGGACGCTGCGCTTCGTGGTGCCGATGTACGCTTCGTTGCACTAGCGAGGCACACTGTATACGCCTCCCAACGAGAGCGGATCCCTTGCGTCCTTCACCGGTCCCAGGAACTGTTGTGTCTTCCTGGTGGGCTTGTACATGGTCGTCACGCCCCGCCGATTCAGCAGTCTGCCAATACTGTCCGTCACCCCTTGAATGTAGGGCAAGACCGCGAAGCCAACATCCTCCAGCGACACCGACTCCGCCGGACTGGCAGATTTTCTTGGCTGGACTACACTCCTTACTTCCCCGACGGAGTAATCATTTGCTTGCGGCGATTGTTTCAGATGCCGCAGCTCCTCGTCTAGATACCGGGGCTCACAGATCCTCTTCACCCGGTCGAATAAGGTCTTCCAAACTGTCCTCTTCTGCCTAATTTACAAAGTCTATGGTAGAATGATATCCAATATGCAAGACATGTCAATTCAACAACTGTCCGAATTTTTGTTGTCCGGATTTATCGTGCAGAGTTTATCAGATTTATCAGTGTTATCTGATTAGCTTGGGACCACAGCATGCCAGATCCAAATACAAGTCAACCAAGAAGATACAACAGTTCCTGAGACTGGTGAAGGACACAAGGGATCCGCTGAAGACGTGATCAGTGTGCCTTTCTCGTGCAACAAAGTGTACATGGGCACGACGAAGCGCAGCGTCCGCACACGGGTTGGTGAACACAGCCGCTGTTGTCGCTTGAGGCGGCCGGAGTGTACATCGGCATGACGAAGCGCAGCGTCCGCACACGGGTTGGTGAACACAGCCGCTGTTGTCGCTTGAGGCGGCCGGAGTGTACATGGGCACGACGAAGCGCAGCGTCCGCACACGGGTTGGTGAACACAGCCGCTGTTGTCGCTTGAGGCGGCCGGAGTGTACATCGGCACCACGAAGCGCAGCGTCCGCACACGGGTTGGTGAACACAGCCGCTGTTGTCGCTTGAGGCGGCCGGAGTGTACATGGGCACGACGAAGCGCAGCGTCCGCACACGGGTTGGTGAACACAGCCGCTGTTGTCGCTTGAGGCGGCCGGAGTGTACATGGGCACCACGAAGCGCAGCGTCCGCACACGGGTTGGTGAACACAGCCGCTGTTGTCGCTTGAGGCGGCCGGAGTGTACATCGGCATGACGAAGCGCAGCGTCCGCACACGGGTTGGTGAACACAGCCGCTGTTGTCGCTTGAGGCGGCCGGAGTGTACATGGGCACGACGAAGCGCAGCGTCCGCACACGGGTTGGTGAACACAGCCGCTGTTGTCGCTTGAGGCGGCCGGAGTGTACATCGGCACGACGAAGCGCAGCGACCGCACACGGGTTGGTGAACACAGCCGCTGTTGTCACTTGAGGCAGCCGAAGAAGTCTGAGGTGACCGAGCATACACTCTCCAACACTGATCATCGCGTTCTCTTTGAGGAGACCTAGATCTTGTCCTCGGAGAGTGCCTATTACCTTTACCTACACATGGAGTCTGTGAAAATCTTCGAACATGGTTCCCATTGAATCAAAGTGGAGAACACCTCCTATTGAATAGAATCTGGCATGCTGTGTTCCCAAGTCAGTCAGATAGCACTTGATGCTGAATGGTTGATGCTGCTTTTTCCAGCTTAGATCGTGATGTTACAAAAGTTTATGAAAGTGGGCCTTCTCAGGCAAAACACGTAGCTCTACCCAGGGGCGGCCCTACCAGGGGTGCAAGGGGTGCACAGCACCCGGGCGCCAGGTCCCGGGGGGCGCCCTGGCTCTACCTCTTCTCTAAGGTAAATTGGTGGACAATATAGAAATTGAGGATGGCCTTCAACAGTGGGGCCGAAACGTCTATCAATAACGACAACTGTGGACCACGGCCTATCAGCCCGGCGGATAATAATAATTTCAACTATGTATGTAGTGGGGTCGGGTGTTCCGCAGGGTAGTGTCCTGGGTCCTCTGCTCTACCTCCTGTTCACCTCGGACTTACCGTCAGCAAGTGAAACCACTGTTGTTACCTACGCCGATGGCACAGCGATCCTAGCGACACACTCCGACCCCTCAATAGCATCTCTTATACTACAAGAATCATTAAACAGCGTTCAGTTATGGCTTGATAATTGGCGCATAAAAATCAATTCATCCAAGTCAGTCCACGTTACCTTCACCACACGTAAGGCAAACTGCCCTCCAGTCACAATTAACGGTCAACCAGTACCGCAAGCTGAAAGTGCTAAGTACCTTGGGATGCATCTGGACAGGAGACTAACATGGAAAAAACATATAACATCTAAGAAGCTTGAACTTAATCACAAGGTCAGAAACATCTATTGGCTTATAGGCAGACAATCACGGTTAAGTCTCGTCAACAAACTCTTGATCTATAAAGCCGTGCTTAAACCGGTATGGACTTATGGTATTCAACTTTGGGGTACTGCAAGTACAAGTAATATTGAGGTTATCCAGCGCTTTCAGTCCAAAACACTTAGATCAATAGTCGACGCTCCTTGGTTTGTCTCAAATAACTCTATACACCGCGACCTCAAAGTTTCAACCGTGAGAGGAGAAATCATGCGCCTCTGCAGGACTCACATCTCCAAACTAGAACAGCATCCCAACCACCTGGCAATTAACTTGTTAGACAACAGTGAAGATATTTATAGACTAAAAAGACACAAACTATTAGACTTACCATTCAGGTTTAACTCATAATATATTCTCTGTATTGTACTGTCTGTGATAGGCCTATCTGTTCTGTATGTTTTTGTATTCGTGTCATTCATACGTGTTAGTGTCAACCTGTATATGTGCCTTATGGGCCCAGTGTTTAATGTTTGAACTTATTGTATCATGCCAGCAGGAAGTGATAGTGACTTTTGTTCATTTGTTTACATGTTTTTATCATTTAGTTTTGTATTTTGTTACCTCTTTAATCTCTTATCAAAAACAAGAAGAGCTGTCAATGGTCAGCTCTTCATAATCCTGTGTGTGTTGTCAGCCAATCTGTTAAATGTTCGCTCAGTCGAACAACTTACAGATCTCCAAAAAAAAAAAACAAAAAAAAAACTATGTAAGTTGCGTTTGTGATAATACCACACCAGCTCTAACAGGTTACTTTTTACTTCCATGTTCCATAAAGAAATGGAAGTATGGTGATGGCGAAAAAAATCGTGTTTGAGATAAGGACTGATTCTGATTGTACTACCCTCAAAACATGAAGAACAACCATTTTCCGAAGTGTATCTGTGAGTAGAATTTTTCTATGGCGAACAATAACTGCCGCAAAATCAAACAGGATCAAATAATTTTTTGCATATGTACCAGAGATGCAGAGGACTCGAGGTCTATTGATTTTGGTGAAAATCGGTTAAGAGTAAGGGGTAGTTTACCAGCAACGTTTTATGTTTTAACTAGAGTAAAGCAAGAACTTACTTAATTTTGATAAATAAAGTATCCTGAAAAGAAGGTCATAATAATCCACTATGTAAAAGGTAGATGAAACATTTATAAATTAAAAGGGTAGTAGAATGGGTGGGGATAATGTTTTATATGTGTAGCCTACTACGTTATCGGCAACAAAGAAGTAGTTTGTTGTTAAAATTCCTTCCCGGGCTGTATGGCCGTGGTCCAATGTTTTCTGCAAAACCAGATGTTTCGGCAGTGCCATCGACCTCCATCATCAGTGAAAATCGAGTGGGCTAACGTGGGTGGTGTACGTTAGCGACCACAGTACTTCTGAAGAAAGAAGTAGTTTCTATTGAAATATTACATTTCGAAAATGATTTTTAAATATAAATCTTAGAACATGTAAGTCATGTATGGTTCTCCTTACCGATATTTTGTACGTGAAATGTGCTCAGATTCCACGTTTCTTAATGACAAAAAATTCGTACTTAGGTATTGCTTAATACATATTAATTAAAATGTACACACTGCTACTAAATAGACTGCCTTAATTCATAAAATTATTGACTAGTATTCTTCACCCAGCGCTTACTGAAATTGTTACTAATGGGAACCAGTTCCATGGCTCTATATTCGTCCAAAATATACCTTGATTCACTGCCTCACAATTTACGTAGGCTTAGCCCCACCAAACGGCAATACTAGGGTTGTTACAGTTATTAATTTGCTGTCGTAAGTATGTTTGTATCTTCCTGGAGTAGCTATAGGGGTAGGCCTAATTTGCCTAAGCCACTAGATGCAATAAACGCTGGAGCAGTGGAGTTGGTTTATTAAGCAGCCACCTTACTGAGTACTGTATGCCTTGTTAATTGGTGTGGCGATATTTCATAAATAAGTACGTTTTCCCTGACAAGTAGACAACATCTATTCTCATTTGGTTATTATAAGTGGTTTCAACAATTCCACGTGTATTAGTTCAGTAACAAATTTTATTCAAGGAGAGATATTCGATCTCCGCTTTTATTCAACATCTATTTGGAAGGTATTTTTAGAGAAATCTCTAAAATATGTGGAATATGTGGAAATCTCTCTGACCGGTGAAAGAATAAATAACATACGTTATGCGGATGATACCGTCATATTCGCAGATAGCTTAGAGAGGATAACTAATGAATAGATAAACAGAAACTAGCCGTAGATATGGTCTAGACATCAATGTTAATAAAACGAAGCTAATGATTTTATCTAAGAACAAGTTCACAAACTGCGCCCTCAGTATAAAAAAATGCCAGTTGAACGTGTAGGCAAATTGACATACCTTGGTACTATACTCAATGAACAATGGGACCACTCTCAAGAAATAAAGAGTAGAATTGAAAAGGCAAGACCAGTGTACACTAGAATGAGCAGTTTATTCAAAAGCCACGATTTAACAATAAACACAAAGATGAGCGACTTTTACGCTGCTACGTATTTTCGGTCCTCTTCTACGGTGTAGAATTTTGGACTTTGTCTGAAGTCACAAGTAAAAAATTGGAATCTTTCTAAATGTGGCTTCAGCGTATAATACTGAGCATTTCATGAACAGCACATAAAACTAATGTTTAGTTCTGAGAAAGATGAAAAAAGAAAGGGAAGTTATTAAAACTGTGAAGATAAGAAAGCTTCAGTATCTGGGACATCTCATTAGAAAAGAACAGAGATTTTACTTATTGCAGTCGATACTACAGGGAAAAGTCCTTGGAAAGAGAGGAGTTGGGCGACCGAGAATCTCATGGGTGAGAAATTTAAGGACCTGGTTTGGCATGAATGCAACTGACTTATTCCGTGCAGCAGTACAGAAAGTCTGCATGATATGCAACATCCTAAACGGATAGGAACTATCAGAAGAAGAAGAGATATTCGAGACGAAATTTACACATTTCTAACAGATTCATAAAATTGTTTTCAATTTTATTGATCACCAGTGTCATCTTCTGAAAAGTTTAAACCAAAAATGGATTGTTCCTGTTTCAAGCAGATAGACTAGAGCTGGTCGCTCCAGCGCTTTGTCGGACATCCCACACGTCAGTTGCGTGCTAAACAAATTTAACTTCAATTATTGTATAAGACCATCTTTGTTGATTTCTAACTGTTTTTAGTGTCTAATTCAATTTTTTAATTAGTGGTGTCAGTTACTTTGTTTCCACTGTACAACACGACGTTTCTTGAGACCGTCGTAATAACAGGTTGGAATGCTTATTCACATCGGAAAGGTGAAGGGGCTATAACCAGATGAAAACGGATGCAAAGGAAATAGAAAAATTGGGACCAATTTGAAACTTGTAAGATAATTTCATCAATGGAGAATTATTCAAGTGACATAATATTTATTATTATTATTGTTTACATTTATATTTGTTCACATTATTCTTGTATATTTATTATTATTATTATTATTATTATTATTATTATTATTATTAATAAATAATATTTTTCTTACAAAAATATATTTTGTAATTTTGTAATGTTTTACAATGTTTCGATAGTTTAAAATATCATCATTCAAAAATTATAAATTAAACAAATTTTTAAAGTCATTTAAAGTTCATTACAGCTGTTTTATATGTTAACTAAATTTAATGTAAGCTTTTATATATTATTACGACGGTCTACTTGATCGTTGTATGGTACAGTGGAAAACAAAATTCAAGACACCTATATAGTCACTTATCACCAGCTTTAATTTTCACAGTTAAACAGTTCGTTATTAGCAACACAGTCTCTTAAAACAAATCAAATAAATATCGGTATGGAGAACCATACATGACTTCCATATTCTAAGATTTATATTTAAAATCATTTTCAGCCAAACAGCCAGGCTGTGTCTTACCTGCCTTTTTATTGCTGTATTAAATGAAAAATATTATATTACATTAAAATGAAAAAATTATAATTTTATTGCCTGGCAACAAAATTATTTTATTTTTAACAATTACCATTGTTTCAAAAAGTTTAAATAAATTTTCAAGTACTTTACTCTTGTTAAAACGTAAAAGGTTGCAGGTAAACTACCCCTTCCCATTAACCGATCTTCACCAAAATCGAAAGTCATTGAGACCTCTACAATTCAGGGACGTATGCAAAAAATTATTTGATTCTGTTTGAATTTGCGGCTGTTATCGTTTGCCATAGAAAATACGCTTGATAAAAAAACGTTACTGGTAAACTACCCCTTTCCCTTAACCGATCTTCACCAAAATCAACAGATCTTGAGAACTCTACTATTCAGGGCTGTATGCGGAACATTATTTGATTCTGTTTGAATTTGCGGCTGTTATCGTTTGCCAAACAAACAAAATTACCCTTGCTAAAAAAAACCCGTTGCAGGTAAACTACCCCTTTCCCTCAACCGATCTTCACCAAAAACAATAGATCGCGAGTACTCTGCAAATCAGGGCTGCATGCAAAAAATTATTTGATTCTGTTTGAATTTGCGGCAGTTATCGTTTGCCATAGAAAAAATCTACAGACACACAGACACACACACAGACACACAGACAGACAGACAGACAGACAGACAGACAGACAGACAGACAGACAGACACACACACAGACACTTTTCGGAAAACGACTTTTTTTCATGTTTTGAGTGTAGTAGAATCAGAATCTGCAATAATCTCGAACACGATGTTTTTTGCCATCACCATACTTCCATTCCTTAAGGAATATGGAAGTAAAAATTGTTCACACGCAATAAAATGTCAACTAATATAAAACACAATTGTATTACAATTATACCGCCCGATTATAAAACACAACACTTCACTAATAACCACTTGAACGCACACAGTAATTGTAATCGCCCGACAATAAACTCGACCACACGTAATATATCGCAAATATAACTGAAACTAAGGCCGCTGCCGCCTTGTATTTATACCACCGCTCACAGACCAGAACATTCCAAACTACGCGTTATCTCTACCTACGACGTAATTAATTGCGGCCTTGACACAGTCCGCGCGGCTTCTGGCATACTCTAACTAATGCGTCGAGAATCACGTACGCCACAAGCATTACATTCCGGATCCCTCTGAAACATTCGATAAACACGTAGATTGTTCTGTGATGTCGTAACAATATCATTTTCTATATACGTAACCAAAGTTTCTTACAGCAATTATATAATATTGTAATACTATTCAATATAGTTTCTTCTGCAAGTAGTGTATTGTGTTTTTGTTGTTTCACTGAAAAATATCAGCATCACCAGAGGTTTGTAAGTAAATCAATAACAATATAAATAATTGTATGTCAATATGTAAGCTAATGAATAATCGAATTTGTTTCGACTTTAATACAAAATAACGGATAATCATTTAAGTCGATTAGTTAGCGATTGTTTTAATGTTTATTTACTTAAGCAGCTGTTTTGTCTCTTATACTGGAAATATTTCATGTTTATATTTTATTTATTGTTATGTTTATGTTATTTGTTTTAAAAAATATAATGTTTATATATATATAACAAATGTTATATAACTGAGTGTGAAATATAATAAACATAATTATTATTTTAATAAATTAGTAAATTTTAAAATAATATTTTTGTATTAATATGGATTTGTTCTGGTATTAATTTATTATTTGTTTTATGTTTATATATTTCTAGGTTTTCCTATAAGGTCATTTTTGGACCTTTGGAAATGTGTTTAAATAAAGCGATATTATTAAAATTTGTAAATCTGTGATTATTTTTGATCGAGTGAATAGTTGGTCACTCCAGCGCTTCCTCGGACGTCCCACACCTCTCCGTCCCTTCGGCTTAGAGTTCCATAGTTGTTTGGGGATGCGGCAGTCATCCATTCGGCAAAAATGTTCCCACCAATTCAAACGATACTGGGCGATCCTGTCGGGTATACTCATAATATTCAGTTTCTGCCGTATATCTGTGTTTCTTCGATGATCATCGAGAGTATACCTTGCCACGTGCCTGAGAAATCTCATTTCAGCCGCTTGGATGCGACTGGCCTGGCTATTCGTTAAAGTCCAATTCTCATACCCGTAAGTAAGTGTGGGAAAAGCCATTCAATTTTATATACTGCATTTAAATTATGAATTATATTATTATTATTATTGTTATTATTATTATATTTCAGTTCCAATGCTGTACTTTTTATTTAGCCTGAAGACGGCTGCCAAATTTTTGGGTATTCAAAGTCATTTATTTTTAAATGTTTCAGTGATTTCAAATCTATGTCCATTGAACTACTACACGAAGTATACCTTAAAAATTAGAAATATGTTCCTGAACACGAGAAAAACGTATAGTCTATACTGTATTAGGAAAGATAGAAAATAAAAAAATACATAAAGAAACCAAATCAATAGCATTCTTAGACACGAGTTTGTTGGGACACGCGAAACATAGGCTACCTACAACGCAACGGAGAGCTAAGAAATAGTTCGTACAAAGTACTGTTGCGTGTCGAACGTGCGACACGCGAAACGTGTAGATTTTATACATAAATTTTAAATATCAGTTTGTTATGTATCAGTGCAAAGTTAATAAGCGTTAGAATATAAAACATTTATAATTTTTTAAAACAAATTTACGGCATCTTCCATCTAATGCAACTATGTTACTAGAAGTTGCATATGTTACTAGAAGTAGTAACATTCTAGCAGGAAACCCTATCGAGTAGAGGCCATCAGCGGACTTGCTTCTAAAGGGCCACGTACAGCGGATCGGACCCATCTGATTTTATATCAATTTTCCATCATCATCATCATCTTCACACGGTGTTCCAGCTTCAAAGATCCTCCAGCTATCTCTTCCTGGGTTTACCCGCACACCTGTGTCCTTTTGGTTTCTATATCAAGACTTGATTAGCCAGTCCGGAATCTGACATTCTTTCTACATGTTATTTCCACCGTTGTTTGTAATTTTTTCGCGGAAGTTGCTTGAAAAGTTCTGAAATAATTGAAAAGAATAAATTATTTTTGTTATTTCAGATGTGCGTTATTTATTACGACTCTTAAATGAGAGACGGGTTTTGCGATTCTGGCCAATGAATAAAATTGTTTTCATAATTTTTTGGCATTTAAATTACATTTTATTGCGTCTATTTTGTTGGAAACCAAAAAAAAGTTATTGGTTATTTTTCAGCTGATTTTCATGCGCTTTTATATTATTTGACGTGCATGAGGAAGCTGGTCATCACTGGACTATATCCTAAAAAAAAACAGAAAGAAGAAGATGTAAATTTTTGTTCTTTTAATATCTGTAAAAATATTAGAAAAGGGAGTTCCAACAGATTGAACTAATGACCTAGTTCATTATGATAGTTCGCTGATATGACCGACCCAGCTATGATAAGTTCGTTTAGATGAACTACTCTGCCCATCTCTAGTTGACGATGATGCTGATGTCGATGATATACGTGCGTAATTGCACAGTTGCAGAAATATAAACAGTATTATCCATTGAATTTTCACAACGCCAATGAAATATTTAAAAACAACGTCTACTGAAAAGTTTTTTTACTTAGTAACTCATAAAAACTTTGAAATAAAAAAACAGTCATTGCCTCCAAAAGCTTAACGAAACGTTTAAACAGGCCCCGTCTTTAATCAGAATCACAATAGGGTCGTGTCACGTCACCAGTGTGACACGACTCGAAGTTAGGCAGGAGCTGTCGAAACTCGTATCGCGGATTTGAGTTTAATTAAAACGTACAGATTGAAAAAACAAGAGCAGTGTACACTAGAATCAGCAGTTTATTCAAAAGTCACTATTTAAAAATAAACACAAAGATGAGACTTTTACGCTGCTACCTATTCTCTGTCCTCATCTACCGTGTATCAAAATCTTGGACTTTCACTGAAGCCGCAACTAAAAAATTTGAATTTTTCGAAATGTCGCTTTACCGTAGAATACTGACCATTTATTGGTCAGCACAAATAAATAATGTTGGAGTTTTTAGAAAGATGAAGAAAGGAAGGAAACTTATTAACACAGTGAAGATAAGAAAGCTTCAGTATCTGGTACATCTCATCAGAAAAGAACAAAGATTTTACTTATTGCAGTCCATACTACAGGGAAAAGTACTTGGAAAGAGAGGAGTTGGGCGACCGAGAATATCATGGCTGAGAAATGTAAGGACCTGGTATGGTATGAATACAACTGACTCCCTGGGACGTTTGCCCGATTCCAATCTTGTATTATCAGATAGAGGACTTACCCTCTTCCCTTCCTATTCAGCACTACAGCTAGCCCAACATGATCTCTGGCTTCTAAATGTACCTCCTTTTTTGATCATCTACGAATTTAATGGTCTTTACTCATTCTCCTCACACAACATTTCTCTAAGACTTCCTCTGTCAATTTTTCAGTGTAGATGTTGAATAGCGTTGGTGACAAAGAGCATTATTGTATAACGTTTCTACAAATACCCATCTATTCCGTCTCACTCTCCCTCTCATCTACTCTCAATACTACTTTCTGCTTCGTGTACGGGTTTCTGTTACTTAGTCTTCTGACCTTCCAGTCAATACACCTTTATGTTTCAAATTCTTTAGTAAGACAATCCAATCAGTCATACCGAAAATTTTCTCTCAATGGATAAAACAAACTCAAAGCTTTCTGTTCACCTCTAATATTCTTGATACAGAAATCCTGAGGCATCCAGTTAGATCTGCCTTCGTCATTATCATCATCAGCTTATTCACAATACAGTAAAGGCAAGGTACAGTACTACCTCTTCAGCCTTCAGATATTCTCCAGCCATCTCTTCCTGGGTCCTATACATCTGTCTCCTATAGATTTGTATTTCCTGACTTGTTTGGCCAGTTTGGAATCTGACATTCTTTCCAAATATTCTTTCCACCGTTGTTTGTAACCTTTCAATTTTAATTAAGAAAGTTCTGTTAGTGATTACAATCATAAACAGAATTTTCACTGTTGCACACCACTGTAGAAAAATTATTCCGATTAGCTCTTACAAGCTTCACAGCTCATTGCCAGAACGGAAATTAAAATTCTATCGAAAAGAATTGTTATTTCCAATCTGACGATGAGCTATGAAGCTTGAAAGCGCTAATCGGAATAATTTTTTTATAGTGATGTGCAACACTGAAAATTCTGCTTTCAATTTTACATTGAAGTTAAAAACTTGTAACTCTTCTTTTATGGCCTCATTCATTCTTTATACGGTCCAGTTTAGAACACTTTATAACTCGCCTTCACAGAACGCATTTCCGAGGCCTGTATTTTACTGTCCTTGGTTGTTGTCCATAATTCACACCCATAGGACAGTACTGGGACTGTCATAACTTTGTAGAACTTTAATTTTGTATCTCGACGTAGCTTGTTTCTAAAAATACGGTCGATTGTCCCACAGATCATCTGGAACTTACCTAACTTAACATCAATATCATAATTCTTATCGTAGCCAATATCATTTCCCAAATAATTAAAATGGCTCACCTTTTCTAAAATTCGATCATTAAGCAGGTTGTGTCTTCAGTTTGTCTAAAGACAAATTGGTCTCCTCCCATATTCTCCTAAGTTGTTCTGTATAATCTCTGTTCTCAGTTCTTCTAAATTTATCAAGTTTCTATTTTTATTTCAGCATTTACCTTAGCCTCGTTTCTCTTTGATATAACCTAGCTTGCTCTCATTTACAGGGCCTAAATTTTTCCTTTGTACATTTGGTCATAAGATTTGCTGAATATATTGTTACGACCGTCTCCTTGATCGTCTATGGTACAGTGGAAAACAAAGTACAAGACACTAATGAAGTCACTAAAAACCAGCTTTAATTATCACAAATAACAGTTTGAAAAGAACAAGTTGTTTAACAAGATTATACTCGTACAATAATTTAAGTTAATCTGTCCACACATATATTAATGTCAACTATAAAGAATTCTGCACTATAAACACTTTTCACTAATCCACCACTTGAGACGCACTGTGTAAATCGCCGACAGTGACTGTAACTAAGCGGCAGCTGTCGTTGTTTAAATAGATAGCACAAGTGATCCAGAATAATCCATAATACGCATCAACACTACTAGAAAAATAAAGAGCGTAATTGCTTGCGGTGTTGAACACAGTGCGCGCGGACCGATGACGTCTGGAACAGCCTCGGTCTGTTGACGAATGTTGATTGTCACGTACGCACAAACAAACATTACAGCTGGGCTCCGCTGGGATAGCCGAGAAACATGGGGAACTTTCTGTAATGGCATGACAATATTGTTTCGACTATTAGGAAGTAATTAGTTCAAAAGCGTAAGAATTACGTAATAATTTATAGCTGTTGTCTCTAAATTCTTCTACACTATTCTGCTGGTTGTTCCATTATAATACGTTTTTTTTTTAGATTTAATTACTGCTGGCATCCTAGCTTTCACTGGCCCCAGTCTAAACAGTTCTGTTCTGTAAGTCCTCTTGCATCGCCTCCTCGCAATAGCCAATGGTCCTCCCCCTCGCCTCCAACCACGCCGGCGTCAACGACACAGACCGATTTAAGCAGTAACACATACCTTTCCCCCGCCACGGACTTATCTCTCCCAGGCAGTAGCGACCTGTCTTCCTAAAGCAGCCTCAATACCCAACACGCGATAAACACTCTCTTCTCTTCACAGTAAACACACACTCTAGTTCCCCACACTTACGTACCCGAACATAACCCGAATCTGTTCCTTCCGCCTCCCTTGACGGCTCCCTGTCGCCACCCAACAGCTTTGGCGACCAGCGTCTCACGTCCCAGTCTTGGCCACCCCCCCCCCCTGCAAGAACGTCGCAGAACAATATGAAGAAGAAATAAACTAAATCAACAAAATGCTTAAATAAAGATGCCCCAGAAACATTATAACGGCCACATCCATCTACCTCTCCCTCTCGAGTATGGCTACACACTACACCTCACACAATATAACCAACAAACAGTACTCTCCCAACTAAATGCCTCCACCTTCTCTGCGCTCCGATCGTCTGGCGTACGTCCCCCCAAAAACCCCTTATCCACACGGCTGAAGGGAGCTCGCCTCCAAAACAGCCCGAGTCCGACCATACTGGTCGGTCTCAAACAGCAAAGAAAAAAAAAAAAAAAAAAAAAGTCCTCTTGCATTCATTGCACCTTTGACGTCCATTTTCCATTAATGTTTAGGTCTTTCTTTTTTTCTTCTAGAGGGTGGAGTCCATTCCCATACCTTCCTTGACCATCTCTCTTCCGACATTCTTTTTAGGTGTCCGAACCAATTCAGTCTTCTTGCTTCTGTTGTTTCTAGAATGTGAAGGTCGATTATCATCGCTTGTCTTATTTCTACATTTCTCACTCTATCTAGTCTCGTTAGTCTATAGCACCTCCACCAGTAATCCATCTCCATAGCTCTTATTTCTTAGTTCTCCACCCTTGAATATTCCACGTACTCAAAGTCGAAGTCCTTTTCCGTTTGCCAACTCGATTTCCATGTGATCTGTCCAGCTGTATGTTTCTATAATTTTTAGCAATTTGACTTGTTTCTGAGGATAGAGGAGGTGGCCTTATTCTCAACCCCCAACCTGGAGGACCGGGAACTCTTCTTTTATGGTTATCGTACCTTAGCTGGACTGTTCCAATTAACTAAAGTGCGCTGGAAACTCGTCCTTTATCCTCTCTCGTCTGCTACATAACATACAACATTTTGACAAGTATAATACACAAAGATTTATTTAGTTCGGGTAACAAAATACGAAGCAATATGTAAGGTATACAGCAGACACCACCATGTTGCCACCATCGATAACATCTAGCAACAGCTGTAATTTACATTTAATTAAAACAAATAATACTAAATCCACGCCACGAACTGACTGAATATTTTACATTTTGTTTTTTGCATTAAGTAAGTCAGCTGTTTCAGTTAATTGCTACTTAAAATTTACGCCACTATCGATCTGAATAATTATATTGTACGTCTGGTTAAAATTTACAAAGCACTTCAGAATGTCTACTTATTCAAGTGTTCATTTATCTAAAAACATTTCTAGGATAATAATATTCGTTATAAATTCATAGAAATGTTGGAAGTTTTTATTATTTGTTACACCACTTTATTTTAAATAATTGGAATAGAAATTTTGGTTAATTATAATGTCTCGCGAAAGATAATTGTCTTTTTCTATTTGTATGAGGCATTAATGGTATAGCTGAAGGAGTGAAGCGAGTTCTAAGTTTTAACTCGACCATTTGGCATTTGTCTATTCATCTATCTAGAGATAGCTCAAGATAACTTTTGAACACATCACCCGATTTTCGTAAAACGTTTTATGCGAATCCACACTCTTACCCTACTGAAAACTATTGTTTTTAGATTAACCTCCTCCCAAATTAGGGGTTCAGAAATAAAAAAATACAAGGGATTAAAATGATAAAGAATTTGCAAAAGCCTATGTGGACTATCAGATTTTACGAAATTTTAACCACAATCTGAATTCAGTGTTAGTTTTTGAATATTTCAAAAATCGTGAATACCAAGAATAAAAGTTTAGTTAAATCGCAAAACATCATGTGCGGTATCAAAATGAAGAGAATTTTAAGTAGTATTTCAATGTGGTGTATAGTTTTGGAAATTTCAAAATTTTGGAATCCCCGGGCTCATAAAAGAGATAAAAACGTAAGGCTAAGAGGGATTTTAAACTAAATCCGAACGTTTCAAATTTTTTGTGGTTATTGTATTATAAGCTAGTTAGTATGTTATACATGGTGATAAATTGAAATTATTTTACCTTGCTTTCAGCAATTCCCATTATGCTATATGAAAACAGACGTAAAGAAACTTTAAAGCTTTCTACAAATTTGCATATAGAAAATAAGAATTATTGACAAAATATTTCTAACCTTTGTCGAATCACGGCTGGAAATTGTTCCTTTTCCCTTCACTTTTGTCTGTGAACATCAATTGACTTTCTTCACTGTTTGAAGTTCTTTTCTCCTTCGCCAGTATGCCTTTATTCTCCGGCTCTGTCTTGTTTGTTTTCTTCCGAAAACACCGTCTTTGTTTTCCCTTTGGACGGAAATGCAATCTTTGCCGTTCTGTTTGGCATGTACAAATGTAACAAATCTTACAGTTATTAGCATATTCGGTGCTCACAATGGAAATCACAATTCAAGTTACCGTTATCACTGACTGAGGGCAGGTCCAGGTCTGTGTAGATGTCTTTGTTGCTGATGAACCACGGTGCGTTGGCTATGGCACGCAACACCTTGGTCTGAAACCTTTCCATTATGGCGATATTTGATTTAGATGCAGTTTCCCAAAGCTGTAAGCCGTATGTCCACACAGGCTTGAAGACAGTGTACAACTTATTGTATTATAAGCTGTTATTGTATTGTTGTTGGTGTACAACACCAACAGCTTGTTTCGCATTGACAGTAATGATTTTCTGCCCAGTAATGCTTGCAGAACTTGGTGTCCAGTTGTTTTCTTTTCATCCAAATGTGGCTGTGCCATGCCAGTTTTTTGTCTAGACGGATGCCCAAGTTAATAATTTATGAAAACAATTTGTGTTTTCATATTACTAGAGCGTAAGTTAGTATCGTTGTAATGTACAAACGCGTCAAGCATCTCCGTAATAAGGATTTGTTTCGCTCACGTAACAAGACCTCGTGACGTAATTAAATCATCATAAGTAACTAATTTCCGGCAGCCGGGAAACATAACTGGAGCAGTCGTCGGTAAAGTTGATAAATTGCTGTCGTCATTACTGTAGTAGCGCGCGTTGTTCCATTTGCCTCTCAAAATGCCATCTTGTTTTAACAAAGTGAATCCAATCGTAGTTTTATGATAAATTACTGACTGTCGCAAGTGCATCTTGTCGCAAGAACGTTGGTAACTTTTACAGTGCAGTTAGTTCCATTTTAACTACTACAAAGCGGTACTTACTATCACAGTGAAGACAACTGCGTTAGTGAGAACGGGATAATTGATTTTGTTAAAGCCGTCTATGCACTAACCATCCCCGCTGGACGTCATGACGGACAGCAAGTCAAAAACGGCAGTTCGTAGCTTTGACATCCATCCGCACGTCGTGTATTTTTTGAAGGATATCCACAACGAAAAATGAGTCCAGCAAGAACATCAGCTCAAGCCGCACGACGTGCGGATGGATCGTGTGTAGTGTTGACGGATGTCAAAGAATCGTGCATTGTGCATGTTTGATCGTGCGTAAGCTTGCTGTCTATCAAATCGTCATTTTCGAGCAAGTACAGTACATGTTTTTAAAGCACATTCATTTAATATATGGTTACTGTTTAATTTTACGTTTTATTCGTTCTTTAGTTTATATTTAATAAGTAACGATTCAGATAAAATTTCAGTTTAATATATAGTTTAGTTTATTCTTCGTTTACATAATACATTCAAATATCATTAGCAGGTATTATTTTAAATATTGTTATTATTAATTTGTTTTAATTACAATTCATAATAAACTGTGAAATAACATGAAAATTTATCGAAAAATATAAATTAAATAGATATCTGTGGGACGTATCCTCGGCAGATTACATAAATAAAAATAAAAGAATGACGACGAGAACTAAACACGCACGTCTGGCACGCTGGACGAGTTGCACGACAGTGTGGTGCGCACATACATCACCTACGTCGGGCATACTGGACAGCGGCGATGGATAGTGCATAGCCGCCGGCTTTATAAGATAATTTCTATCAGACTTGGAAACCAAATTTATGGTTTACAGAATGAATAGTTACTTTGCGTCTGCTTTTTCGAGTTTCACAGTTAAGTGTTTTATTTCCGTCCATAAATTTTAGTCTACGTAATAATCAACTTTACAAGGTTTCGGACATTGGCCGTTGTAAATTAAAATTAGAAACATGACGTTTCGACCTCTATAGAATCAGAGGTCGTCTTCAGGTGAAAAAAAATTAATACAAAAATAAATCTATCACTAACAAATACATTGCAACCACAAGAGGAATCTTTCTTTGCTGGAATAGTGAGTACTGTTTTATTAAATTTTTTTTTTTTTTTTAGCACTATTTTTGTTTAACTAAGATTTCGAAATAGGGAGGGAGGGAGAGAGAGAGAGAGAGAGAGAGAGAGAGAGAGAGAGAGAGAGAGAGAGAGAGAGAGAGAGAGAGAGACTGCCGTTGAGATTGATTACCTGCTTTACAGCGAATCACAACATAGTACACACTGCCTGCCTGCTTGCGAACTGGGTCACCAATTAATTAATTTAATGGAATAAATTATGTGCGGTTGAATTGTTTAGGTACGGTGGCGGTGGTTTCGCAGCATTCCATTCTTTGTGCCTTCTTCACTCACTGTCTGGAAAACAAACAACATTCACTTTGTCTTCAACATGCTGTTATATTGTCTCTTGTCTTCTGTCTGCTCATTTCAAAGAAATTAATATTCACAAATAAGTCATCTTGCAGTGGCGTAGCGTGGGTACAGAACATCTGTTGCCGGTTGTGACAGGCCTGGAAATTAACCTAAAAATTAATTGGAATTTTTTCTAGTACCAAGTGTTCTTTGTAGATCCAAAATACTCTTTTTAGAGCCAAAACGTTTTTTAAGAATATTTGCTATCATTCGTTGGCAGAAGAGGAACGCTCCGCTTCAACGGGATCTGACTATATTATACTTACACAGAATAAAAATCAGAACACAAATAATCGATGTAAAAATAATAAAGACAAACAGAAAAACACATAACTAAACGAACAAAACACAAATAGGTAGGTAGTAACTGCTGCACGTTGGTTCCGAAACGAACATTGCTGCTAACTGAGCGTTTGCCGGATTATATAGCGGTAACACATTGTGTGGACGAATATGTGCCCTACTCCTCAGTTTGTACAGTTACAACTACTACGAGATCAACAGTAAAACATTGCCGATGTCCGAGCCGGCAACACAAGATGCTGCAAAGTATCAACAGTTCGAAAGCAATGCTATGCTTTTCTTTAAGTTTCCCTACTAATATTGTTCGCATTTCAACATCTTGGATTATGAATTGTTTAAATATTGTGTTTACCGACTAAGTACGAAACAGTGCTTAATATTCATCACTCATAATTGAACGAGCGAAGAGAGCTTAGTTTAAGTTAGACCTTTTAGCAGTTGTGCCTGTCTATCTTTCTATTTATTGCTAAGACAATAATTACGTAACGGTCTCAAGTTGTCGAGAGATTCATCCTACACTGTTCTCGGTTAGCCGAGTAGGCGCATCGTCTCGGTCAAGGACGAGACTGTCCGAGCTCTTGTAACTATGCAAATTTTGTTGACATGCTGCCACCAATATAGAAAATTATTCTGGAACCTCTGCGGGATCTATATAACCAACAGCTTCCTGCTTAGAAGTCAGTTACACTTGGCTACATTGTAGAGTGCGAACCAAGTTATTGTTGCGCACTAGTGAAAAGTAATTCTAGTGAATTGTAACTTGAACTAAAAATCAGACCATCGTTTTCTGGACTTTGTTACATTTCGATTACCGTGTGGACCATAAAAAATACGGGCTTTTGTATACAGGCCTAGTGTTCTTTTTCATGCGATAAACATGTATTTCCTCCACATCATAATTCTAATATTCATCGACTGTTCTAAAGACGTCTTCAGTTCACTCCGTATATTCTCTTCGTAAACTTCAGTTCACTCCGTATATTCTCTTCGTAAACTTCAGTTCACTCCGTATATTCTCTTCGTAAACAATACCTAATCTTCAGCATCCTTTCACTAATCTTAAAGACATCATTTCTGCCGCGGTGATATTTTTTTACATCTGCCTTTCGCAGATTAAATGACTCTGCACCGTACAGCAGCGTAGGCACCGTCATAAATTTATAAAATTGAATTTTGGTTTCTGGAATAACTTTATTTTCTCTGGTATTTTTTCTGATTTTCATCAATAAAAACAAAAATTAAATCTTCTTTGTAAAACCCCATAAATTACAAGAAGTGACGAGGAAAGAGAAAATCGTCTATGAAATTTATTAAATGATGAGATTTTTATTTTGTATGTAACTTCAATTTTTCTTGCATATTTTCTATATTATAAAAAGTTCTTCAAGTATGAAATACATCTTCAAAATGAAAGATGTTATTATATTTTCACCTGACTACATTTCACTGATTATATCAGTATCTTAAAAGGTTTATAAATTAATTAAAAACTAATCGAATTGGTTCGATTAAAATATAAAAAATAACGAATAATCGAATTTAATGTAAAAGAAATGATCGATTTAATTTGATTTAACTTAACAATTGTTTTAATGTTTATTTACTTCATCAACGGTTATATTGGAAATATTTTATTTTTTTATTTAAATATTTTTAATAAATGATCTATTTAAAATCATAAATTTATTAAAATAAATTAAATATAAACACAAAGTATTACCAATATAACCGTTGATGAAGTAAATAAACATTAAAACAGTTGGTAACTTAAATCGAATTAAATTGATCATTTCTTTTACATTAAATTTGATTATTCGTTATATTTTATATTTGAATGGAACCAAATCGATTATTTGTTTATTCATTTATAAACTTCATAAGATACTGATATAATAAGAGAATCGTACGTCAGGTGAAAATACAATAATAAGTTTTACTTGCAAAAGTATTTAATATTTGAAGAACTATTCACGAGATGAGATTTGTATCCAAAACACAACACATGTGGCAATGAACAAGGTAATTAATTTGGGATAACAATACACCTAATATGCTGGTTTGAGGGGTTATAACTGTGGTCGTTTTCATGATTACCGTTTATAATTCTTATTATTTGTAAAATATGCAACTTAAAATAAATCTAAGTATTCTCCAAGCTGCTGTCTCGTAGCTTTTGCTTCGCGATGAATACCTATCAGGAGTACGACGTAAAGAAAGTAGGTCACCACATTCTTCGTGAAGTTCATAATTACTTTGCCAACGTCTCCAGAGAAATCTGTTACTCCTCATGTCCACAATTCTACGTAATAGTAATTAACAATAGATTGTGGTAGAAGATTATATATATTATATTCAAACACTTTTTGCTACAGTCTGTTTCTTGATGTATATTGCGACAGTACAATCATATGCTGTACTGTGCATTTAATAGATAAAATAAATATTTAAATTAAATTTATAAATATGTAATAAATAAGCAGGTATGAGATTGAAAGCTGAGTTTATGTTAAAAATACGGAATGTAGACAGACAGGAACTGACCTGAACACTCACACGACTGTCGCTGAGAGTGTGTACAGTAGTAAGTGATGTGTGTGAGTGAGGCCAGTTCGAGCATGAAAGTTTGCAATCTCACCCTGAATAATTGTCAAATTACAGTTTTTATTTAATTATAAGAAAACTATAAATGGTAGAAAAAATCAAAGACTCATAAATATGTATAAAATTAATACGCATGTGTAGTGAGAAAACGGCGTGAAAAGGACGCGCAGTGCAAATTCAGTGCGATTTTAAGTGCGTAGTAATTACACGGATTATTCTATTACATCGTTAGAGCACCTGTAGTCCACATTAGACTTTGCCAGAAATGTGCGAAAATATGAAATTGGACGAGAGTGGGAGAACTGACGCCACTGAACAATTTCAAACAGGCAGAATTCTGTCCCAACAGGAGCTGTACGATGCTCGATTATAAATAGGGTACGAGAGAAGCCAGTCTTCTTCTCAGTCTTCAGTAGCGGCGGGACGCTCTGTCCATTGGCGACGCGAATTTTTAAATTTTGTTAATTGAACAGTAGATGCGGACGGACGCTATGTTCGTCATAAGTGCAAAACAGTAACTCTTAATCTGTTTCCAAATACGAATATAGAACATACTTTACGATGTCTACACACACAAACGTCCGTCAGTCAAGACAAGCTACTATGTTACATCATGCAGAGGAACGCTATGCTGAACAATAGAGACGTCTGCTAGAACTACAGCAGCAGGTGCAGAACAACCTCTCACACTATACTACATCAACCAGGTGGGACCATGATAGACGAGTAACTGGAGGACGACAAGTGGAACCTGGGGACGTGCAGGGAACTCCATCAGAAGAAGACCTACTGATCAACGGAGGACATGAGTATGAGCTACAAAATCGAGGTGACAGATAATCCATTTTAAATTTTAAATGAGAGACTAAAGACATTTTGAAATTTAAACATGAATAAGAGTTTATGCAAAATGTAGATAAAGAGGTTCAGAGAATCTGATTTAAATTTAATAAAATATTTTCTTTGACATTTAACGATTAATTTAGTCAATTTCAATGTTATTTTAATGTTTGTAGAGCAATCAATGATTACTATGTATGCAATACATAAATTAACGTAGTTGAAAGTTATAAAGAAAAAACTGCAGTAAAGCACACTGTCAGACTGAGCAGTCGAATTTCAATATTAACAAATAAATATTTAGAACTTAACTATGTTACTATAGAATATAAGATTTATTTAATGATAAATATACTGCAACATTTGAACGTTTCAAGCGAACAATAATGAATATTTATGGTGAAGTAAGTGAGATTTTTAAACACGCTTGTGGTTTATAAATAAAAATTATGAAAGCTCGTTACAATTCAATCAATGACTACTGTTATTACCATTACACCCAAACTCCATTAATTGGTACACTTTACCAGTAATGTTATATAAATGTTGGCACTCCGCAAATTAAATTACATTTAAATTTGTAAATTGTAGTGTTATAATATATATTTAATATTTATAATCACTTTACCTCAAAATATTTTATCCTTATTTGGAACATGTTTCGGGTACCATCTTGTACCCATCCTCAGCCTTCCGGATTTTGTGTCTGGTGAAGTACATATGTGTTGGTTGGTTATTATTGTGGCTTCCTGTTGGCTTGTGGTACTTTAAATTGGTTTTACTGTGTGCGATTGTGGTGTATGTGTTAGTATTTTGTGTATTTTCGATGTTGAGTGCTTTGAAAATTGTGTCATGTTTTGTATTGATTTGCATTTCTTCAGGTATTAGTTTGTTTGTGTTTTATGTTTGTATATTTGTAAATTTTCCCAAATGTTCATTATGGTGCCTTTGTGTGGTATGTGTTTTATTAGTGTCATGTTGGTTATGTTTGGGAATTCGTGTCCTGTGTTAATTGCATGTGTGGCTAAATTGGATTTATATATTTCTGGTTTTTTGTATGCGTTTAGGTGTACAAAATAACGTTTTTTCAGCTGTTTTTTTGTTTGTCCTATGTAACATTTATTGCAATCTTGGCATTCAATTTTGTATATACCGTTAGTTGTTGTATTATCTTTGTTGTGTGAGCTATTTAGATTTTGAATTTATTTTTATTAGTTCTGTATGCTATTTTTATATCTGTGTTTTTAAATAGTTTTGTTAGCTTTGTCATTTTATTATTTATGTATGTGAATGTGGCTCATTTATTATTGTTGTTATAATTTTTGTTTTGTTCATTTTCATTCATTCTTAATTGTTCAGTTTTTATTTTATATTTGATTTTATTTTCCATTTTGTTTACAGTATTTTTATTATATCCATTTTCACATGCAATTTGGTATATTATATTTCTTTCTTTGTCTGTTTCTTGTTTGCTTAGGGGTATTTTGTACATTCTGTTAAGTAGTGAATAGAATGCTGCCATTGTATGTTGTTGGGGGTGGTCAGAAAGATTAGGAATAATGATGTTAGTGGAAGCTGGTTTTCTGTATATTGCATATTGTATGTAGTTATTGTATCTTGTGATGGTTAAGTCTAACTAGTTGATTTTGTTATGATTTTCTTTTTCTTCTGTGAATTGTATTTTTGGATGTAAGTTATTGATTTGTTTTAATATGTTATCTGCATTTGTATTTTTTTTACTTGTTATATATAGTCCATCATCTACACATCTTATCCAAATGCCATTTGGATCAAAGGATTTTATAATATTATGTATTTTGGTGTCTATATGTTGTAGGAATATTTCTGTTATTATGCTAGATAATGGAGATCCCACTGCCAAACCTTCTTGTTGTTGATAAATTTTGCTATTGAATTCAAAGTAATTTTGTTTTAGTATTAGTTGGAGGGTATTTTTTATTTCAGTTATATATTGTGTGTCTTCATTTTGTCCTTTATGTTTGTTTATTATTATGACTATTGTTTCATCAATTGGAATGTTGGTGTACATATTTGTGATGTCATATGATGTGAAATATGTGTTTTCATCTATATTTATTACTTTTAGTTTGTCTATTAATTCGTATGTATATTTTATATGTTGTGATAATTGTTTGTCAGGTGGTTATTTTTTGTTTTTGTACTATTATTTTTGTTATTTTGTGTGTAGGTGCTTTTTTGAAGTTGATTAATGGTCGTATTGGGTTGTTTAATTTGTGTATTTTTATGAGGCTATTCATTTTTGGTGGTTTTGGATTATTATTTATATATAAGTCTGTATTTTTATTGTTGAAGATGTTTTTAGCTGTTTTTATTAGTTTTATTGTTTGTTTAAGATATTTTTCTGTTGAGTCTTTATTTGATTGTATGCAATCATTAACAAAATCATAAAGAAAATCATAACAAAATCAACTATTTAGACATAACCATCAAAAGCTACAATAACCACTTACAATATGCAATATACAGAAAACCAACTTCCACTTACATCATTATACCTAACCTTTCTGTCCACCCACCACAACATAAAATGGCAGCATTCTATTCACTATTTAACAGAATGTAGAAAATACCACTAAACAAACAATAAACAGACAAAGAAAGAAACATAATTTACCAAATTGCTTATGAAAATGTATATAATAAAAATACTGTAAACAAAATAGAAAATAAAATGAACAAAACAAAAATAATAACAACAATAAAAAATGGGCCACATTCACATACATAAATAATAAAATGACAAAGCTAACAAAACTGTTTAAAAGCACAGACATTAAAATAGGATACAAAACTAACAAAAATTATATACAAAAACTAAATAACCCACACAACAAAGATAATACAACAAACAATGGTATATACAAAATTGAATGCCAAGATTGCAATAAATGTTACATAGGACAAAAAAAAACAACTAAAAAATCGATATTTTGAACACCTAAACGTATACAAAAAACCAGAAATATACAAATCTAATTTGGCCACACATGCAATAAACACGGGTCATGAATTCCCAGACATAACCAACATGACACTAATAAAACGCATACCACACAAAGGAACCATAATGAACATTTGGAAAAATTTACAAATATACAAACCTAAAACACAAAACAAACTAATACCTGAAGAAATACAAATCAAAACAAAACATGACACAATTTTCAAAGCACTCAACATTGAGAATACACAAAATACTAATACATACACCACAATCACACAAAATAATACCACTTTAAAATACCAGAGACCAACAAGATACCACAATAATGACCAGCCAACACACAAGTGCTTCACCAGACGCAAAACCACGAAGGCTGAAGATGAGAACACAATGGTTCTCGAAACATGCTCCTAATAAGGAAAAAAATATCTTGAGGTAATTTCATTTTAAATATTAAATATATTATATACATCTAGAAACGGACTGTAGCAAAAAGTGTTTAAATATATATATATATATATATATATATATTTCAATCACTTTCTGCTACAGTCCGTTTCTTGATGTATATAATACTTTAATATTTATACTAAATTTATATTAAATTTATACTAAATACTAAGAAAAAACATCTTGAGGTATGCAAATATATTGCTATATATTGCGAGGATACAAATAAATATTTTCGCATAGGAAAATTATGTGTGTTTAAATTATGCACAAGTCTATATTGGAGGTGTAGAAAAATTATTTTTTTATAACAAAAGTAAATAAATGTTTATAAGATATATTTAAATTAAACAAAATGCCATGTATGGTATTTTATTTGTTTTCAAAGAGTTTATATAGTTCAGTTTTAGTAGGTTTTACTTGAAACGTAGAATACCTTTACACTCGGCGTGATGTCACTCGACTCGTCGCTGTTAGGTTAGACCTACACTGGACGCAGAAGTCTTCCGATCCGATCAGGCACGGTTGTCTGGCCAGATTTCTCCCGGCAAGTGTGCCTACATTGATGGCGGACGTTTCCTGGCAGTTGGCTGCCACCACTTGTCAGTGATTCAACGAAGTTCTCTTTCGTACGTCATGAGTGACTCGGAGCAAGATTTGGAATTTTTTCTCCTGCTAGACTCTAATTACTTCTTGAAGCAGTGTAACACAAGAAAGTGGGTTCATGATTTTAACAAAGACAGAGGTGACAGTGAATTTTCAAAACTAGTTGGCCAGTGAGAAATTATCCAGATAAATATAAAGATTACCACAGGATGCGGACTGAAACTTTTGACTACATTCTCAAAGCCATAAAGTGTGATCTTACAAACCACTCTAATTTTAGAGATTGTATAAGTCCTGAAGATAAGCTCACAATTACATTAAGGTAAGTTCAACTTATATTTTAATTACAGTGATCGAATGGTTGCTCGGCACTTGGTAGACAATTTTATTGATACTTGAATGTAATCGTCTACGTCCTAATTATGAATCGTGTACAATACACTTTTGTGTGACGAAAATTTCAAGTCAACAACTTGTCACTAAAACTAATCTCAGTCTTAAAAGAACGGATCATAGACGAATAAGCTTGAGTGTAATATTTAAAAAAATTTTTAAATTACTATAATAGTTGCCAGGTTTTAGTTTTATTATCCTGACATACGATATCCTCGTATACTGGTTTTAAGAGAAGTACTCATTTTCAGTTGTATATTCTGGAAAGATAAAAGATTTTTGTTTGATAATTTTATGCTAAATAAAAGTGGACAATATATTAAGGATATTCATGGCCTAGGCGTAACTTGGGCTTAACTTTGGGGAAATAGGCACTCATCACTTTATTACTATTCTGACAGATATTACAAACAAACAGGACAGTGTTCTCTCCTAATCAACTAAAAATTAATATTGAAGTTTATAGGAAAAATATTATTAATGTAAATGTGTAAATATTCTTCATTGGAAACTACTCTTGCAAGATATATTTATTATAGTATTATTTACTGTAGCATAATAAACTGTCTCCTGTATTTATTTATTTGTTTTTATTTATGGACAAAAAACTCTTTGTTCATTTTTATAACAGGGATAGTGTTCCCCCCAAGTTACGCCTGTGTTATTCATTTATTTAAATTTCATGTGTTTTACATCTCCGCGGATTTTGAGACAATAACAACTCAATATTAATATTATCATATAGCACTAAATACACAACAGATAATTAAAATTCAGGCTTAAAATTTTAATAATATGAAAAATTAACGTAAAATTCCTTCACTTTTTCCTTTTGATGTAAACAATTTTGAAGTTTTATTCCCATTGAATTTTTTTATTTTTCATTTCGTTAAAAGATGTAGGCTACCTTATTTTTCGGACTATAAGACATACTATTTTCTTTAAGAAGTAGTGCTTAAAATGTAGCTGCCTCTTGTGGTCCAATGGTCTGTCAACTCGTACCGATGAGGTATCCTTTTCTGTTACAAAGCGTAACAATGTAGGCCAGTATCTGAACGATCTTAAGTGCAAAGAACATGCATACACCGTATTCATGTTTTTAAAGAGGAAGAGAGAGAGAGAGAGAGAGAGAGAGAGAGAGAGAGAGAGAGAGAGAGAGAGAGAGAGAGAGAGAGAGAGAGAGAGAGAGAGAGAGAGAGAGAGAGAGAGAGAGAGAGAGAGAGAGCAAAATAGCCTTATCGAAAATAATCACTAAACCCTAAAACAAGCCAGATTGGACTAACAAAAAAAAATTATCCCTTTCCTTATAACTCTAAGTGAATGCAATCAAAACAGAGTTGAGATAAGTGAGTGAAATATACGAAAACGTTTATTTGTTTACAGTGAGAAAGGTACTAACTACGATTCCTTGTGTATGTTTTTTTGGAACACTATGTTTTGATTTAATAACCGGAAAGCAAGACATTGTTTGTACACCTAGTTTGATAAGATTAAAAAGTGAAAATGGATAAGAATAAAGTATACTTTTTTATTAAATTTTCACCATAAAAAGGAGTGCGTATTGTGGTTCGAAAAACGGTAATTAAGTTGTGTGTGTAGTGAATACTCAAGGTAAAATAAAGCTCATAACCTGTAGGCCTATTACACTCATATATTTATATTATATTAATGGTACATGATGTTACATTTCTGTATAAAAATTGAGTCTTTTTAAGTAAAACGTTCTCCTGAAAAACATCACAATTAATTTTAAGTATAACACATAAACACACATACACATAACACATAAATATGACTAAAGATTGAATATGCTGTGAGAACTAAGTGTCTGAACTGGAACCTCCACTGTTTGGTTTTGTTACAAATCACTCTGAGATACATAATTATCAGCAGGCGAGCGCACAGAATACTGGGGTGACGGAGACGCGGAAGTTAACATTAAATGGGACGAACCAGAAGGTGTATCTACTGCTGAATTGTTAACTGCGTCTGTGAAGCTGTTCTTCTCCAGCTCACGAGTGACGCTCTCCAGCATCGACATCCTCAGCCTCATTTTTTGGATCGGATCCAGTTGCTTGATTGACGGCAAAAAACTCATTAAAAATAAATAATCGTCATTGTAATCTTATGTTTTATGTTTTACTACCTTTATCAGACTGAATTGGTTGCTCCTCTCATGAGTTCGTTGCTGAGGGCACGTTGATGGACCCAGACTCCAGGGAATCGTTAAACTCGTCCTCATCTGGTACAACTTTGTCGTCCATATCTTCTTCATATGCAGGACTGCTGATAGGATTCCCTGGAAAATGTAAGTTTCCCGAACTTTCTCGTGGAATTAGCATATCCCTCAAGAAGTCCATGGATGCAAAAAATGGCCATTTCGTGTCATAATTGTCTACTGCTTGACCACTTTTGTTTCACTCCGTGCTTTCAATTTCTTTCTATATGAATCTCTCAGATTTTCCCATGTCTTCTTTGCCAGATTACCTGAAACACATAATAATATTCTATTAATATCAGTTCTTATAATAAACATTTTGTATTTTATGTCTTAATATTTTGTATTTTATGTCTTAATATTTTGTATTTTATGTCTTAATATTTTGTAATTTAAATATACAGGATTTTGAGGAAACAACTATTGTTACACGTTTTTGTCAACTGGAATGTCATTTCTTGCCCTGAGCCAGGTTTTTCGAATGAATGATTATACTATAGGTAAACTTATTGGTTCGGTTGTTGATGCAATATGGAAACGTCTTTCATCAAAGCACATGGCAGTTCCCTCTAATGATCAATTCATAGAGAGTGCATCAGGATTTAAAGAAAGATGGAATTTCCCTAATGTTGTTGGATGTATTGACGGAAAGCATGTCAGGATCAAGTGCCCTAAAGATAGTGGGACCATGTATTACTGCTATAAACAGTATTTCTCCATAGTGCTGCAAGGCGTCGCAGACTCTCAGTGCCGTTTTATTTCTATAGATGTCGGTGGATATGGCGGAACTTTTTCTGCCTCTAGCTTATACAAATTTTTAGAAAATTTCAAAACACGTTACCCAAACCCTTTGCATTTGAAGGGAGCGCGTCAGAGATGCCATTTGTTATTCTTGGTGACGATGCTTACCCTCTTAAACATACCTCATGAAACCTTTTTCCAGAAAGGGATTGTCACACGAAGAAAGAGTGTACAACTACCGCCTTTCTCGGGCTAGAAGATGAGTAGAATGCGCTTTCGGTATTATGACTGCTAAGTGGCGCTTACTGGGCAAGGCGATAGAAACAGAATTAGAGAAAGCAGAAAAAATTGTCAAGTGTATTTGTTTACTACACAACTTGATTATTGATATGGAAGGCTCTTACAACCCTGCAAACTTACAAGAAGCTTTGAATTTTATAAACAACAACAAGCCGCATCTCGTGCCTACTAAACAGTTCAATAGATCTACAAAAGAAGCTCAAAATATTCGAAATGCCTTCAAATCCTACTTCAATGGACCTGGTGCAGTGCCGTGGCAGAACACTCATGTTTAAAATAAGTCACAGAACTATTATTTTAAGTACTAACTCTGGCACTTTTCTAGTAGTTATTCGCTAGTTCTGTTCTGTTTTTAAATCACTAATTTTTGGAATTGACGTAACCGACCTATTTTCATCTTTCTATGAACAAAAAGGCATCTTTTGCGTTGAAATTATTGATTAATGTCAATAAAAATTAATTTGATAATGTAATGTATCCAGCAATGTAGTTTTGGTATAGTTTAATGAAAGTCTTAATCAACATAATACATAATATTAACAATATATAATTAATAATATTACTATTGTTTCTAGAAAATACTATATGTGTAAATATTAGAATCAACATGATCACATAGATTCACAAATTTTCAACCTAAAACTCAAAATCTTTACAAAACAATTGTCGCTTAACTTTTAGAAAAGTGCCTTAATTATTATATTTAAAGTTTAAACTTTTAGATCTGTAATTTGTTGTTTAATTTTTGTCACAGATCAGTAGGAAGACTGGAAGATACAATTTTAATAATTTGTATACAATATCTTACAATATCAGATATAACTGTCACAAATGCTGTATTCCAATGTTACACTGGTTATTTTTTTGGTATAGGCCTACCTTTTTCAAAATAATTTGTTTTAAAATTTAATATAAAAATATAGAACGTATTTTAAATGTTTTCAATAAACAAACATAAAAAACAAACAAAACTTTCCAGTTATGTGTAATTTATTTCCAATGTCTTCCCACAGGACAGGCTTCAATTCTCTGTTATGGTAAGCCTTTGTTCGTTGATCCCAGAGACGTGGTTCATCACGAACAAGTTCAACTAGAAAGTCTCTGTTGACGATTGCACATTTGCTGGGATTTTCAAATGACATTTTTAGTTTACTCAGTGAGGCAAGGAACAGGCTGCCGGATTGGAAACAAACCAAGTTGTTCTGACCCGGCGTCGGGCCGGCATCAGACGTCATGGGGAGTTGCCGGAGCGGACCGACATGCCCATTGTAGGCACATTCTAAGAAACAAAGCAGTTTGTTTTGTTGAAAGCACGCTCCGTCAACCGTGCCTTATCGGACATTGACGGTTCTGTGTCCAATGTAGGTGCAGAAGAAAATCTTCTGTATTCTACATTCTTCCATTCTATCTGTGTGTTGAATCCATTTTCTTCTATGTTCTTTAATCCTTTCATTAACTGTAAAAATATCTAAATAATTTCGTATCTCCTCATTTCTTAAACGATCTCGTCTATTACACCTTTCAACTGATCACAGAAATTTCATTTCTGCTGTTTGTATATTTTCTTCATCTTTTTTTCTTTAGACCCAAGTTTCAGCCCATATAGTAGTGTAGGTATTGCGTTTCTTTTATAAAATTTTATTTGTATTTCTTTTCACAGGATTTATTTTCCAACGTTCTTCAAATCGTTCCACACATTTAAAAATAAACATAAGTAGTACTTTGTCAAGTCAACTTTGCGAGACATACGCGAATTAGCTAACACAGATTTCACGAACTTTCCGCACGAACTCTTGTTACAAGTTAACAGTTTTGGGCATGAGTATATACTTCACCTTTTCGAAACGATTTTCTATGCAAATGCTTCGTATAAGAAAATCACTAAGAAACATTAGGACAATATTTGTACTTTTCAATACGACTACTTTCGAAATGTGGCTTTACCGTAGAATACTAAGCATTTCATGGACAGCACGTATAACTAATGTTGAAGTGCTTAGAAAGCTGAAGAAAGAAAGGAAAGTTATTAACACCGTGAATATAAGAAAGCTTCAGTATCTGGGGCATCTCGTGAGAAATGAACAGAGATTTTACTTATTGCAGTCCATACTACAGGGAAAAGTACTTGGAAAGAGAGGAGTTGGGGGACTGAGAATATCATGCCTGAGAAATTTAAGGACCTGGTTTGCCATGAATACAACTGACTTATTCCGTGCAGCAATACAGAAAGTTTAAATAGTCTGTATGATATCCAACATCCGAAACGGATAGGAACTATCAGAAGAAGAAGAGATATTCCAGACGAAATGTACATATTTCTAACAGATTCATAAAATTGTGTTCTATTTTATTGATCATTAATATTAACTTCTAAAAAGATTAAACCAAAATTGGTTTGTTCCTATTCAAAGGAGATACACTAGAACAGGTCACTCCAGCACTTTTTCTGACTTCCCATATCTCTGTTGTGTGCTAGACGAATTTAATTTGAATTATTGTATAAGACCACCTTTGTTGGCTTCTAACTGTTTTTAGTGTCTAATTCAAGTTTGTAGTTAGCGATTTCATGTGGTGTCAGTTATTTTGTTTCCAATGTACAACACGACGACCCTTGAGACCATCGTAACAATAGGTTCGAATGCTTATTTACATCGGAAAGGTGAAGAAGCCATTGCCACATTAAAACGGATGCAAAGGAAAGAAACTATAAAACCTAAGCAAAGACAACCTGTCAGAACGTTTTGATGAAATCATTAAAATGCTTTTGTATTTTTGTGTCAAAGAATTTTTATAACGGGGAAATGAGGTCACAATAATCTATGTGACATAATGGCAGACAGCAACTGTCAAAGTTGTCGCGGGATCGTTTCAAGAAGTTTAATTACCTACAACGGAATACGCCGCCAAGACTGATTCAAATATTTGTCCCTCGTTTTCCACTTTCCCTGTCAGCTTGTGAGACTGAATCCCCTTTAACTCATCCCCATTTCGTATCGGAATCATTATTCTTACTAACTTTGAAAATGTAGGCCAAACATTCTGTGATAGCATTGTTTTTCTGTGAAGATGAATGAAAGTTATACAACTTATAAAGTATAAAGATATACTTATAAAATATTACGTCAGTTCAATGTGGGAGTCAACGTTAAGATCACAGGCTTTGCCTGGTGGATATAAGATTTGGAATACCATTAATTATATGTAACAGAACTAGGTAAACACAACATAGGACTGAAGGATTCTTGACAACCAACGATATTGTTTTTGAACTTTATGACATAATAATTTATAGTCCTTTAATTCAAGACAAATGCGAGTATTTGTTTGATGAACATTAGTGTTCCAAAATTTCTTGTCGCAGATATAAATTTTTAGTTAATGTCACTGTTTGAAAATATCAAACTCCAGCATTTTTCAAAGCTCTATTCTAAAATATTCACAACATTGATTGATGACTCGTTGGGCACTTGGTGAAACATATTAACACAAAGGTAAAAAAAAAACACTTGGAAAGTTTTACAGTCTTTATTTACCTCTGACACCTGTTTCATCTTATTAAGCTATTCTCAATGAGATCAAGGAACAGCCAAGAGAAGGCCTAACTCTTGGTTGTTCCTTGATTTATTTGAGAATAGCTTAATAACTGAAACAGTTGTCAGAGATAAATAAGAACTGTGTAATTTACCAACTGTGTGCATATACTTTTTAAAAACCTTTGTCTAAAATGTTCTGTTGTTTTTATTTTTTTTTCAGTGAATATTAAATAATTCGTCTTTTATTTAATACCTACACTCTCCAAAATAAAATTAAACGTTGAGGTGTTTTAAAAAAATGAGATTATGCCATGGAGGTGAAATCTGATTTAGATATGACCGTTCCCCGTTGTAAGGTGATGCAAACCAGCGAGAGGTATCCTGCCTAATATAAACCCTCCCCAAATATGCTGTTCGGATCCGGCGTTAAACTGTAGGTCCCATATACCTGTGAGATACTCCATAACACACGCATCACGAGTACATGCGGTGAGGGTACAAACCAGTCGAAAGACTGAAGGCTTCAGCAAAAAAACAATCATTGCATTTACTGCTTTTTACAATGTATACAACATTTATTTTTATTTATTTTATTCCGTACTGTTGTTACAATATTTTACTATATATATTAACAAAAGTTCAAAAAAAAATCACCCATTGTCACAGTTAGTTTGCATTATAAACTCTTTACCATATTATTTCTTAAAATACACCATGTGTGTGTGTGATGTCTAAATGCCTCATTTTATTTTACTTATTAATTACGAGATTCCCTTCTTGCAAAGAGGTGTCATCGTTACATCTCCTGGGTTCCAATTTGGCAAAATTTGTGACTACCTACCAGCTTCATCTTCTCACTAGTCGTGTCCACCGCCATTTTACTTCTTTTAATTCTATAAATGATATTATCATTTCTGTAATAGTTTAGTTGTGTAAACATTTATTTGTTGTTCTGTTTCTCCTCATTTGTCCCTTTACGTGCTCATCAAATTGTAATAACTGCAATAGTTTCTACATAGGCCAGACGGGAAGATCTTTTTCATCCCGTTACTCTGAACACTTAAAGGCCCTTTCCAACAACAATATACATTCTGCGTTTGCCACACACATAACCATAGCTACACCAACATAGATACTAATCTTGAAATATTACACCTCTTACCCAAAGGGCGAAAACTCAACACAGCTGAACAGTATGAAATATACAAACACCATACAACACAACCAAACAACATACTAAACGACCAATTGCAATATAAATCACATACACTTTTCGACACAGTTATACACAAAACAAACAATAATTCGGATCCCGGCGCCAATCCCCTTCCTCTATACACCACCCCCACTATACCTTCCAACCAACAAACGTTACTAGGTACTGGCAGTCTGTCGGAAAGCTGAAGAAGACGAACACGACGCCGAAACGCGTTCTACATACAAAACAGACAAGTAAGTTTCACTTGAGAAAGTTTTCAATATTATATAAGGTGTAGTGCAGTGAAAGAAGACGATGAACAAACAAGACAACAGTAATGGATTCGCGTAATAGGCGAATTGCTCGCTTCTGTTGCTTGGAGGTGCAAAAAAACATCTCTCAGCACCTGGACTGTGTAGACAGCTTTGGAGGGGGAAATCAGTATACGCAAAATTACATTCAACAGTTGCTAATCCCGAGTGCTAGTGATAGAAACGAATAGTTCCGACGAGAGCTGAACCACACTCACCAGGAATTTTAAAATTTGAATAATACCACCATTCGCAATTATTATGATTTTTACCACATGATTTGTCCGTTTACAATCAGTTTTGTGTCAGATTTCTCTATTTCATTTAGAATGCAATGAAAATGTGTGCAGTAAAGTCTTAAAATCAAATAAAAAATCGGTATGGAGAACCATACATGACTTCCATCTCCTAAAATTTATATTTAAAATCATTTAAATATAAATTAAATAAGTGGATGCTTGAGTTCTGAAGAAATTACGTATCAGCTAAAATGGTACCACCATGTCAGGTGGATTAAGACTGTCCTCGACCTTCGTGAGGAAGGACTGTACTTTTGGATAAAATGTCTGTAAATCGAACGAAGAGGTAGCTGCTATCTGATTCCTGTAATGAAATTGGACTCTCGCTGCGAAGGGCCGAGGGATGTCTATAGTGTTATCAAAGTCTTTCCTGTCAATACTATACTAGTCATTTTTCTTTTTTAAAATCGAGTCTTGATTTCTTTCTTTCTATCTGTCTTCTGATTTCCTGAACAACTATTCTGTTCACCCGTATAATTATAAATTTCTCAGCAAAACATTTCTTCCTTAATAGTCTCCTGTTTAACACCCACAATTCTGATCCATGTCATTACTCTATACTCCATACAGGCTAGTAAATAACTAGCCATCAGGGAGGTCAAAATATTTTCAAGGAGTGGCAAAAATGTTCAAAAGGAGAAAAATATTTATATATTTTTCATTTCACACACATGCACATATTAGGTTATAATTCTCATATCGTCATAGAAATAAGTACACGGATTGTATTAATTGCTTTAATACAACAACACTGGCCAGCGATCCACAGGAAGCAAATCGATGTCCATCTTTTCGGCTTGCACGCGTTGTGTTGGTGTGGGTTTCGGCACTTTCCATTTAAAAAGCGTGCAAACATAAGAAAATAAACATGAGTGAGGCCAGAAATAATGCGAATTTTGTATGTGTGTGTGTCCTGCCGGCCTTTTTATTACGGTAATCACAATAATAAAACTTTGGAAAAGTAAACATTACATAATTGAGATATGCTTGCCTCCCAGGAACGATATATTTTCACTCATACGTGATTTAAATTAAAATGAAAAATATAGAATTTTGTTAAAGTGAAATGAAATGTTTCCATAGAAACTACTTCTTTGTTGTCATTAACGTATTACACATATAAAACTTAATAAAATTTACTTTCTCCATCATCACCTACCATTTTAATTTATTAAAAAAAATACCCCCTCCCCCCTTCAACTACCTTTTTCATTTATAGATATTTCATCTACTTTTCCACAGTGGATTATTATGACCTTCTTTTCAGGATACTTTATTTATCAAAATTAAGCAATTTACTCTTGTTAAAACGTAAAACATTGCAGGTAAACTACCCCTTTCCCTTAACCGATCTTTACCAAAAACAATAGGCCTTGAGTCCTCTACAATTCAGGGCTGTACGCAAAAAGTTATTTGATTATGTTTGAATTTGCGGCTGTTATCGTTTGCCATAGAAAAAATTCTACACACAGACACTTTTCGAAAAATGACTTTTTTTCATGTTTTGAGGGTAGTACAATCAGAATCTGCCGTTATCTTGAACACGATTTTTTTCGCCATGACCATACTTCCATTTCCTTATGGAACATGGAAGTACATAGTAATGAAGTGATTGTAATCCAAAACTAAAGTGTGTTTAATGTAATCGTTAAATAATTGTATTAATGTTAAACTGATTGAAGCGTGTATAAACTTCAAAATGTTTGCTGGTATTTTTGTGTGTTAAGTGTTCAAGTATTTCTTAATTTTGTGTTCAGTTCATTGATTTTGTAAAATGAATAGTGTTCAACCTATTTTAAAAACAAATTTTTCTTCTCTCTCTCTCTCTCTCTCTCTCTCTCTCTCTCTCTCTCTCTCTCTCTCTCTCTCTCTCTCTCTCTATTAAGTACAAAAATAAAGAACTTGGTAGGCTGCTTCCCATTTTAAATATTAAACAGAAATATTTAACTGTTCTTTTATTTTAACTAAGTTATATATTTTTAGAATAATTTAAAACAGCATAAACACAACTTAATATTAGGCCTACTAAAAGGCTTAATCATAATATTCAATAGTTATGTCTTTATATTGAGATGCACGCCATTGTTATTTGGAATGGGATAATTGCTCTTATCTTAGTAGAAACATTCAGACATTGAACCCACAACTGTCAGAACCACAAGCCGCCACTGCACTGTTCACATTTCCGACCAGTAAGTTACTGTATGAACACACTCTGAATAAAACTGTTCTTCTTAAGCAAAATATCAAAGTGTCTTCTTAGACACTGTTGTCTAATACCATTGTTAATCTTTCAAAAGGTTATTCTCCCTGATTGTATTTTTACACATGGCAATAAATCTTTATCATTTGTTATTATTATCTAAACTTTTCACTTCATTCATAGCTGTCTCATCCTGACTACCGTTGCTATATAAAATGCACCTTTATTAAACCTTACATTTATCTTTTCCATATATTTTTCTCTGTTCAACTTTTACACTACCCTGACTAACATTGTTAATAATATTTATAAATGTTTAAAGAAACAAGTTATTTGATTCATAAATTTGTAGGTCTCATAGGGGCATAAACATACATAATAAATAATGAGACATATCTAAATATGATGTGTTCATCTTTCAGTTCAGGCTTTTACATTCATAGTGCAAAATCAAGTGTACTTATTATTGCTTTCCTCATTTTATATTTGACAATGAAGTTCTTGCAATTATTGACATTTGTAGGCACAGCACATTTTCTTAGACATCTGACAACCTATGAAATATTTTGGCACATAAATCTGATAGATATGTCTGACTACCTTGAACATATTGATAGAATAAAAAATGTTGGTTTATTGTAGGACAATAAATTATGTATTCCAGTAAAAAAGGTCAATTTAAATTTAATAAACAGTAAAAAAAACAACGTACAAAAAAGGGTTGCTAATATTGTACCATTGTTTACATTTTTACTTTTCTCTGTAAATATTAACCTATTATATTAAATATGTTTCTTACATAAATTGTACACATTTGCTGAAGTATTTCTGCTATTTTAAGTAGCAAATATGTCATTTGGAATGATGAAGCCCCCTTGTACTATAACAGCACGAATTTGGAAGTGACGAGTGAAACCTCCCTTTTATTTATTAAGAATTTTATGAATTTTTTTTTGTTTTATTTTATTTTATTTTTTTTTGTAAAGGGGAGAGACATTATATTTAAAACTAGGTAATGAACCTAGAGGAAGCATAAAGTGTGCAAAGACCCAAGCCACAATTTCAGACATGTCCACTGGTTGGATGTCAGGACTTGCAAAAAAAAAAAAAAAATGTGGCTAGTAAAAAAAAAAAAAAAAAAAATCCAACTCAAGGATAGAAATTTGATATTAACATTTAACATTCGATATTTGGTAATTGGTAAAAGGTATTTGATATATATATATATATATTATTTGATATATGAAATTCAATATATGATAGTTAATGTAAAACACTGGATATTTGATCTCTGATACATGCTATTTGATTCAATATATGGTATTTGATTCAATGTAGCCTAGAATTACTAGTTCTGTCGACAGTCCTGATAGCACATGTGCTATACATCATTAACAATAGATTATTCTCTTTTTTTTATATTAAGAATTACACATAAACACGTACTACACACACATATAACACACACCCCAATTCCTGCATTAACCTTCTCGCTATAACCCATCATATAATAGACTTTACAACTTACAATTCAGAAACTTGTGTCACCATAAAGATGAAAATTTATATAACCCAAAGTAACTGATTTGCCCCCACATAACAAGATAACTAAAATTTGTAAGATAATACAGGATTCATGCAGTCTGGATTAACAACTCAGGGAAATAACCATAATTACTATTAAGGCCTCAATAATGGCACGAAATTCAAACACTCCAGTCCTGCATTATGCTCACATGGAAGTACATGATTAAGCAGGCCATAACCAACACTCTGATACATTGAACACGAGAAATAAGGGAACTCAGAGCTGTTCATTTAAGTACTTGTATATGTGTAATCCCTTACATAGTATGAGAGTTTTTTAAATATACATAAGGTGTTTATCTATGTACAGTGTCCGAGCATGCAGGCACGAAACCTAACATGTGTTTGCAGATTTTAAACAAGTTCTGAGCGGATTTTATAAGTCTGTTTTTGAGAGTGTCTGCAGATGCACCGTGTTGTGGTAGATGATGGTGTTAAATTAAATTGAGATGGATCACACCTGAATTGTCCAATGTAGTAGGCGGCCAAGTCTAGGTTGAGCAGTAGTTGAAACGGATGATTTCTGGGGGCAGAATTTCTGTAAGAGTTGACATCTCTGTCCCGACTGACGGCGTCTCGAGGCTTAAGTAGTTTCTCTGGACCAGCGGTTGGCAGGTCTTAGGCCAACCCCGACACCCATCTCACCATTGGCCGAGCACCTAGGACAGGCAACTTGTTATATAGGGTGTCATAGACATAACACAACCACATCTCGCACTCACGCCACAATTATAATGCTATAGTGAAATCACACTTTAATATTCAGCACGGGACAAGAACCTTTTCACAAACACTTACTATCTATTAACAATCCGCTCTAACCACAATATGTGCATTATTTAGTTTTATAAATCTTTTAAAACTTCTTTTATAACTATGACATTATTTTCTATCTAGGCCGCTCTCATTTACAATTTCAGAACGAGCAGCTGAGTGTAAGATAAGTTTAAATTGATTTGACCAAGTTAATAAATTACATTTAAATTTAATTAGACCCTGTTGCATGCCTGGAAATTCACACACACCCACGGATACCTTTTAATAAGCACACATAACAAAAATGTTTCGAGGTTAAAAATAATTGAGCTATAATTAGACAATACCTACCTGGAGCTGGCTTTAAATTATTTTCCCATAGTACAGCTTCAATCAGGCAGAATGATGCAGACGCTGTCAGTAGTAACCAGAGAAGATTTCTCTGAGAAGGTCGATAGAGAAATGAGGAAAAACACGTGGCGAATTGCACCCACGAGAACTCGCTTTTCTTACACTGGCCGACACGATTTCGTAGCCACAACTAACGACGTAGCCCGCTACACACAGCGACGATGCACCAACATAGCAGTGCATGGCGTGTGAGTTTTAAAAAGTGTAATGATATACGCACATTCCACGGACCTAACATAATAACCACGGAGCGCCGAACAAAGTACGGCACACCCTCACCCCAAAAGGGCAACATGGTTGCCCCCAAAAAAATCTAAACATAGTCTCTACCACGATTGCTGTGGGACTTCTGGGAAACCTCAGACATCTATGCGCTCTTGGTGGGTTCAGTGTCTCAGGAAAATGAAAGAAGCAGAAAGCAAGAGTGTAAGTTATACCTGTGTGTGTGCCTGAATGAGTAAGTGTAAGTGTTCGTCCTGCATGCTCGCCGGGCCCTGGTCCTCATGCAGAGATAAGAAACAGAAAAGGAAAGGAGAAAGACAAGAATCGCAGGAGCCTGCTCTGAGTACTGACCACCAAGGCCCTCCTAAACTCAACAACTGAGACCCAGGACCAAATAACCGTTAAACTCCCTTTGCCATCCAGGACCATTGACACTTCTATCCCCCTTCTCAGGACTGAAAATCTCCACCACACTGCGACCATCCCCACTCGAGCCCTCTCCGCCATGCCAACCTCACGGGACCGCCCCAACACGTCACCCTCTCTGGTGACCACCACCTACCTCTACTGCTACTCACATATTCATGCCCGAAGGCCAACAAGGTGCTACTGACCTTGATATGTGAGTACCACTTCTACAACCGTCCACCTCGTGGACCAACCAGCCATGTGCAGCAAAACAAGGCATCATCAAACCTCGACACATAACTGGTCCACCTCCCCACACTAGGGTGGACGGACCTGATTAACAAGGCAGAGAAGACCGCGCAGAGGGCACGCGAACATCAATCCCATTTCTACTTCCTCAACTGAATCTTGAATCTTACTATTCCAACAAGGTCGAGGGGGGGAGCTAACCAAATAATATTCAAACAAACTGAAACTTCAAAGATACTTAACAGTTCAACAACACTATAACCAAAAAAGCAGGGAAATCAACCAAGAATGCGGCATGGCTCGGACCCTACAATAATCAACAATCAATCTACAGCAATGAACAACGAAACAATACCACACTATCACTCCATCATAACTTCTCCAAACGGGGAAACTGATGATCTCCAAGAGACGACAATCTAAGGCGAAACTCTCTAACTCCTTTTTTTTTAAGGGAGGGTTAGGAAAATTGGGAAGATGAAAAGGGCAAGGATCATTGAAAGGTCAATAGCTAGGACTAAGGGTAAGGACATGGCTCCCTCCGGAAATAAGGAAGAATGGAGGAAACCAAGGCTCGCATGGGCAGGGGTGCAACCCTGAAGTAGACGAACACCACTGGGACTGTGGGGAACATCTACCTGCTACCCGTCAACCGCTTCTTCTCACCTTTCTATGACGGACTTTAGGTACTCGTTCCTTTCGGACACCACTCTCTGAGAAATTATCTCGTGTTGAGCTGTACGGATATGTTTCTTCTGAATCAGAATCAAGGCAAATTACATCACTACTTTCACCCCGATTTGGATTATCCTCATCATCTAACTCCTCTGCTTCTCTTTCTTCCAACCCTTCCTTTTCTTCCTCTATTCCTTCTTCCTTATCCTCTTCCTCCTCTTCTACAATTCCCCCTTCTTCGTCCCCATAATCCAAATCAACCTCATGACACTGCACCTCCTCACCACCTTCCAGTTGCTCATCTGATCCATCTTCAACAGCATTTCCACCCAGCTCCTCACCAATTTCTTCTCCGACCTCGCCACCAGCTCCCTCACAAACTTCTTCACCAACCTCTTCTCCAATCTCATTTTCATCAACACTTTCATCATCAACATCATTACCATCACGTCCATACCACCATCAGAATACTGCACATCTTCATCCTCTAGTTGCTCATCTGGTCCGCATGAAACTTCTTTCCGTTCTTCGGAATCCTCAACAGTACTTACAGAAGGCGTTTGCACATCTTCACACACTACATCATTCTCACTCACACACTCCACAACGCTGCCACCAAGTTCCTCCTCAACTTCTACCTCATCTCCTTCAACCACACTTGCAGCATGGACATCCCCGTGTCCATCCGCAACCTCAGAAACTTTTGCAGCCTGGACATCCCCGTGTCCATCCGCAACCTCAGACTCTTCAGTCTCCCTAACACCTATAATTATACTTCCCTGTGCAGCATCTGGAGACCGCTCTTCTGCCTCTTCCTTCGATTCCTCTCCTTCACCACTTTCAGTAACTATAGCGTCCTCAACATTTTCCACCCTGGAATCCAGCTGTCCAGGTCTATGTGCAATGTCTAAATTAAATTCTACTTGCGATGATAAACCTACACTATCGAGTGACTTCTCATAACCATGCATAGGCGATGATGATATTACAGGATCGGGATCCGTCATGAACTGAGATGGAGATACCAGAACAAATTCTGCGGCATCCGGATTCAACTGCGACGTCCTCTTTGAGTCCTGTAATTCAGTGTTAACAGACGTGTTCTTGTTGTCCTGTGTTGATCCACCGAAGTAATTTCCATCTTCTTCATTCTCTTCACTTTCTTCATCCACAACTCTATTAGGCACTCGTGATTCATCTGGAACATTTAAAGTTTCCTTTCTCTCCAAATAGGAATAACGCCTTGCTACAGACTCCCTACTGGCCGATGTTGGTTCCCTAATATAACTTCTTCTTCCCCTGTTAATTTCATACTTATTTCTTTTCTCTGCTGTAACTGTTGTTACCGTCTTCTCACTTGCCACCCCCTTGTAGCCTCCATTACTTCTGGAATATTCAGTTTTTCTTACAGTTTCTTGTATTCTCCACCAACCACCATGTTTGTACTTTTTAGCTCTTCCTAATAAACTACTTGAGTCTTGGACATCTCTAGCAGCTCTTCTCCGGGACTCATCATTCGCCTGGACCCTTCTGGCATGCACACACCACCGGTCCAGGTCCGCAAAACAACGTGGAGGATCTGCGAAGACCAGCCGGGATCTCTCTTGGGGAGTCAGCCCTTCTCGTATTACCTGTATTACTTCCGTCTCGGACAACTCCAACCTTAATACCCGGGCAGCTTTCCATATATCGTGGATGAAGTCCCCCAATGCCTGTCCGTTGGCCTGTAGACAATAGAATAACTTAAAGCTTAACTGGTCACGTCGTCGACGGGGTATGAAGATGTCCAACACCTCCCCATGGAGAGCGTTGATACTGCCGCCACGACGCAGAGTGTTGGTGACCAGCCCAGCCAATGAACCCCGGCAATACGGATATATAAGGGACAAGAGGTTCCCATCGGACACCCCCGGGAAATCTGCCAACTGCAGGACAAGGTCCAAGAAAACCAACAACTTGTCCTCATCTTGTCCATCTACCACCGGAAGTTTCTGGAGAACTCCGGAAATAGGGTTGGGCAGTCTCTGATAACCTACCCCCGCCAGAATTATGCAATACACAATACACCACAATAAGACATAAATCCCCATGCAATACCTAACATATAAACATAACTTACAAAACAGAAAAAACTCGAGTACTAACCCTTCCTTCAAGTGGCCCCAGAGTGCTCTAGCGATGCGACGAGATGGGTGTATAATGAAGGCAGAGAGAGCTACTCGAAATGCCCAGAAGAGAACACAACAACCCAAGACTACACATCTAACATACAGTACACAAATCCACACGAAGTACACATAACATCTAAATAAAAAACAACAATGCTGTTCAGCTAATTCAACCAATTAGATTCAGGTCAAAAATCGGTATGTCACAATGTGACCCAACTTCAAATATTCCATCAAGGATTTAATGACACATCACAGCATCATGACATCTGGCCGGACCATAACCACATTCATAAATTAAAATGACCCAAAATACCATAAGTTGCATCGCCCCATTACATGAGCGTCTCGCTTCATAATTTACCCCAAATAGAATGTTCTCAATAAACAAACGGAACCGACAAGTCACTACATACTTGGGCTTGCCCAAAAGACAAGTTCTCACTACAACAGAACAAGTCCTAACCAAAAACAGACAAGTACTGACGGCACCCGATCATGTTCAAAATTTTCTAAGATCCGAGTGTATGTCGGAATAATATTAATTCAATCAATTTCATGCTCAATATACCATTAACCTCGCAATTACAACCTCTTACAGCACATACCTTACACTCACTATCACAACATAATCATGCTTAAATACTAACACATATTAAATTGAATCCATCTCTATTCATTTCATACAAAATAGCATGCCATCAAAATTCTATTAATTATTCAAACTGTTCAAAATTTCAATCAACTTCTTCAAATACCCTTGACTCAGATCAAAAATCATTTTTCAAGCTCAATATTTGCAAGTCCCAACGCCAGCTGACATGCCTGCAGCCACAGTAAGTTTTCAAGTAACATCAATAAATGCAAGTCCCCACAGATTCCATAACTTCCAAAATTCAATGAATTAAGTTCTGAAATGCAATTTACTACATATTCTGAATGCATATGATTATATAAACCCATTGAATCATAACCACGCTCTGATCTACCATTTGAAACCCCCCTTTATTTATTAAGTATTTTATGAATTTTTTTTTGTTTTATTTTATTTATTTATTTTTTTTTGTAAAGGGGAGAGACATAATATTTAAAACTAGGTAATGAACCTAGAGGAAGCATAAAGTGTGCAAAGACCCAAGCCACAATTTCAGACATGTCCACTGGCTGGATGTCAGGACTTGCAAATAAGCAACTCTATTAACAGTAACAAATTTATATTTATTTGATGTCCAGTCTGTACATATTATAATAAGCGTTAGTGAAGTACAATTATATAAATGCCACTGGGTACTATTAAAATACAAATATATATGTATATCCTTGATCAAGCCCTAAGCATCATGTGAATGTAAGCAAGAATTTTTTTAATCACCAAAATTTATTACTCTGCATATGACAGTCATCACTATTAGAAGTTATGTATGTAGATATATATATATATATATATATATATAATCATTATGCATGCACAATTATTATAAAACACCATAGGTTTAGGCATGAATGCTTAATTAAAGCTTTTTTTAGGCTAGTAAAAAAAAAAAAAAAAAAAATGCAACTCAAGGATAGAAATTTGATATTAACATCTAACATTCGATATTTGATAATTGATAAAAGGTATTTGATATATATATATATATATATATATTATTTGATATATGAAATTCAATATATGATAGTTAATGTAAAACACTGGATATTTGATCTCTGATACATGCTATTTGATTCAATATATGGTATTTGATTCAATGTAGCCTAGAATTACTAGTTCTGTCGACAGTCCTGATAGCACATGTGCTATACATCATTAACATCAGATTATTCTCTTTTTTTTTTATTAAGAATTACACATAAACACGTACTACACACACATATAACACACACCCCAATTCCTGCATTAACCTTCTCGCCATAACCCATCATATAATAGACTTTACGACTTACAATTCAGAAACTTGTGTCACCATAAAGATGAAAATTCATATAACACAAAGTAACTGATTTCCCCCCACATAACAAGATAACTAAAATTTGTAATATAATACAGGATTCATGCAGTCTGGATTAACAACTCAGGGAAATAGCCATAATTACTATTAAGGCCTCAATAATGGCACGAAATTCAAACACCCCAGTCCTGCATTATGCTTACATGGAAGTACTGTACATGATTAAGCAGGCCACAACCAACACTCTGATACATTGAGCACGAGAAATAAGGGAACTCAGAGCTGTTCATTTAAGTACTTGTATATGTGTAATCCCTTACATAGTATGAGAGTTTTTTAAATATACATAAGGTGTTTATCTATGTACAGTGTCCGAGCATGCAGGCACGAAACCTAACATGTGTTTGCAGATTTTAAACAAGTTCTGAGCGGATTTTATAAGTCTGTTTTTGAGTGTCTGCAGATGCACCGTGTTGTGGTAGATGATGGTGCTAAATTAAATTGAGATGGATCACACCTGAATTGTCCAATGTAGTAGGCGGCCAAGTCTAGGTTGAGCAGTAGTTGAAACGGATGATTTCTGTAAGAGTTGACATCTCTGTCCCGACTGACGGCGTCTCGAGGCTTAAGTAGTTTCTCTGGACCAGCGGTTGGCAGGTCTTAGCCAACTCCGACACCCATCTCGCCATTGGCCGAGCACCTAGGACAGGCAACTTGTTATATAGGGTGTCATAGACATAACACAACCACATCTCGCACTCACACCACAATTATAATGCTATAGTGAAATCACACTTTAATATTCAGCCCGGGACAAGAACCTTTTCACAAACACTTACTATCTATTAACAATCCGCTCTAACCACAATATGTGCATTATTTAGTTTTATAAATCTTTTAAAACTCCTTTTATAACTATGACATTACTTTCTATCTAGGCCGCTCTCATTTACAATTTCTGAACGAGTACCTGAGTGTAAGATAAGTTTAAATTGATTTGACCAATTTAAACTTAATTAGACCCTGTTGCATGCCTGAAAATTCACACACACACACACGGATACCTTTTAATAAGAACACATAACAAAAATTTTTCGAGGTTAAAAATAATTGAGCTATAATTAGGCAATGCCTACCTGGAGCTGGCTTTAAATTATTTTTCCATAGTACAGCTTCAATCAGGCAGAATGATGCAGACGCCGTCACTAACCAGAGAAGATTTCCCTGAGAAGGTCGATAGAGAAATGAGGAAAAACACATGGCGAATTTCACCCACGAGAACTCGCTTTTCTTACAGGATACAACAGCTGGCACTGGCCGACACGATTTCGTAGTCACAACTAACGACGTAGCCCGCTACACACAGCGATGATGCACCAACATAGCAGTGCACGGCGCGTGAGTTTTAAAAAGTGTAATGATATACGCGCATACCACCGGACCTAGCATAATAACCACGGAGCGCCGAACAAAGTACGGCTGATACAATTTAGACAATTTGTAGGTATACAAAATGTGTTCCAAAAATGAGTGAACATCTGCAATATTATGCTGACCAACACGCAGATCATGTTCTAACAAGTAATGGTGACAAGCAGCAACTTTCAAAACACAAAGTGACTTGAGGGTGTCATGCTATCGTTACTGGTATTCGAGCTACAACAGCTGAAGTAAATGTGTGTATATATATTAGGTGTGTGTATATATATATATATATATATATATATATATATATATATATGTATTATATATATTTTCTCTCATGAGACTTTTAAAACAATTAAGAACGAAATATCTTGAATAACAATATGTTTGTGTTAAACTTGGTTTCAAAGTCAGTAAAACATTTACAGACACATTAAAAATGCTTCAGCAAGGACATGTGGCTGACTGTGTGTGCCAAACACAGTGCTGGAAACCGTTTAATAGTTGGATTTCATTGTCCATGACGTGTCCGTTGATTAACTAAATATAATTAAATCACTACCGACTCGGAACACAACCGACTTGTGTCACGACATACTTGTGTTCCGAGTTGGTAGTGATTTAATTATATTTGTTTTAATAGTTTTAAAGTGGGCAGATCATTGAACAATTAACACATTGAGTGCTCACAACAAACAATCCACTTACCACAAGAGCTGAGACAAACAGTCCACTTACCACAAGAGCTGACCTCGTACTAAATAAAACATTTTGCGTACCACAGGTACTTAGAAGTGAATAGTGCGCTCCTTTTGGGAGGCCCTAGCTACTCGGATCCGAGTAGTTAGTAGTCAATGTGTTAAGATCCCAGACCTGAACAACCTTTCACATCAACAAACGATCATAATACCAATGCAGTTTGTGCTATGATTCATGAAAATCACTTTTTAACTGTCCAAGAGGTTGTTGAGGAAGTGAGCATCAGCACAGAATCATGCCACACAACAGACAAGCTTCACATGCATCGCATCTCCGCAAAATCGATGGCATGTTTGTTTACCAATGATCAGAAAGAGAATGGTGTTAACATCAGTCAAGAATTGCTTGACTGGGCCAACAACATCAATGAGAACTTCTTGAAAAATATTGTGACAGAAGACGAGAATTGTGTTTACGGTTCCAATGTCAAAACCAATGCATAATCATAACAGTAGGTGAGGAAAGAATTGCCCTGGCCCAATAACCCACATGAGTTAGAGTGCAGAGGACAAAGGAAGGTGAGAGCTGCCAGCTGCACAGAGGCAAGAGCCATATCACATTATGTAGTAGCCAATAAGAGCCAATCGTTTCACTTACTGCCTGTTGCAGTGTTACACTCTGTCTCTCTCTGCACAATGCGCTTTCACTTTTCACCATATATGCTCCCGAGTATAGTCAAACTTGAAGGTAATGGTGGTTTTTTTTTACTTGAAGGCTTAGTCTATTATAAATACATTCCACATAATCAGACAGTAAGCAAGGAGTTTTACATGGAAGTTTTAAGGTACAGTGGAACTTCGACAACACGAATCTCAAGGGGATTACAAAACATTTGTGTTATCGAGGAATTCGTCAAAACGAGGTTAGTGTTGTCAAGTTTAAGATAATGAAAGTTTGTGTTATCAAGGTCCTGTTTTATAACACTCGGTTTACTGAGCTCAATGGTAATTCGTCTTATGAGCTCAATGCTTCAAATGTAATTCATCTCATAGAGGTAAAATTGTACTATTACAAGATTACAAGTAAAAATTCATTCTTGGATTTTGTTGTCCATGACGTGTCCGTTACTGGATTTCGTTGTCCATGACGTGTCCGTTACTTAACTAAATATAATCATTTCACTACCGACTCGGAACACAAAGTTTTTTACGGGTAAAAACATAAAATTTTACCTTATACGCTGAACCAGTTTTTGCTTTTAAAAAGCCTATGAAGAAGCTTTTTAAAAGCAAAAACCTGTTCAGCCTATAAGGTAAAATTTTACGTTTTTACCCGTAAAAACTTTGTGTTCCGAGTCGGTAGTAAAATAATTATATTTAAAAATTCATATTATAAAGGTTAATTAGTGCAATATTTTGATTACAATCAAAGAAAATTTGGCTTATCTAGGTATTTAGCTAAGGAATTTTGCATTGTAGAGTTATTTTTAACATTGAATGTTATGGAACATTCAAGGGGATTGAAAAAACTTCATAGTATCAAGGAATTCGTGTGATACTATGTGCAGGAAGAGGTGGGGAACACCTGTGGGGAAACCATAGTTACATTTTGCACCATAACAGTGCACTATCTAATGTGTTAGTCCCTAACTGCAATTATCTGGCACAACCTTATATTGTATGCAAAACATTAGACAACCATCCTCCCCCACCTATCATACTGTACAGCCTTGACCCCAGCAGACTTTTTCTTGTTTTCAAAATTGAAGGCAACCTTGAAAGGATGTCATTTTCAAACCACAAATGGCAATGACAAAAACAACACAGCATCTGTGTACTATTCCCTAAACTTCAATCCAGAAACATTTCAAAAATGGAAGACACGTTGGGAGAAGAGACTACTAGCAGAGAGGACTACTTTGAAGGGTACAAGCCTGAGTAAAATTACAATTATATTAATAAAGTTTTTATTACCAAATTTCAGTATCTTTTTTAAAACACCTTTTATACATAAACTTCTTAATATCCTCAAACTAGTGCTATGCTAAGACTAAAATATTGGTTACTTGTAGAAGTCATTACATTATAATACTTAACATAAGACTGTCAAAACACATCTTAGGAGTATGTTCTTAGACAGTAAGTCAAAAACTAGGCCTTAAAACAATATAACAAAATACTTGGATTTCGCTGTCCATGACGTGTCCGTTACTTAACTAAATATAATTAAATCACTACCGACTCGGAACACAAAGTTTTTTATGGTTAAAAATGTAAAAGTTTTACCTTATAACCTGAACCAGTTTTCGCTTTTAAAAAGCTTCTTCAGAGGCTCTCGCTGGGAGCACTGTCCATCTAGTTCTTGGTGATGCTATCGACTTTTGAAGGATCGATATGTTGTGTGTGTGGGATGTGATATGTTCGAATATTGCGTGTGATTTGAATTGTGTCTGTTCATTTAGGATGTCGTTTTTATGTGTTTTCGTGTGTGTGTGTATATTTCCAATTGTTCAAGAGTGTCTAGTTTTCAGACTTTTGTGTGTACGTGAAGAATCTCCATGTTATTGATGATGTTTTTGTATGTGTGGTTTGCTTCAATGAGGTCGTTTGCAAAGGTGGATTCTGTAGTGGAGTGTAGTGCCTTCTTGTGTTCAATGTATCTTTGTTTGAAGCTACGTCCTGTCTGGCCTATGTAGAATTTGTTCCAATCTGAGCAGTTTAGTTTGTAAACACTAGGTAGATCGAATTTTTTTTTGTGCTTTGCGTGTGTGTTTTGATAGTGTATGTTCTGTTTTGTTGGTAGTTTTGTATGCGATTATGTATCCTGCTTTTTTGAATTTGTGGGCAATTTTTTCAGTGTGGTTATTGAAGTATGTTAGTGTTATGAATTTGTTGTTTTCTGTCTTCCTCTGTTGTTTTTATTGTGTTTTGTGTAGGGGTTTATTGACTATTGTTCTGTTGTATCCATTGGATTCTGCTAGATATTTTGTCATGTTTAGTTCATCTTTGTAGTCTTTTTCATCTAGTGGGATGTTGTTAAGTCTATGTATCATAGTTCTGGAGGCAGCTAGTTTGTGTTGTATTGGGTGGTTGGAGGAGTTGTGTATTAGTGTGTCAGTTGTAGTCGGTTTTCTGTATATACTGAATTTGTGCCTGTGTTCAAATTTTGTGATGGAGAGGTCTAGGACTTTTATGCTATTGTTGTGTTCGTATTCGGCAGTGAAGGTTATGTTTTTGTGTATTTTGTTTATGTGGGTTAGTAACTGTTCACATTGTCTTTTGTTTCCCCTGTATAGTATTATGATGTCGTCAACGTATCTGTGCCAATACAGTATTTTATGTGAGTGTCTGACATTGTTTGTGAGGATTCTTGTTTTTTCTAAGTGTTGAAGGAAGACCTCTGCTAATATGCTGGGCATATCTCACCTCACACACACAACATCGATCCTTCAAAAGTCGATACCGTCGCCAAGAACAAGACAGACAATGGTTCCAGCAGCAGCCTCTGAAGAAGCTTTTTAAAAGCGAAAACTGGTTCAGGCTATAAGGTAAAACTTTTACTTTTTTACCCATAAAAAACTTTGTGTTCCGAGTCGGTAGTGATTTAATTATAGTTAGTTAAATTAACAGACACATCATGGACAATGAAATCCAAGAATCAAATTTTTCTAGTACTTTTTTTTATAGCCAAAATATTCTTTTAGAGCTGAAATATTTTTTAGAGTATTTTCTATCATTCGCTGGCAGAAGAATAGAGTCCCGGTTCAACGGGATCTGAGTCCACTATACTTACATAGAATAAATCAGGACACAAATAATTCAATTAAAAATAATAAAGACAAACATATACCTAAACAAACAAAATACAAATAGGTATGTACTAACATACTAGTAGTAACTGCTGCATGTTCATTCTGAAAACGAACATAGCTGCTAACTCAGCGTTTTGCCGGTTTATATAGCAGCAACACATTGGATGGACGAATGTGTTCCCCTCTCCACAGTTTGTACAGTGACAACTACTACGAGGTCAATGACCACACACAGTAAAACATTTCCGATGTCTGAGCCGGCAACACAAGACGGTGCAAATGCCCAGAAGTTTGAAAGCAATGCTATGGTTTTTATTCGAGTTTCCCTACTAATATTGTTCGCAATTCAAATTATTTAATCCATCATCATCTATCTGTCCAGGATTAGGCAGGTTACCTGTTCCGGCTTCACCATATCCGTCTCGGTCTGCCAAAATTTCTTCTTCCGGTTGGCTTATAATTCAGGATTTTTCTTGGAATTCTTTCTGGAGACATTCACATAACATGCTCATTCCATCTTTTTTTATAGTTTTTCGCTAGTTCCGTTACTGGTTGTACTTTTAATTCCTGTCTTATATCTTCGTTCTTTATGTGATCTAATCTTATACAACCTTTCACAGGTCTACGATATTTTATTTCAGACATTTCCACCTGTTTATAATCTTTCTTTCTTGGTGCCCATGATTCGGACCCATATAATAGCATGGGGCTGCCATCACCTTATAGAATTTTATTTGTGTTTCTTTCGTGGTCTTTCCTTTGAGTGTTCTCCGTAATGTCCCACATATTCTTAGGAAGTTGTTTGTTTTATTAAGAATATCCTTGTCTTCTTCATATGTAATATCACATCCTAGGTAATTGAAATGTGATACTTGTTCTAAAATTTTATTTTCAATTACAATTTTTGTTCGAATTGAATTTTTCCTAGGAATGCAAGGTCTTAGTTTTTTCTATTGAAATGTTCAAATTATAACCTTTTGATAACAGATTTAGTTTGTGGATAGCCAGTTGTAATTTATCCTCACTATCTTGGATTACAAATTGATCATCGGCAAATAGCATAGTGTTTAGGAACTCATGTCGGCTAATCTGTATACCTAGTGGAGCACTTTGTTTAGTAACTAAAGTATTTAGTAACTAAAGTATTTATTCAGTGATATGGTTACATGGACGCCATGCTACTGAATGTAAAAGTTTCATGGGGTGCTCAATAGAACAACAGAAGGGTGAGCTTAGAGCATAGGCACATAAGAGTTCTACCAACCAAATTTTCTAGAAATGTACAGATAATGCAGTCTAGTTAATCTGTATATCAGCTGTAAATTATGTGAGTTATCACCATTGGAGTAAACAGATAATAAAGGGTAGACCTACCATAGCATAGCCATCATTTTGTGTTGGTGATGCTTACTATGCAAATATGCTGCAGTCAAAGCAGAGCTCTAGAGAAGAAGGTATAACAATATATGTTACAAACAGAGGTCAGCATCACAACTCTGTATTGCATGAACAGTTTATGTCTACTGTCTGCCTTGCCTTACTTAGATAGACTTATAATACAATCAGTGTCGGATTATCCATAATGCTAGGGTATGCTGCAGCACCAGGGACCAGAGTCTCAGCTGTCAGAGTTGGCACCACCCAACCCTAAATCACAAAAACGTTTTGAAGATAATAAATGTAAAAAAAAGCAAAAAACAAATATCCTCAATCCAAAATCGTAAAAAGATGTGTGCACACTTTTTGACAAATTCGCTGTTATGTATTTTATGTTTGAATGAAAATGATAGATTCCATAATTCTAAAGTCTGTCCACTCAAAGTATTGTGCTGGATTATTGATTGTAAAATGATTTATTTATTTCCATATTTTTTCATTGCTTATCGTGTGCTTTTCACGATTACAATAGCTAACTGCGAATCTGAAAGATCATTTTCTGTATTAAAACGCATTAAAGATATGTTTGTATTCAACTATGGGAGTTGAGACATTATCTTTGTTAGCAAGGTTGAATATTGAAAACGAAATACTTGAATCACTCGATTTTGAAGAAATTATACATGACTTTATTAAGGCAAAATCAATGAAAAAAGTGGATCCATTAGTACTTTCTAAGCTTAAGTATTGCTATGCTCATTGTAATCAAAATTTAACTAAATAGGTGTTGTAACTTGAAACTTTAATAAAATAATTGTTAACTTTCAAAATTGTGTATACCATTTACCAGTGTAAATGCTGGATAAAAGTTTGAATTTTGAATGGGGGGGGGGCACCAGTCTGATGGCAGCATATGGCACCACACGCTTTTAATCCACCCCTGAATACAATCAATGTAGCTAAAAAGGTGTCCTCCCCCCTCACAGCATGTCTGACACACAGTGAGTGCACAGTAGACATGGGCTTGTCTGCAAGTCTTCACACATAACTTCAATGTCTACCTCCACGTCATGAAGATGATTATGAGACCTGTAAGCAGACAGGATCGAGACCCCTCCTAAATTTCACACTCATATGAAAATCATAATATTGTACTTTCTTATAAATTAGAGTAAATTGAAATTTGTTAAGGTATATTGTATTGTAACAATATACAGTAAATGTCTTACATACAGACATTCCTATATTTTTAAAAAATCTTATAACTAAAGAAGTTAGAAGAGAAATTAGAAGAGACTCTGTAGCTACAAAGTCTTACAAACAAAATTCCTTTGACGTACAATTTGCTTAACAATTTTTTTATATTAATGTAAAGTGTGCCACACTCTGGCTCTTATAGTATTCTTGCAGTATTGGGATAATATAAATTCTAACCAAGTCAGAATACACTTCTTTCTATGGGACTTCTAAAAATTATTTATATAAGCAACAATAATCAATTCTGTGTGTTTACAGAATGTTATCAGAAGTGTGATGATAATGTACATAACTGTAATACAGTATTTATAACCCCATGTGTTGAATGCTCCTAATTAAAATTCTGCATATGCCCATAGTTACCTGTAAAAAAATATACATAATTATATTAATTATATACAATACTGTAACACACATTCAGAATAGGTACTATTCAGTTTATATCAAAGCTTAATGTTCATGATTATTTCTTATGGTAGGAAGTACTAACGGATTAGTAAATTTTTTTTTAACAACAACAATAGCTCAAAGCCTGTAGGAAAGGCCAACAAATTCATAAAACACAGTTACTGAGGTCTTTTATTTCAATTCTGTCTGAAATATAACCACACTATAATTAACATTTCTGCAAGAAATTAAGAATTATTTAAGTATATTGTCCCATCCTTTTTACTACAGACAAATATTTCCATCAGTATGCTAATACAGTTGAATGAATGCTAATACGTAACAGAATCATATCATCATGTACTTGACAACAATATCCTACAAAAAATGATGTAAATAATACATTTTTTTTAATAAATAATAGTAATAACAACAACCACAGTAACAATAAAAAAATTTTTTAGTTATTCTAAATTCAAAATTGCTAATAGGTGCTTATTCTATCTAAGACCCCTGTTCCAGAGCAGAACAATTGCCAGGAGCATCAACCTGCTTCTGTATAAAACACTGATCTGCCCACTTCTCACCTATGGTTCTGAGACCTGGACCATTTCTAGAAAGTCTGAGTTAAGCCTGCTGGTTCATGAACGCAAAATCCTCCACAGTATTTTTCATCCAATATGTATGGGAGGTGGATGGAGGAAAAGGACCAACCAAGAACTGAACACTCTTCTGAACAAACCAGATATTGTGAAAGATATAAAACTTGGTAGACTCAGGTGGGGTGGACATATGATCAGAATGGGGGAGAATGAAATACCCAGAAAGGCACTCACAGAACAGATATATGGCACTAGGAGAGTTGGTAGACCCAAACTACATTGGGGAGACGGTGTGAATTATGATGCACACCGTATCCTTGGGACCTGGAACTGCAGAGCAGCTGCACTTGACCAGGAGTGGAGGCTGTTAAAGGAGGCACTGATTCAGTAATGGGTTGTCACAGCACTGTAACAATAATAATAATAAATTTAAAATTATACATATTACATTTTAATTTGTTACTAAATAAAACTGATAGTTATTTTAGTTTCATTAATTACTGTGTAAAACTAATTAAACAGGGTTGTGAATAAAATAACATCTACATATATAAAACTAAATTTTTACTAGAATTCTTAATCACTCACATCAAACACGGACACACAAATTAATTGTACTTCTCAAATAAAAAAAAAAACAGAACGAATTAAAATAATTACAGATTTGTTTTACTTTGTATTGTATGATGCCTTTTGGTCTTTCCACCACAATGAAAACACATGTAGGTTGTTGACCAGTACAAAGCAAGTAGCAGTTCTGCAACAATCTGTTTGAGATAAAATTGTGTGTTGTTGTTCCTTAAGTGCATTGATAGTTTGACTCTTCGAATTGAATTGGATAACTGACTGTCCCATCAAGTTTGTAGCCACTTAATCAGAGAAACTCTCTTGACAACTGACATTACAATGACTCTTCGTGGTTGGGTGCCAGTACACCCAATAAGTTCTTACTTACTATAGCCATCTTCATGTAACTATTGAGTAAGCCATATAATTTTTCCCCTCTCTGTTTCTTCAACAAGTCACTGTTCTTGGAGATAGCATTCAATAACTATAACAATTTAAAAAAGAAATCAGTTCATTTGTATATAAATATATAATCATTGGATTCTTACACTACAATAGTATACAATCAAGATTGTTTTTTCTTACTTGGAACATGTTTTGAGCAAGCTCATCATAAACCATTTTGGTTTTGGTTTTTAATCTGAAGAGGCTGCTGGCTTGCTGTTGGTTTTTGTTGTTTGAGGCTTATTGATTATACGTGATATATAAATTTGTTCTCCGAATATTTCCAGTGAGTCATGAGTCTTGACAAAAAAGGAAAGCGGCAAGTTTCAGAGTCCTGAAATACAGATTCTTCTAAACACTTTAAATTATACATTGCAAGATAGAATAAGGAATGAAGATATAATGTTTCTGTGTTCAACATTTTTTGTAAAGGAAATAGTGGTATAGGACTAAGTCTACATATACATACAAAAACATCACAAAATGTAAAATTTCATGATCCTGTTTCATGTTATTTTTTATTCATTTTTCTAACCAAATTAATTGTGTTTTAACAAATACAAAATTTCCTATTAAATTTACTCAAAAATAAATAATTCCAAAGCCTTATTTTGTTGAAAGATTCAATAAATTATTGTATTAGGATACTGTACTAGGATTTTTAAAAATGTGGAAATAACACATGCACTTCCTTTCACATGTATGATAGGTTGTGGCTGTTACTTAAACACAGTTTGATTCTATGGAAACAGAAGGACACCCAACATATGATTTTGTTCCCACTGCTCATTAACCTACACAGAAATTTAGTTGTTATAAACAGAAGTTTGTGAAATCATCAACTCTACATTATCTACAATAACATACCAAGCTGACAAAAGAAATATCAAAATCCGTAGATAATCCAGTACAGTGCAAATGTACCTTCTGATTAGCTAACTAATACACACAGGAAACCATAAGATGTTTGACACAGACGAATACTGTCTGGCCACGATTCGATGATCGAGCATTGTGTAAGGTGGGAGAAGCATGGCCAGGTACTATGGTAGGCTAAGTGGGGGTAAACCAAACAGCTAGTACACATATTTTACCCTACCTCGCTTACAAGTGGCCGCGTGGTGGGGGAGAGCAGCTTCGATCATCCAGTCGTGGCCAGACAGTACATTTTTGTCAAACAACTTATGGCCGGTTCTGTTCAATGTGATTTTTCTGTAACATCAGGATACATCTTATTCTCTGAAATCAGCATTACAATCTATCAGTAGACTGCCTTTTCTTCATGGTCAAAGCAACCTATTATTGCCAAATTTCAAACATATGTCTTGTTTTACAATTTTAACTATTCTAGTCCACTAAATTCACTTTCAAGTTCCAAAAATAATTGCATAACATGGATAGTTATCTAATTTGTTCATACACCAAATATTAAGGTATTCGAATATTCAAATTCAAATTCTAAAACGTATTGCAGAAAATTTGCCAACTATAAATTGACACATATCATTATGTTTAAAAAGTCTCTTCTCATTTGTATACCCATAGACAGCTGGGTACTCCACAAGGAGTAATCTTCAGTCTCACTGTCTCTCACTGTGGGAGTTATAATATATTAAACAACCCAAATCACACTGATAACACTAAACTGGGGTCTTGTCAACTTGTATTTGATTTGAAAATATTCAAACAAGTATTCAAATGTTAAATTTTCTCTAAAAATGCAGAATGAGCTAAAGTTGTTTGATGGTAGTAGGTATAAAAAAATACGTTTTTGTTAAGCAACTTATGCAACTTACTCTTTATGTTTCCATCACTGCTAACAACAGAATGATGAAAATTAAAAAAAAAAAACAGCTAAAAACAAATAAATGACACTTAACATAATTAAAACACCAATGTTATAAAGCACAAAAAGGATTGTGAAGAGGATTATTAAGAGGATTGTAATGAAAATTATAATGAGGAAAATAGAAAACTGGATTGAATATATTCTGAGAACAAATGGGTTTACTAAATATTGTTTTAGAAAAAGCACTAGGAAGAGAGAACAAGAATAGAAAGAAAGACTGAAACTCTTGGTTGATATAGAGTCTGGGTTTTGTATGTAGAGACAAAGATACAAATCCGATATGGAGCAAAATGTTAGTGTCATCTGGTGGGACATGTCACATATTAGAATGATGGTGACGATGATGATGATGATGATGATGATGATAAGGATGATGATAATGATGCATGTACAAAGCAATTTTTTACTTATGTTTAAAACCAGTGATTTGTTAGTCTTTCTACTAGGAAATTTATACTGTAAATATCAATGTTTATTGCCATATATACAAAAAATTTGTTTCCCTAACATTTTAATTTTCATAAATTTGTTGATAGGAAAACATTTTAACAAAAACTGTGATATATTGAGGCAAGAGCATATTTACAGACGGGACTGGACTCCTCCCCCAGAAGGCCGAAAAAAGTTGATGAGGAATTATTTTAACCTCTTAATGTTTAGGTTGTTTTATTACTTTTTCAGCTCTGTACGCTGATATGGTAGTAACTCTTTTTTAAATATACAAACAGGTCTATTACAGATCATTTATATATACATTTGATATAATATATAAAATACAGGAAAATAAATTCATTCAATAAGTATCTAATAAACAATGTTTCAATAACGCGTATTTTTTTGGTTGTAAGTTTTCTTTAATGAGATTGATTTCAGGATGTTATCATATGTTTTTCAAACATTGTAAAAATAGTAATATTAATTAATCATCTTAACTTGTTTTTTCTTTTGTATGAAGCGACTCAACCAGACCCCCCCCCCCAGAACGAATTCTAAAATTCTAGATATGCTACTGCATCAAGGCTAGTTAAAAGGTTAAAAATGTTGTAATATATAAATCACCTAGTATAAGGAATATTATTATTTGGACTGTAGGCCTACTCCACCTTGTTTATAGACATTAATGTCAGTGGTCTTGTGTATTAGATAAGGCCATACAATAACTATACATTAACTATAGCAATTGTAACAATGCGTGGAAAACCTACTTAACCTATCCAATTGTTTTTCTAGTTGATGGGTATTGAAGGCAAATATAAAGGCTATTTGTCTGCCAGAAAATCTTGAAAAAGGAAGAAAAATTCATGTTCTATGCTAGTTCAAAATATTGCCAGAAACATTCATATTGTCCCTTCTTCACAATCAATAATAATGTTCAGGCGTACAAATATCTATGGCATAGGTATTATAAGATAACAAGTCAACAAAAGTAAAAATTTAATTCACTAACAGTTAGAAAAATAGCAAGGCATTCTCAAGAAAACTATTAAACATTTTAGGTTATCCTTCACAAACGTCATAGAAAATATCCAAATTTGTTCATATTGTTTTTAAATTAAGAAAAACTAACAAAAAAATTGATAAACTTCCAATGCATTTCTTCTCCCTAAAATTTAACAAAGCATTGATTTATCTTCTTTTTGTATAAGAAACCTGACAGGCAAGTTAAAAATACATTTCATTGTGCAGCTTTAACCTATTCCAAAAATTACTTAATGATCTAAATGAAACAATAAAAGCTTTAATATAATGACAAAAGTAAGGAAGTTTTATGAATTACACGTATGTTTCCCATCGTTATGTATTCATCTTAGTCCTGCATTTGAATATAGATATTTATTTCAAGACTCTCTCACACCATCTCATTATTTGTATCCATATGTTTTTAATGTGTAGGCCTATTAATATCCTGATATATAATCTTTAATATATATACACATATATTAATATTTAATATATATATATATAATATAATATATATATAATATATATACACACATATTTTATATATATATATATATATATATATATATATACACACACACCTCTAAGACCCAAAAATATGTGTTTTATTTAAACAGTCTGAATTACATTAGCAATTGAATATGAAATTGGAGAGCCCTGTCACACAAGGTTATAGGCTTGATGCATAAAGGCAGATGATAACTTTAGACATCTGATGCCTTTGATTAACAATATCTTCCAAAAGAAACATCATCTTGTCGCTGATAGTATGGATGTACTGTCATACTTAAAAAATAATCAAACATTCTAAACAACAACAACAACAACCAAGGAGACTGTATTATCTCACATGTACTATTACGTGCACTGATACAAATTAAGTTTAAAAAAAACATGAAATATTTAGAGACCATGTGCGCCAGCAGATCCAAAATTACATGATACATAACCAACAGCTTTGAGTTTCTATTGCAACCCACATAAATTAATTTTATTTATACATCAATAACTGTTTATGTGAGAAAATATTGGTACTTAAACAATATAATTTGAATTCAAATAAAATCTTTTTTTGATGATTATATTTAAACTCTTTTTAACCTTAAATTTCAAGCAAAAATTTTTTTTTAGCTTTAATGATGAAAGAAAAATGTAGATTCAAATGATGTATAGTTATAATGTAAGTTATTATTACTAATACAGAACAAGATTTAATTATCTCAACATAAAGTTTTATTTACAGGTATAAGACAATCTATCAATTATTTGTTTAAAACTCTGTAGTTGAAATGATACGTTTATATCTATATTAAAAGATAATGATATAATATTAAACCACTTAATGATGAAACAACATTATGTTATGTAGTTGAAACACGAAGAAATTTATGAAAAAGCAGAGGACATCCTTTGCACAATTTAATTCAAAATAATCACTAAAGACATTGTTTTTATCAAACATTAACTGCAATTTTTTTTTTGTAACTAGTTTCAGTATATAGAAGTACAACAGTACAAGGTAACATGTTTCCTGTGTTATTTTAGTACTGACAATATTTGACATATCCTTTCAAAATCATTGATCTGTGTCATATTAATTAATAATATGCATTAAGGATAACACTTAATTAAATATCTAAATTACATTTAAAATGTCTAATGTTTTTGTCATTTAATATAAATGCACTCTTTTTTTTATTGTTTACAAATACCAACCAAAAGTTTTACAGTAAGTTTATGACATTTTTGTACCTTAATAGAAACATAACTCTAACAGGGAATATGCTACATTTTAAGAATTACAAATAACCCATTGACACTTTAGTTTTGAATTCTTAATAGTATATCTTATTATTCATCTTAATAAAAATTTCAACGTCATTAACATTGATGTACATTGGTTAAAGTTGGTGTATATAAGCATTTATAAAGAACAACATTGCTTTTAGATTTAACACATACATTATATATCTTTATAACACATACATTATTAACTTGAAAATATCTTAACCATATTTTTCCTTCAGTTTTTTGTTTCATACATTTGTGTTACACACATTTTTGGTCTCTGCTATTTATATCTTCATTTAGAGAAAGACATATGATAAGATTAATATAAATAGCTGATTAAGCTGAATATATTTAATTCATTCTGATGTCATAATCACTTACATTCCTTTCTAGTAGAGTAAGTTTTTATACTTTAAATGTAAATGTGTATGTAAAATCTAAATATTTCAGAATCCTATATCTGTTTTATTTGCTTTTTATTTGTTTCTTCACTAATTTTCAACACCTATATCAATACAGAAGAGTAGATACAGCCATCACTCTATAAAGTTTAAGAAGCATGTCCTGTCTTGTGTTTTAAAAATTCTTTTGATTGTGCTACATACATATTGAAATGTGTGTAATTCTACATCAGTATCTTCACATCAAAGAGCACCTACACTTTAGGTAAGTCAAGTTATTGATTCAGCCCACAATCTCTTTGTTCAGGAAAATTTTACCTGTACACGGGCATTACCTTTAAATGCTATAAAATTGTGAAATTATCAAGATTATCCTGTTTTGATATTTCTATTAACATGTACAGCCAATGTTTTAAAGTGCATTTAGTTTCTGCTTTTTTTTGCCTAAACACTAAATCAGAACAATTGTTGGTATCGAAATCAGCACAGTTGATTTAAAACTTTTGGGTAGAATATTTTGCCATTTGTTAATGATGTTACTATTATTATTTCTTGTTAATTTATTTATTTCATTCTCAGTACATATAAAAACATTGATCAATTATATAAATTTTGAACTTTTTTTTACAATATATAAATTAAATATTTACATTTATGTGAACTAAAACTGTATTCCAGAATTAAACCAAATGTTGCAAACATAAACCTAAAAGCATTAAGCATATAAAAATAGATCACAAAACAATATAATTTTTAAAATATTAGTTGTACTGAGATAAATAACAAAGTACAGCGTAACAATGGAACAAATTAGGTATCCCATAATACCTTAAGTCCTTAGTCTGTACTTGTACTAAGGTTACATTCCAGACTAACAAAAGAGTTGTTTATAGGAAAAGTCAGTGTAACGGATGCCAACAATTGAATGAATTAAGAAAATAATCTTAAAACATCTTACAAATACTAACAAAGACATCAAGATTAGATGTTAAACAAAGTACCTTCCTGGTATGAAAATAAAACCATTTTGTACACCTAGTCCTAACTTTGAGCATTCTCCTTACTGCTACTGAGTCTATTCAACTGACTTTAGCTTTGTTTCCACATCCCCTACTAAAGAAGATAGTCATAATTTTAATTTAACTTTAAATTTTGTTCAGATGTAATATCTTGCTTTGTTCGTTGCTTGTTACTGTTGTTGCTTTGTAGTATCTTGTTTGTTGTTGCTTTATTCAGATGCAAGCAACGATGTGGTGAACAAGTTGCATAAGTTCAACCTTATGTGCAGGACCATCAGGCAAATCCTTAAGTCAGCAAGTAAAGGAACACGCCTAAAATTCTACAAGGTGATGGCTCTTCTCACACTTATTTATGGGTCTGAGAATTGGACTTTAACGAAAGGCCAGGCCAGTCGTATCCAAACGGCTGAAATGAGATTTCTGAGGCGCGTGGCAGGGTATACTCTCGATGATCATAGAAGAAACACAGATATATGGCAGGAGCTGAATATTATGAGTATACTCAACAGGATCGCCCAGTATCGGCTGAATTGGTGGAAACATCTTTGCCGAATGGATGACTGCTGCATCCCCAAACAACTATGGAACTATAAGCCGAGGGGACAGAGAGGTGTGGGACGTCCGAGGAAGCGCTGGAGTGACCATCTGTAATATTTGCCTATTTGAGACCGGAACAAACCATTCTTGGTTTAAACCTTAAGGATGATGATGATGATGTAATAATGGCAATAAATTATTAATGATAACGAAATGCCTTTTCCAGTAGGCCTATTATAAAGGATTTACAATTACCTATCTTTGCAATCGCTTTGAAACTAAGGATTAAAGAAATAAAAACACAATTATGATTAAAGAACAAATAAATATGTAAATATAATTATTTCACTACTGACTCAGCACACAAAACATTTATGGGTAAAAACGTAAAAGTTTTACTACAACCTGAACCGGTTTCCAAAATCCAAGAATAAATATGTGTTACAAATCAGCTGCAGATAAGTCTCTACAATACAGATTCTGTTATGTGATATCGGTAGTAGAGAATACCAACTACACTGTTGAACACAAGTAGTTATACACAACGCAGAGAGTCATGAATTTCATATAGAATTGTGGAACAAGACACACACACACCCACATTGTTAACTTTCAGTCTTGCAACTTTTTGTAATAGTTCTATCATAACAATCATTCACAGATATATAATACATTTTAAACACCATACAGGAGGGAATGCTTGAATAAATGAGTGCACGTGACCTGATTTTATGTGTAGAAGGAGTGGCAGACACTGTGTTAGTGTATATTATTAACACTGTGTGTGTGTGTGTGTGTTACAAAAAACTTTTATAGTCCTTGCATTAATATCCCAATATTTATAAAAATAAGTATATCCAAAATACATTAAAAATAGGTTTATTTATATTAATTAATTTCTTGAAATAACACTAAATTAAATATCAATATTTAATAAGAATATAAGTACTACTTATTTTTTTATAATTATTTTGACATATAAATATATATATTTATATATATCCAGAAGAAACAAATTTAATAACATCACAATATTATATAGTTACTGCAAGAAACTTTGAGTTACCTATATAGAAAATTATATATATAATTTATTTATCTTATTTACTTATTCACTTATTTATTTATAAACTCGTATAATATAATTATATGAACAAATTTGGTTTGTTTACTTGATCTGTGAACAGTGCATGTGTGTATTATGACTAAATCTAGAATAAATGTAATAATTGTTAATTTTTATTAATCAATCTTAATTTGTTTTTAAAATATATTATGTAAGAATCTCAGGGAAATTCAGTTTGAGTATCATAACACACGCGCGCACACACACACACACATTGCGAATTCGTCATATGTAAATAATTTTTCGATGTTTATTATACTGTACCAAGCAGTTATAAATATTATATCCTTTCAATAAATATTATAGTTATTGGTTAACAAAGAAATACGAAATTTCAATGAATCCACCTACGTGACATATATGCATTTATTAGTGCATATCCGATGAATAGTTAATACGTATGTTTTTTATCGACTTCATCGAATAATCAAGTAGCTATTGGATGTGTTAATATATCTAAGCGTCCTCTCTGGCTTCTCTTCGTACGGTAAGCGTCGTTCTCTACATAATTAAATATATATTCACATTTTCAAATCAAAATGAACACCAAACATTTAGTAGTACATCCTAAAACACTTTATTCAATAACGTTTTGTGTTATATACTTATTAACGCGATTTATTAGTAATATATGTCTGGCGTTAGTTTCGAGTGTTTTAAAGAAAACGGAATTGGGACTTTTTACGTATTTGTGCATTCGTAATTAGAATTAACAATAAACAATTAATTCATTTAACTTGATTTGCAAACGTTTCAGGACTAAGTTTTATGCATAAAAGTAATAGGTACTTCTTTAATAACACAGAATGTAATAAATTTGTTCAAAAGTAATAAAAGTTTCATAAATGTGTCTACATATTTGTAGAAAAAAATCCATGCAACATTGTCTTTGATTAGTCTTTAAAAATTGAAAAATGGTTTTCACGTGATTACGTATTTAGTTATTACATTCCAATAATAAATTTTACGTATATAGAATAATTGTAATATTCCAAACTTTTAATTTAATATTACATTCTGAAAACTTGTAATAGTTTAAAAGTGATACGTAGCCTATATATAATCAGTTTGTTTTATCACTATTATAAAACTAATTAAATTTCACATAGGATTCTATTAACGTTATGAAACAATGTAAAAGAGAAAATTCCTAATATATTTTACTTGAACCGTCTATACAATAAATATGGTTGCTTAGGGTTTGTCTAAATTAATCTGACTATAAATAATAATTTTTTTAGTTCGTTTAATTATCGAATTGTAAACCTACTTACCGTAATTACTAAAGTCACATTCAACTTTTACATTTACTTTTCAACACATGAACTCAAACTTTAAATCATTATTATAGCTCATTACGCATTATTATCACATATGGCTTTAATTTATATTTATAATAAAATATAAAATTAGTTGGTTTACAGGTTGGTTTTTAACTCGTTTCGGTACAACGAAGCCATGTTGGACACTTTGGATTTAACCAATCGCAGTATGGCAGTCAATCACGTGACACAGCACACCAGAATCAGCTGTTTCAAATACACCAAGTTTGTATATTTTGATAAGTTACGTTTATTAATATAAACGGTAATTTACGAATAGAACTAAAACTACCTTTACTTTTTACCATTTATATTAGTTATTAGCATAATAAATACGGTCACATAACTTTTACATTTGTTGATTTTGCGAGTCGTAGACTGATTTGTTGAACAGTTTTGAATACTTCGTAGTCACTTCTGTCTAAATCTTTGTACAAAAAAAACTTTGTAGTCAGTTTGTATTAGTTACTAGTCAATGTAGCTTACAAACGTGTTTGTTAACACACTATTAAGCTCAAAAGTTAGTTCACAAATATAAATAAATAGGGAGAGAGAGGGAAAGAGGGGGAGAGAGAGAGAGAGAGAGAGAGAGAGAGAGAGAGAGAGAGAGAGAGAGAGAGAGAGAGAGAGAGAGAGAGAGAGAATCTGTGTCTGAATGGCAAGCACCCGCGTTTAACAAAAAGCTTGTCTATTCACATAATTTATATTTTGTTCTTTTGTTTCAGATTGCTCTGTGTTTTGGGAGACACGTATGCAGTCCAATGGGGAATGAGGAGAATATGTCTGTCAGAGTTACTGTAGATAAATGCTGTACCCTCAAGCTCAATACTGGGTTTGTTTTATTTCTTTTCAATTTTTTGTCTTTTCCAAATTATTTGATTTTTCTTATATGAATCACATTTTGTGTATAAAAAATTTAAAGTACCGTTTACCAAATGGTAAAAGCTTAAGAGCATGATAATGTCTTTCAGCCGCCAGCTAAATGCAACATTATTATGGTTACTGACTGACTGATTGGTTACATACCTATCTACAGCTATGCAGTGTTGTTTGCTTGTTAGGTCTTTAATCTGCGACGGACGTTAGCACGTTAGCGGTCGCGGTTTTAGTTAACGATTCCCGGCTGGTAAATGATGACGTCATGCAGCGTGATGCGTTACAGAAATTTTCAAATGACCCCCAGCCATAAGACATTATCATGTCAAAAAATGATAAAATATTCTTGGTTTCGAAAACATTGGGAAAAAAGTGTTTTTGTTGTATCAGAAAATTTTGATGTATGTTATGTTTGATGTAATAATAATTTTTATTAAAACATTTTCATCAAAAATTTAAATTAAATATTCTGAAACAAAATAATTCTGAATTATTAAGTTACATATCTGAGTAAAATATGGTCTTAAATTATCTTTTTCTACATGAGCATCTTATATAAAAATGTATATTTCTGTAGAATACAGGTTCTCCTTTTGAGATTTAGGTATTATAAGATTAAATTTGCATGGTACCAGTATATAAACAGATATATTTTCGTTTGATTTACTTAGGATAGTTTGAAAATCCTCAGAAAGTCATATATAATAGGCATAGGACAAAATTTTGACAAGAAAGGCCAATGTGTCAATATATATTGTATATTAAATTATGAAATTTCTTCTGAATGAAATTTACTATAATATTTATGACAGTATTTATGAAACAAAACATCATTTTACTGTTTCCAATAAGTTTAAATAAAATATTTATTGCCATTTTAATTTGCAATTAATTAAATATTTCTGGGATTCTTTATTGTGTAATCTACAGTTTAATTGCACAGAATAAACATATTTCCATCTTTATGGGACCCATTCCTAACTTCACTGGCCTCAGTTGTTCATAATTACAAATTGTAACTTGTCTGTACTATTTTTTGTCTTCATACTTTACATATTTAATTCCTAGTTTTTCCTCCTACATTTCTCATCATTCAAGTACCCGTATTAACTTATTTAACTAAAGCCTTTCTAAAAATTACTTTAACAATTTTAATAATTTTTAAAATTTATATCAGTTAATAGTAATTTGTCTAATTCTTCCTGTCTTATCTCCTTTCAAAATCCAAGATTCGAACTGAGCTAGTTCTAAAGTGAAGCACACTCAAAAGCCAGTTAAACACATAGAAAAGAAGTTTTATGTGTTGTTTTAAAATTTGCATTAATTTTTTGTTAATTAGTATCATTGTATTGTTAACTTGGGAGTATACACATCATGTTTTGTTACCACACCAAATGCAGTAACAATCTGACTGATTTACCTTGTAAATACATTTCATACATTCATTTTATCTACTTCTGCATTTCTCTAGTGAAAATCTTGTATTCCCATGATTTGCATTAATTGGGAATTTATTAGGTATATTATGACTGTAATTTAATGTTAGGTCTGAATACCTAGGTCGGTCTAAATTACTATTACGGTGATGTTCTATAGAGTTACCATTGCCTTTAGTAATGAGTGATCATTATCCATAGCTTGTGGTAGAGATCGAACCTATGTGCCTGGCATATCAATCCAACATACTGACCATATAATAACCACTCCTGTCTTTTAAACGGAATATTAATTAAAAACTTGGTTTTTGACTAAAAGTAGTACAAAAATAATTTTTTAAGTGTACTCTAAAATGGATAATTATTATCAATAAATGAGTGGCATTTGTTCATTTATTGGTAAGTTGGTATAAATTATATTTTATACAAATATAAAATGAATAAAACTTGAATGTTCATTCTTTATAAACAGAATAATCATGATGGATTTTTTGTTTAATTTATATAAAATTTTCTTAAGTTATGTAGTAACAGTAATCATACATACAATTTGGCCAACTGTATGTATGGTTACTTTAAAAATATGGTTTATCACTTTTATGTAAGGGTGTGTGTGTATGCCTATACTGATATGGATGTACTGTAGTGGTTGCATGATTTAATGTTGCTTTTGTAGTAGTAGTAGTAGTAGTGGTGGTGGTGGTGGTGGTGGTGGTGTTTATTGTAGCTTGTAGTTCGGTGTAGTAATTGTATTTGTATCTAGTTGTTTATATTGTGATTGAGCAAGTGATCAACCAAACATATGATAAATTATTCTGTTTTTCCATTAATATATATTTCTCATTGCTGTACTAATGTATGACAGTACACTATCCATTATCCATTCAAAATTTTATTACTTTAAAAATTAAAATAATTTTTGGAATATTTTATATTATTTCAAAATTTCCTAATTCTTCTCGTAAAGTTTTATTAATGTTTAAAATTTATAATTTTATTGTTTTTTTAAAGGGTTTTTAATATAATAACATAATTGGAATATTTTTGAAGTGTTGTCTTAAGTAGGTTAGTTATGGTTATGTGATACAATAATGGTCATTATATTTGGAATAGTGCACAGGTAGCTTAAAGTTCAGATCTTGCTGTTGGCTATATTATTAGTATTAAATCATTTCATTGCGTGGGGCAATCATAAACCAGGAGCTGCAGTCTTAATAAGTAAAATGATTCTACTTAGCTGCTTGATAGAAGTAATATTAAATTGCAAGGCATCTATTTAAGAAACTATGCAAGCCGTTATCTTGGTTACAGGCAAGGAGGTTATTTAAACTTAGTTCACATTTCACTAAAGAAAAATAAATTTATTCTCCAAGTCCTTCAGATTTAATTCATCACCTCTTGGACATACCATCCCCTCCAACTTCTAAGAATCTAAACTTTATCAGATATCTGTAAGTCTGATAGCTTATCCACATTGTCCTTCCAGTTTCTCTTAGATCTCCCTTTATTTTTTGTTTCTAGTAGTATCCATTCTTACATTATTTTGAACATATTGTGTTACTCATTCTCTTTGCATAACCAGATTTATTTTTCTTGGTTTTTTACTCTTTCTTATCCAAACTTCTTTCTAGTTCTGACACCTATTTCAGTATTCATTAATGCATTAGTATTTTCCTTACTGTGTGTTATATCGTGATACCATTTAAGGACACTTCCTAAATAAATTGTTTGATTATTTTTTTGTTATTATTTATTGTTTTGACCTACTAAACAGAAATAACTTTTCTATCTTTTATAATCAGTTTCCTTATTTCATAACTGCTCTTACCTTGTTTGATCAGAACTGTGTATAAACTAAAACACCATTTTCAATATTGTCATTCAACCTAAGATCTTGTTCATTTCCTACAATTACATTCTATCTTCTCTAAATTGACATTCAGGCCTGCAGTTTGGTGGTTTCTGTCCACTTCTCATTAGTTTGTGTTTGGCACTGCAATGTATTATATTTATTTGATACATTATAATATACTGCACTTTTGTTTAGTTGCTCATGATTAATGTAGTTTTGACTATAAGGGGGTTTAACTGATTGTGATGTTTTGGTATCATACTGCTATCAGCTATTTTTTTACCTGGATTCTGACTGATTACTGATTACCAAATCATTTGAGCAGTCATGAACTAGGAGAACATGACTGTGAGGATTCTGCTACTAAAAAACATTATAACCAGTTAAACTTCCCTTATTGAAAAAAAAACATCAGGACATGGGTAATTACACAAAAAACAGTATTTCTGTAACCTCAAAATTGTTGTATAATATATGAACATAGTACTTCAGTCAATGTGTAAATACCGGTGTATAAGTGTCTTTATGAAGGCTACTGGTTCAGTAAAAATCTTAATTCTCCATGTTAGCTTTACAGAAGCCAATCATTATTTGTTTCTTAATATTTCGAATACTGGTTTCTACATATTTTACATACCAAAATTGTGACCTGCCGTTCCATATTTCAATCGTGATAGTTCTCCATACTTCCCACTTCACTTCTGTGCAAGCATCTTAGTGTCCTCACACCCTCCTTAAACTTTAATTGAATGCTAGATTCTGTACCCTCTCTGTACATCCTGTCTTGTTTAAGCTACTTACCATTCCATCAATTGCTGCCTTCAGCAGACAGTCTTGCCTTGTCAACTGTCCTTTCCAACTCACCTTCCTTGTTCTTATACTCTTGAATATTTTGCCTTTCCTTGCAAATCCATTTGAACACTTCTTCATTCTTTACTTTATCCTCTCACTTCAATGCCATATCTGCATCTCCAGTATCTCTAATCTTTTCACATCCTCCCTCCTCAGTATCTATATTTCTTCACTTTATAATGATGTACCACATAACATAACAGAAATGTATCTTTATTACTTTACTTCACTCAGCGCTGCATAAAAATAAAAAAGCCATATCACCTTGTTGGTATTTGTCAAAAATCTAATGACTATAGTTCTTCAAGGATCTTCATGCATTAATTTTGCATGTAACTACCCAATTTTGCATCAATTGGTTCAACCTGTATTCTACTGACTAGATGTTCGATTTCCTTTATTAATACAAATATGTATAACAAATACACAAACTATTAAACATCAGTAACTTTGGCTGACAAGCTTATGGTAAATTTAGTTTTTAAGTGATTCATAAATAATTTGAGTGAAAAAAGTGTTGAGATGGAGTGTGCAACACGCAAAGAGTGAAATGAAATTTAGTGTTGGAGTGATCGTGTTGTAAGTGTAGGTTTTATGAACTGACATTTTGTGTCATTGTCATAATGCAACAATGAGAAGGTAACAACAGTAAACCAACCATAGTACATCAATGAGTTCAAGAGAGAAGGTTCACCCCTATCATCGAGGATGACAATGAAGCAAAATAAAACAGCTGTGATTTCTTGTCGAATAAAAGACACTATGCCTAGAGAAAACACTATGCAATAATTGGTTGGTGAGCAGTGTACAGTTTCCTACCTCATCAAAGGTCACAGTAAGTAATCAGATTATAAAATGAGTTTAAGAGAGAGGGTATCTGTGTCACCAGCAAGGGCATCATGTCAAATGGTCAAAGTGTAGCTACTGAGATGAAATAACAAGCTGCCTCTCCATCTAATCAGTGGTCACGAGAGGTGAAGTAACCATAGTATGGACCTCCGTAGGAAAGAAAATGTCCTATATCACTTCAAGGATCTCCATGAAGAAGTCATGCTGCAGCAGTACACTGAAGACAACAGGTTTCTCTGTCTCATCAAGGGTCACTATGAAGGACTGTCATAGGTTCGCACAGCTCATCAGAAATCTTCATGGAGGAACCAAGTATGAATAAGGTCCACCTACCAATCCTTTGCATCAGTAATTATGTTTTAGTGGTATATTATAATTAATAGTATATTGTATTAATGGTAGTTAAATGTGGTCACAGCGAGGCTGGAAAATGTATCTTTTTTAAGATAATAGTACAAGTAGAGTATCCAAGACAGCTGGTTTCTACAGTTCATCCAAAGCCTTCAAGAACAAGCTACACTGCATCAGTATATTGAAGAGGGAAGATTTCTCCATCTTACCTAAGGTCATCATGGAGAAGTCATCACATTATAACCGTGTTTTGGAGAGAAATACATCAACCATGGCATTAAGCACTAGCAGTAAACCTACACATTACAGCAGTTGGTTCAAGGAGTTTCTCAAAAGTATACAGCAATGCATGGTGTAGCAGTGAATTAAAAAAAAGACTTTTCTTCTGTACGTCATCAAGCATCCCAGTCAAACAGCCATAATAAGAAATTGCATATTAGTGCTAAATATATAATTATTGTTTAGTGGTATAGATTACTCAAATGTGAAAACAATTATATTTTCAGTGAGCTTAGTGAATGCGTTTTAGTAGCTAAGTGTGGAGTATTGTCACAGTGAGACCAGAAACATGTATCTTTCTTATCCATAAGTGTAGCAGCACAGTATCAAAGACCAGTTCATCAAATTTGTGAAGGAGTCATATGCAGCAGTGCTCTGAAAACAAGATATCTCGGCCTCATAAAGTGTCATTGTGAAGTGGTCTTCATATGTTTCTACAGCTCATCAGGGATCTTCACGAAGGAGCCAAGTATGTTATGCATCAGTAATTATGTTTTAGTAGCATATCTTGTGAAACAAATTTTTTTTAGTGAGTTTAATGAAGTGAGTTGTACTAGTGAAGTGTGGTCACTGTGAGACTGAAAAGTGCTTCTTTCTTGTAGTAGTAACAGAGTATTGATGAGAACAGTTTTTTCCTCTTGTCAAGGTCATCATAAAGGGATTTTATGTTTCTACAGTTCTTCCAGGGCCTTACTGAAGAAGTCATACTCTAGGAGTGCATTGAAGAGACGAAGCTGCACCATCTCATCAAGGGTCATCATACATCAACACTTCATACGTTCTTACAGCTCATAAGGGATCTTCACGGCAGAGCCGCACTACATCAAATACAGCAGGTTTATCCTCTCATCAAAGGTTATCATGAAGGCACCATCGTCCAGAAGTTATGCTTTGAAGAGAAGTACATCCTACCTGTCATCAAGCATTCACAGTGAACCAAAACAATGCCGCATTGATTCCAAGAGGGAAGCAATCTGCATTTTAAAAGGTGGACAGCATCTCAAGGTGTAGCACTGAGTTGATCAGAGAAGAAAGGAATGTTATCTGAAAGTCATCAAACATCACAGTCAAGCAGCCAATACGAAGGGAACATGTATCACTACTGCTGACAAATCAGCTGTGATTACAGCTGCTAAATGTTTTCGGATGAAATTGTAGTTCTACTATCAACAGTTCGCCTTTGCAGCTCAACAAGGATTGTGGTGACATATGCCATTCCACTGCACGCATCACTGTAATACTACACATTTAAAATACGTTTAACAAAGTTTCGGTATTACTTGACTGTCTCTCACAAGGTGTTTCTTGTAGCGAATAAAAAAAAACACTTTAACAAAATATTCAGTAAATTACACTTACACACAATGTACGAGCATTCAATCTAATACGCAAACAACATTACAACTAAATATGTGTGAACAATGTGTTCAGAAACAGTAATACCGCACCAACACAAGCACGCACTATCATTCAGTAGACCCCCCCGCTCCTCAGGCGTCTTGTCAGCAAAGCTGGTGTACGTACAGTTCATATGCAACATAGTGTAATGTGTTGTATAAGGTAATATGTATTTTAGTCTTTGTGGTCTCTCTCTTGTATTGGTCTGGTTGAAAAGAGCAGGTATCTCCATCTTCTTCTCCGTAAAGAAGTCATGGGTCTGTGAATTGTAGCAGTGCACTGAGTCCATCTTGTCATAGGTCATGACGAAGGAGTCTTCATAGATTCCTATAGTTCCTGAAAGGTCATCATGAAGAAATCGTCATATGTTTCTGCAGCTCACCAAGAGTTTTCATAAAGGACTTGTATTGCAGCAGCGCACTGAAGAGAGTAAGTTTTTCTAAGCCTGGCCGCACAGTGGAGCAACATTTTATTTTACAACGGAACCATTTTAGTACATCATGTTACAAAGCGTTGTTTTGGTGGAGAGACTCTTGAGACACTGATGCACCAGAAATATTTCTTGTGAGTTGTTTATGAAATGTGAAAGTGTGTGGTTTGTGACAAACAGTGACATGGCTTACCATGAGGAGGAAGTTATCATTCTCTTATGGTAATTTGTTCAGCTTCTGGATTTGAAAACAGACCAAGAATTCTGGTTTCATCCAATACGTGCAAAAAGAAACATCAATGGTTTCCTTGCTGAACTTAAAAAATGTGATTCAGTGAATTTTTATGATTATTATAGGATGAGTTATACCAACGACCATCAGGAGAGTGTATTGTAGACTTGCCACCTGATATGGTTAGAATCAAGTGCGTATGCAGTTCAGAACATCTTAAGCTGTTTTGTTGTGAGAAATAATTTGAAGGAGCTTTGTCTTTTGTTACAAGGGACCTTGTGATGTCTCTAGACAATGTCCCAGCCAGTGTGTGGTGCTTCATAGATCCTAATGGCAGTAGTTTGTCTGTGTTGCTTTGCAACATGATCACCAAAATGGTTTTGTCATGAAACAGAATGTCACTCCAGTATGTGGCTGGCTTAACTCATCAAGGGTAATTGTGCAAGACTCATCATAGGTTTCTACAGACCATCAGAGACCTTTCTGGAGGAGCCAAGTAAGGCTACAGTGCATTCTTTATTATGTGCTTTAAAAATTATATTTTAGTGGTAGCTTAGGCAAATGTAAAAAGTGTTATATTTTTAGTAAGTTTAGTGAATGAGTTGTAGTATCTAATTGTAGTCACAGTGAGAAGTGTATCTTTCTCATCATAATAGTAGCAGCAGAGTATATCAACAACGGCTGGTTTCTACACTTCATCAAGTGTCTTCATTAAGGAGTCACACTGCACCAGTACGTTAAGAGAGCAGGTTTCTCCATCTTACCAAGGATCATCATGAAGCCATCATAGTAGTACAGCCATGTTTTGAAGAGAAGTGCATGCTACATGTCACCAAGCACTCACAGTGGTCCTACATGTTACACCAGTTACTTCAAGAAGTTTCTCAAAAGTATACAACAACTCATGGTGTGTCAATGAATTGAAAAGAGAAGAAAGACACATTATGTGAAAGTCATCAAGCATTCTAGTGAAACAACAATAGTGAAGACGGGTGTTTGTGTTATCAATAATAAATCAGCATTGTGAGGATTATTGTAACTGAGTAAACATTTAGTTCTTTACATATAATACAGTGTATTGTGGTGTTTATAGTAATATGTGTTAAAAGTAGTATCGTTTTAGTATTGTGTTAAGTATTACAGCACTTCTCTTCTTTCACTGAGCAGATTTCTCAGTCTCATCAAGAGTCATTGTAAAGAACTTGTCATAGGTTTCTATAGTTCAACAAGTAGTTATACTGCACCATGTTCTGAAAACAGTAAGTTTCTCCACTTCATCAAGTGTCATTGTGTGAAGCAGTCTTCACTTCTACAGCTCATCAAGAAGTCATTCTGGAGCAGCCCTCTGAAGACAGCAGGTTCCTCCACCTCATCAAGGGGTATTGTGAAGAATTCTTCACAGGTTCCTACAGTTCATCCAGGGTCATCTTGAAGTGTCTTGATATGTTTCTATGGCTCACCAAAGGTCTACTCCAAGTCACACTGGTGCAGCATTGGAGTAAACAGGAATCTCCACCTCGTCAAAGGTCATTGTGAAGGAGTGTTCATTGGTTCCTACAGTTCATCCAAGGTCATCTTGAAAAGTCTTCGTATGTTTCTATGGCTCACCAAAGGTCTACCCCAAGTCACACTGGTGCAGCACTGGAGTAAACAGGAATCTCCACCTTGTCAAAGGTCATTGTGAAGGAATGTTCATTGGTTCCTACAGTTCATCCAAGGTCATCTTGAAGTGTCTTCGTATGTTTCTATGGCTCACCAAAGGTCTACATCAAGAAGTCATACTGGAGGAGCACTGGGGTAAACAGGAATCTCCACCTCGTCAAAGGTCATTGTGAGGGAGCGTTCATTGGTTCCTACAGTTCATCCAAGGTCATCTTGAAGTGTCTTCGTTCTGTGGCTCACCAAAGGTCTACATCAAGAAGTCATACTGGAGGAGCACTGGAGTAAACAGGAATCTCCACTTCATCAAAGGTCATTGTGAAGGAGTATTCATTGGTTCCTACAGTTCATCTAAAGTCATCTTGAAGTGTCTTCATATGTTTCTATGGCTCACCAAAGATCTACATCAAGAAGTCATGCTGGAACAGCACTATGGAGTAAACAGGATTCTCCACCTCCTCAAGCAAGGTGATTGTGAAGGAGTCTTCATTGGTTTCTACAGTTTATCAAGATTCTTCATAAAGAAGTCATACTGTATTAGTACACTGAAGAGACCAGGTTCCTTTATCTCACCAATGGTTGTCATAAAGGAATAATTTTTCTACAACTATGTTTTGAAATGTAGTACTTCCTACATGTCACCAAGCATGCACAGTGAACTTGTGTATCCAGTGAGTTCAGTAAGAAAAGTTTCTGCATCTCAAAGTGGACAGCATCTCATGGTATAACAGTGGGTTGAACAGAAAAGAAATAAAGTTATCTGAAAAGTAAAAGTGTCACAGTGAAGCAGCTGTAGTGAAATACTATTAATATTGGACTGGGTTTAAAAACAGAGGGGTTTGTTTCATACAGAATAAATCAGCTGTTATTACAGCTGTTCAGCATGACTGTATGAAGATTTAGTTCCACACATGTAACATACTACAGTGGTGTAGCTTTAAATGGGTTCTAGAACATCTAGATGTCATAGTGAAATACCTATAGTGTACTCTTTCTGTGCATCAGTAATTTTGTTTTAGTGGTAGATTAGGCAAATGTGAAAAATTTTTTTTTTTTAGTGAATTTAATGAAGTGAGTTGTACTAGTGAAGTGTGATTACAGTAGAGACAGGAAAGTGCTGCTTCTTGCCACCATTCATTGTACAGGTTTCAATCTTGAGCAGGTTCAATGTCATCAGGAGGCTCTCAACTGAATCAGGATTTTACAGGAAGGTAAGTTCTTATTTTTTACCAAATTTGAAAAACATTAAAACACTAGATCTACTTCTTTAGTAACAGAAATTCTCTTAGGATCACAGAAAATAATTCATTTAAAACTACTATTAATAAGATAGAAATAACCTAATTCATGAAAAGATTGTGTATAATATTTATTAAATTTATCTTCATCAATATTTATAACACTTGTAGTATCATCTATCAAATATAAGAATGTGTAGGATGAGTATATACATAAAATACATGTCAACTTCAACATCCTATTTATTATTATATATATAAACTTTCACAAATGAACTTACTTTCTTTACACTTTCCCAAACGTTTCGAGGTGTTGTTCCTCTTCCTCAGTGGGAGTAAATACTGATTGTCAGTTAACAGAATAACGGTTATGGACTTAGGTGTGTGTGGTGGGGGTTGATGGTGGGAGGGAATTGGCGCTGAGGATCAACAAGATAATTATCCTATTTGTGTTTGTTTATATGGGCATGTGTGTGTGTGTGTGTGTGTGTGTGTGTGTGTGTGTGTGTGTGCATGTGCATGCATGCATGCATGCATGCGAACAGAGAAGACAGACAGAATGTGACTGCCAACAAACCACAAACTGCCATGGCTGCCTAGCACTGAATATACTGCATGATGATGCTAAAAGCATGTCTAAAGTAGGAGGGAAAAAATGTCTTGATAGTAATACTTGAATCAATATTAAACAAACACTTGGTAAGTTCTACAGATGATTTTAATTTCCTGGCAGTTGTTTCACCAGTTACGGCAGCTTCAGAGGTTGGATTTCAACTGCTAAGTGTTTGTTTATTAAATTCAAATATTAGTAAAATGTTCTACCAAGTGCCACGTGACCATTCGGTCAGTGTAATCATGATAGTATATTCATATAGTATATAATTGTTTAACAAGAAAAGAGTTATAATGAAAAGTATTTTAAGTATATATAACAAAAGTAATAATTAAAAGTAATACAATTAAAGTACATATTATTCTCCTTTTTCCTCGTTTCTTGGGTCATAAAGATATAATTACCACCTGTCACCATGAAAATTATTACAACGCAGCAGTGGAATCAGTAAGGACAGCTTTCGCAGTCATCAAAAGGATCCAGATTGCAACAGGATCGTTAAAAGAAGGTAAGTTCTACTTATCAGATATATTCATTTACAGAGAACATTAAATTTTGGAATAATGTTTCTTGAATAACAAAAATATTACTAGCATTATTGTAAAAACTAAACCACAGTATTACGAAATGTCAATTATATTTGATTATATGCATAGAAAAAGTTTTAACATTTTCTTTTAATTTAGTGTAAAATAAATATAACACATAATTGAGCTATTGTAAAATAATACACAATAGATCAGCAGTTATCCAAACTAATTGGCACTGAGAGTACTTCATATATACAAAAATTAAGTTGTTCAAATGGACAAAACATTTATATACAGCATAAAAAATATGAGGTAGGCCTACGCTACATACAATTTTTAAAATATTGATTACTGGATCACTGTTACAAAGATCTTCATCACTGTCCAAATTGAAAGTGTAAATGCTAAATTTAAACTTTAAATTGTTGTTCATGCAAAATTCCGTACATCATCCTTTGTGAAATATGATACCGCTCACGAGTTCGACAATGCTGAAATTATTTCTCAGACATTGCCATGTTTATTAAAAATGGAATTTCTCTGTTTCTGCAATTATGAAAGTGTCCTTTCAAAATATGGTTGGTAATTTGAAGTGGGCTGTGGTGTAGCCACATCTAATAGTTACATCTAATTAATTTTTGACGGCTGTGAGTCATGGCTAAACAAGCATGTATCTCATTTTCTTAGGCTTCCAAATCTTGGAGCGCCTGTTATAGGTCTATGTTTTTTAAATTTATCTCAAAATTAGTACAACACCTGTTGGAATGGTGTATTTGAATTTAAACTATCATTCCACTTATTAGTAATGGCAATAGCAATAGTAAGTGGTGTATCTAGAATTTGGCCTTGGGGGGAAGGATCTGAGGTCGGGTTGACTTCATACAAAAGAAAAACAAAGTCAAGATTAATCGATATTACTACCTATAAGTGGTTGAAATCGGTTCCATTAAAGTAAACGGTAATAACAGAATTAAAATACACATTATTGAAACACTGTTTACACGATACTTATTGACTGAATTGACTTTCCTATATTTTATATTCTAATCATAAGTTACACAGCTAGTGCTGTGTAATAAACGTGTTTGTATATTTAAAGAAGAGTTACTATTATGTCAGCATTCACAGCTTAAAAAATAAGAAAACGGTCTAAATATTAAGAGATTAACAAAATGCATCAACTTTTGTTACCCTCTGGGAGGGGTCTGGTCCTGTTTGCCCACCTCATAAATTACCCCTGAATAGCACCACTTTTATAAGGAATTTTTAAAGCAAATATTTTTTCTTCTTTGCTATACATCATGTAAGATAAAAGTGACACTGAACAGTTGAAACACAGTTCATAAAGAGTATTTACTTTTCGATTGAAATATATAAAGTGCTATACAATATTACCAATTCTGTGATACCAGCATTATGAGATAATTGATACCTTAAGCTTTCACAATCGGCGTTGAACTACTTCCTGTGCTATCAGGCTGTGGTCTTCTATTGTTTAACACAGATGTTTCAACCTCGCCATTGGAGGCCGAGGTCTTTACTGCAAGATAAATAAAGTCTGTTAAATAAAGTCTTTATTTATATCCTCTCTATTCATTTATTTATTATCCTCTCTGTTAATAAACTTATGTTCCTCTCTGTATATTAATATGTGCACATGGGAGTGTGTGTGTGTGTGTGTGTAACCGAGCATGGGGATTCTTCATGTTTATTGGTCACTAAATCCATCAGTCAATATAATATTTTTACATCTTCCCACTTTTTTCTGTTTCTGACTTCCATCATCTATAGTTTAGACATGACATCAATTTCAGATCATTCATTGGTCTCACTGGTGTGCTTCCTGTAGGTCTAGTGAAACAGTATGACCTTCATTCTAACTTTTTTTTTTATGTCACTTTACATTAAAATATGTAACAATTTTCTCTGCTCAAATGTCCTGAAAATTTCCATTTGAGTTTTTTCAACTTTCTCTTCATCGGTTTTATTATTGTTTAGAATTTGATCGAATATAGAGTACTGCTAGTCTCCCCCCCAGAATTCCATTCCTTATCTAAACACATCATTTGTTATCATTTACTCTGCTACCCAGGTAGCTGAAATCTTGGACAACCTCAATGCCCCCATCTCCAATATTCAAGTTCTGATCTAGTCTCCTCCCCGTTCTCATTTCTAACACCCTGGTTTGTTCATTCGTAGCTACCTTATTGATGATTTGTTTATCCTGATGATATTTGCATGGAACTGAATTCTTCAATTATATCAGAGCATATTTTAAGCAATAAACTAGGCGGCACTAGTGCTGCCTAGTGAAGGAGGTAGTCCTGCCTAGTGGCAGGTATTAGTGCCGGTGCTGAAAAATGAGAAAAAACAGCAAATCAAGAAGGCGCGTTTGCATTTGCGTATATTAGCTTTCAGCATTGTCTGTATAATGTGCGAATTATGAAGAACTATTCACCCATCATAATTACATGAAGAAGTTTTTTTTTCAAAAGACTCTATTTTTTAAGTTTGTATCTTTGGTGTGAATTAAGGAAATATTTGTTAATGCGCACATCACACTGTAATGTACTTATTAAATATTACATAATTAATTATAGTGAATCCATTTGAGTGTTTTTTTTTAATTTTCCCAATGTCTAAAGCATTTGTATCTACTTTTACAGTTAATTTCATGAGTAAGAATGAACATGATCATGGTCAAATTAAATTCAAATTACATAATTTTCAATATTATATAAAAATCACACACACACACACACACACACACACACACACACACACACACACACACACACACACACACACACACACACACACACACACACACACACACACACACACACTGATTGGTTCAGTGCCGCCTAGTGCAAATTCCTTAAAATATGCTCTGAATTATATGACTTGAAAAAAATAAAGTTAGTTACGGTATTTATTATTTTCAGCTTATATATGTTTTACTTTGTCAAGTGTAAGACAAATGCAAAATTTTCATGTTAACAAGATTCACGTTACCAACTTATGGCTGGTATACATGTATATGTTATGTCTGTAGTTACACATCTGTAATATTCTTGTGAATGTGTGTTACAGAGGTTTGAAGGTAAGTGATTAACCAGGTACTTCAAGTTCTACGTACTGGTGAGTCAAATTTCATTTTGTTAACAGTACCAAATAAATTTTATAGGGAGCTGACACACTCACAGTATCCCTGATTAGGTTGGTTCGATTCGGTTCGGTTCGGTTATTTACCTCACCCACAGTCCCATTTAGCTTTTTTTGTAGGAAAATAAAACAGTGCATTGTTGTTCTGTTCCAGGTCTACATGATCTTCGGGAGAAGCCCACATTTAGATTGAAAATACTGTTTTATAGTTACTGCAGTAGTTGCTAATGTAGATTTTTTATCTTCATTAAATAAAGCTTAGGTAGCTGTAAGCAAGTGGGTGTGTCAGCTTATGTGGTTTCAGTTTAAAATGTAATTAATAAATTTATTTGGAACTGTATAAGCTTCTGAGTACTTGGAATATTCAAAAGTTTTAATTTTATAGGGTGTGTTTATATTTACAAACACAAGTTTTTTATATTCATTTATTCCAAATACTCTATAGTTTTTAAGAATATCATCAAGAAAGAAGAATATCTGCCTCCATTCTTACCGTCCAATAAAATTAAAATTGATTTTTTTTTAAAACATTAAATGTCTGAAATTTAAAAATTACAGAAAATTTTTTGATTTGACATTACTTATTTTCTGTAAATTTTGTAATAATAGTAATAATAATAATAATAAATAAAATAGTTATACAAATAATAAATAATAATAATAATGTTTAACATGACTAAAACACTAGTAACACAAATAAAGATTAACATCGGTCTGTAATGACTTTGTATAGTTGATATCATTACGGTACATACATTACAACTTTATCACATCACTTTGTACCACTACATGCTGGGTTTACGATTACTTATTCCTTGGCTGTACTTCCCATCTTGGCCTCCCAAACAACAATCCATTTCCTCTGAAATCCACCTTTCACCTCCATCTTCTGACTCCCATTCTTCCTAAGCCTTCCTCCACATCATCAATCCATTCTCCTGAATCTCAATAAACCTTTATAATCTTTCCTTTGGCAAGACTTTCCCTCTGTACATGTCTAAGAAAGTCTGTTGCCTTATTTTCATTTATAATATCTGGATTATAACATAAATCTGTAAGGTTTTCATTTGTTTCTTATCCTTCAATTCTCATCCCTTGTTACACCACCAAGAATCTGGTGCTGAAGTTTCCATTCCCATCATGTTACTTCAACAAGCTTCATGTTTCAGTCCTGTACATAATTCCTCAAATAATAATCCATTATAGTCTACCTTTCAAAACCTTACTAAAGTTTTAATTTTGTTTTCTAACATCATGATAATGTCACTACTTCTTCTTTCAAAGCGCTACAGTCCTGTGTGAATTGTGCCTATCTCCACTCACTTCATCTTGTCAGGCATCTCCAATTCAGGCAGCCTTGCCTTCTCTCAGTCTTCCTACCTGCCTCACTCCTCTCACTATACCATACAGATTTTCTTAGGTTGACTGTCTCCACCTTGCCTGTCTGTGCATGCTCTAACCAACCAATCCTTCTGGATTGAAAAAATCATAACGTATCTCCACCTTCAAGTGCCCAATCTGTCTGACGTTGTTCTCCAGCTTTCAGGTTTCTTCTTCTTTTAAAGGGATATAAATTGTCCATGTTATTTTCCATTCAAAAATTTTAAAGTAGAGATATCTGCTGTTGTAAGGGTCCAAGCTTCTTAGCCAAATATTAACACTGCTTCATCAGACTTCTATAGAGCTTTAATTTATAGGTCAGGAGAGTATTTTGGATCTGAAGAGATTTATGTTTGCTTCATGTGACTGGTTTCAACAATTACCCTTTTTTTGATTTCAACTGAAGATTGTCTGTTCCAAAATGTGTACAATTTGCTGTACCCTCAAATGTATAATCCCCGATTTTAAAGTTTTAAATGATTCTCCTTTCCTCTAATTTTAACATCATTGCACTCTTGGGTAATGAATAGATACAAACCACCCATACTTTAATTATTCAGTTAAAGCTTGACACTCAGGTTTTAATACAATTTTGTTTACTTTGTATCGGTTTCAAACCAAACACATCAGTGTTATGTTAGAGGTTTTTTCAGGTAGGTCCCCGTCGAAGAGACTTCAGATTTATTTACTAATCTTTCTCTTTCAGGTTCACCTTTGTACTATACAGCGTGGCATTGTGCTAGTGATGTCCCAGCAGCCTGGAGGTACCATTTTTAGACTAATCGAGCCAATGAAAATGTCCGACCTTCTCACGGTTGAAGGCCACACATTGCCATTGTCACGCTGGTCACACACACCACACAATACCAACACACCTTACACAACCCCTCAACATTGCACTTTGTTGAGAGGCTTTTAAGTCCTGAAACACGTATCTTGGGCAAAACCATTTTTTTGTCGTCATTGTGTTCACAAATCGTGGTTGGTTAGTTGTTTGGTTAGATTATAAGTGTGGTTTTTGTCAGGTGCTGGGGCTCTTTCATGTTTCTATGTATAAATTTAATAACGTTGTTGTTATTGTGAGATATGTATACACATTTGTATATTTGTCTACATAAAAAACATATCACCTATATCCCTTATCATATTATCATAGATTTGAAATTTCAAACCATAAACCCTATTATCGTTTAAGCGATTAATGCCGACTTTTTAAATCAATTTATTAGTCTTTCGTAAATATTTCTTTCAAATGTTTAAAATGACTTGGATGACACGGAGTGGATCTAAAAATATAGAAGACAGAAGGAAGAAGAATCAACTGTCAGCTAACTGAGGAATAACGAAAATCAATAAGCAAACAAGGTAACCTAATTTTGTCTTCTCTTTGTTATTTAGGCAAACTAATATGATGTTCATATTTTTTAATATAAACCTAATGAACAAACTGAGAACTTCTCTTTTGCAATGTTCTCTGTTTATTTTTATTTAATTTGAATATATGTTGTTTTCTTATTTTTGTTATTATTCTTTGCTTCATATAAAACCATGGGGAAATTGAATAGTTTTTATATTTTCAATTTAATGGTATGGGTTAAACTAATGTTGATTACAGAAATTGTACCAGGAATGTAAAAAAAAATAGGCAAACGTTACATTCTTAGTCTTTGATTACATTCCTTTTACAATAATTGATAAAGTGGGTTCTTCATTGGTATGGGGTTGTCACCACCTCATACCAAGCCTCTCCCAAACCAAAAGAGGACCCTATCATGGCTGTTACTTTGGCGCAGTGATAGGGCTTTGATGAACTAAACACAGCATGGTGACGTCACCTGTCATTCTGTAATTTGATAACCGCAGTTTGATTTTTTCGTTTATAAACAGGCATTTTACTCCTGCAGTGATCGACAGTCACCCATGGATTACTTTTAACATGTCATTGGGGTACCTCAGCCTTTCGACTGGTTTGTACCCTCCCCGCATATACCCGTGGTGCCTGTGTTACGGAGTCTCTCACAGGTATAATGTGGGACATACAGTTTAACGCCGGACCCGAACGGCATAGTTGGGGAAGGTTTATACTAGGCAGGATACCTCTTGCTGGTTTGCCATCGCCTTGCGAGGGGGAACGGTCGTAACTAAATCAGGTGGCCTCGCAGGAATCAACAGCGTAGCAGCGCCACACGCTAGCCACTACGCCACGACCGCTCCACTGGAACATTAGTGGTAAGTAATTTTTGTCTTAAGCTCACACGGCCGCTGTTAATATACTCAAACTGTTAGTCCGTGTTCGGTTGCTATATAACAGCGACGTCGTCGCCAACGTTTCGAATCGCACCGTCGGCAATCTTCTTCAGGCCACAGAAAGCGACAGTGTTGTGAAACAGTTACGTCTGAGACCTGGTGGCCAAGTTGATCACCTCGTGTTACCGGCCACCTGTTGCAAAAGTTGTCAGGTATTGTTTGGCCAAGATCCATCGTAACTGATTCACAACACTGTCGCTTTTTGTGGCCTGAAGAAGATCCCTAAGGGTGGAATTCGAAACGTTGGCGACGACGTCGCTGTTATATAGCAACCGACCACAGCCTAACAGCCCGGTTGGTGAGTCTCAATCATTCTATTTGAAAAACAAAAACAACATGCAAAAACAAATGACGCCATGTAATAAATAATTTTTATTTTAATGTGACTTGTTATAACTTATATAAGAAACGCAACTACAAAAAAGAGACACCAAATAAAACTACAAAAGATATGGGTAACAAACCTAGGAGAGAAAAAGCCACAAAACAGAACTTCATACATGAAACACAACAAAAACAGCAAACAGCGAATGAAATAATAAAAGACACTCTTAACAAATGTAAATTAAAGTCTACAAAACTAGGGCAGGATCCCACATATTGTTTACAGATTTAATTTTTTCGCCAATCTCAAGCAATATCGACAATTATCATGGAGCATAATCGTGTTAACGAGCGTCAGAGCCGCCGCTACCATATGTGCACTGCACACGGGCGCCCGTAGACTGCCAAATTCATCAGCAGATATTGCAAAATAATATTTAAAAAATTAATACTGACTAGGTCTAGGTATATGACATTAACGCCAATGACTTATTTCAAGTGATAAAAGCAATTCAATCCCATTTAACTTCAGAGAAAAGGGTGCAAGTGACATACTTGAGTATACCAACTTTCCAAAAATTGGGCTTTTAGGCCGTAGTCGGTTGCTGTGAGTCGACATCTTGTCGGCAACGTTTGCATCCCCCCCCCCGCCCGGATCTTCTTCAGGCCGCCAAAAAGCGACAGAGTGTGCGAAAACAGTCGCAGCAGAGATCTTCGCTCTGAACAATACAGCAACAAGTATCAGGAACAGGATTTTCTTCTACCTGACACAAGTATCGGGTATTATTCGGCGATGTTCTGCCGCTACTGTTTTCGTAACCTCTGTCGCTTTTTGGTGGTCTGGAGAAGATCCCCGAGGGGGAATCGAAACGTTGTCCACTAGATGTCGATTCACACCAACGGACCACACAGCCCGGTTTTTAGAAATAGTTTTGAAAATATTGACTCCGCCCGAGCAAGCTTTAGACAAAAGTGAAGTTTAATGAAAGACGAATAAAACTCGCAGATTAAATTTAAAAGACCAAAAATTAAAATTCATTTGATTTCGTGATAGTGCCTAAGCAAACATTACTTCACAATACGTGAAGAGCAATGGTGTACAATTTGTAGTGTGCAGTTTTTACTGAAATATCCTATCCAACAATATTACTACCATGTGTGTATGCGAGAGAAGAATCTACCTAAAGTAGATTCTCTCTCTCTCTCTCCCCCCTTTCCCACTGTCTTTCATTAACTCACTCTCTTTCGAGCGCGCTGTTTATTTATCTGTATGTTGCTCTGTTTACTTAACTTCGTCTGCTTGATTCAGCAACCAAATATTTTATTTTTTCTTCCCGTCTTGACTGCATTTTTTACTTGACTATATGCCATCACGTCAGTAGTGTAGTATCCAGAATTTTGCCTTGGTGGTCCGGCCGAGTCGGCTTCATATAAAATAAAAAACAGGTTAAAACTAATCAATGTTACTATCTTTAAAGTGGTTGAAAAATGTGTGATAATGTCCTGAAATAAATCCCATTAAAGTAAACTGTAATAATACAATAGAAAACACGCGATACAGAAACATTGTTTAAAAGATGCTTATTAACTAAAACGAATTTTCTATATTTAACATTTCAAACGCATATCAGAATTCTTTGTAATAAACCTTTTTTATATTTAAAAGAAAGTTACCAATATATTAGCATACTGAAAAAATAATAATACTGCCTAAAAAGTAAGAGATTAACAAAATTCGTTTACTTTTTCGCCTCTCTGGGGGGGTCCTGTCCCGTTCGCCCCCCCCCCCCCCGTAAATACGTCCCTGCTTCACGTATCTCTTCGTCCTCACCCTCCTCAGGCCTTCCCTCTCTTACTTACAATTTTCGTTGCACGTTAACACTAATTTTATACTAATGTCTTATTTACTCTTTTAATTGTTTGGTAAAATCACAGTGTTAGTAAAACAACATAGTAAAGAAAAAAGAAATTCTTAATTTATTTACTTCACTATAGATAATCCAAGATAAAAATTTGCAGCCTACTATTAGGAATGGCTGCCGACACGCGCTTTCGCTTATTACATCATCCTTAAACCAGGTTATAAATTTTTTATGGATACAAATTTCACATGAATTAATAATAAATAACGGATTCTTGTTGTACCACCGAAATAGCTTAGGAGACGACGTTCGGTAAACAAGGAAGGTTACCGAACAAGGAAGGAACAAGGAAGGTTAGCACTACTCTTCAGCCGCTCTTTAACGCTCAAGTAGGGCCAAACATTCGGCTTTAGCCGGGCATGTTTGGCTTTTTACAGTTAGTCCGGGTAAAAATTAGCATTTATTATTAAATTTAGTCAGTAATTAAGTAATTTAATTATTAAAGTTATTTTAATAACTAATAACACTAATTTAGTTATTTAATTAATTTAGTCAGTATTTAAGTTAACAATTTATTACAGCATTTTGTTTTATCTGTAAATGTCTGGCCTGTCCGGATTTTGTTAGGCTTTTTGTCTGACAAATTTGCACTAATATTACGATAAAAGTATAGCACATTTTTTATGCCTGAAAAAGGTACTAGATCTGAAATGAATGTACGTACTAGATTTGTATTTCCTTACCTTTCAGTATTTTAGGACTTGTATGATATTACTGTTAATCTCTGTAGTATGCTGTCATTTATGCGAACTGGTATCGCCAATCAAAGAGGCAGCCCTAATAAACCTATCTTTTATGTATGAAAGAAGCTGATTTCTTATTTTTTAATATGTACTAGGTCTATATATACCCAACCACCTAATATCAAACGAGCATAATGAATGCTGCTTTTTCATGTAAAAAACTGCTGTCCGGCTTTCGGGTAAAATGTCCGGCTAAATTTACAGCTATGTTCGGCTTTTCTGATTTTTGATGGCAACCCTAGCTCCAAGATGTTTTATCCCAGACACTCACTAGCGTAAGAATAAAAATTACACCTCGATTCTATGGTACTGACCGAGACTAGAACGAGGGACCTTCATATTAAGAATCAGGCGCTATACCCACTTATTCATTACATCCATTAAATATCATTGCAATCTTTTAGTTTCGAAACTGAAGAAAGTAACGAACCAATACTTTCTCACAGTACTACTCATCGCGTTTATAAACAGTACTTGTATACAGGTGCGACCTAAGTATATAAATATAATTTCTATTTAACTTAAAATCTCTTTAGCGCGTAGACACAGTAACGTAACGATAAAGTGTGAGTCAATTGGTACTATAAAAAAAATACTACTGCAAACCTATTTTGGCGTGTCTCTCGGTATGACTACTAATGTATGGATCTATCTCTCTCTCACACACAGTCACTCACTCCCCCCTATCCAATAATTACATATCGAGGTGTTAGTGGTAAAACTACCCAAGTGCAAGTTTTAATGATGTTTGAAGATGTATCAAAAACGACATTTTTAATGCATTCCTCTTTTTATTTTTATTTTTTAACAGCTATGTAACCAATTAAAACAAATTCAGTCATTCAATCAATAATAATCATTAACCTTGAAAATCAGTTTTATGATTTATCATTGCAGTTGAAAACCTTTAATATCAGTTTTTGTAAATTCACATGAGTGACTTCAATAGATTTACCAATAACTCCACGATATACTTGTTAACAAAACGCTGATAAGTAACCATCCGGGTAATTCACAATTTAAGTATTTAAGTTATTTAAATAAGTATTTAAGTAATTTAGTCTGAAAATTTATCTGTCAGTTTAGTCTGACAGTTAAGTCTGAGAATTTATTACAGCGTTTTGTTTTATTTATAAATGTCTGTGTACATTTTTTATTTAAATATAAGGAAAAGTATGTTCTGAATCCAACGCCATGTTCTTCATCCAAGTACCTCCGTCTATCATTACATTACACTTGTAGTAGCGACTTTTGCACGTCTTAGTCCGAATATGGTTGAGCACCAGTTTCTCATAAATGGCTATGTATTTGTAACCCGCGCGCTTGCACGCGCACACACACACTTTGCCGTTACTGTGGCGAGACGTGTTGGTAACATAGATGTAACAAAAACTTTGTTGAAGGGACAAAAAAAACATAAAATGTTGAAATATTAGATGTTTACATACTCTCTCTCTCTCTCTCTCTCTCTCTCTCTCTCTCTCTCTCTCTCTCTCTCTCTCTCTCTCTCTCTCTCTCACACACACACACACACACACACACACACACACACACACACACACACACACACACACACAGTAGATCATTAGTCTTTGATAGTGAAATTGAATCGTTGAATCGAAATTTAAAAAATAAATATATAATACGTGTAAAATATATTCACGCTCCCAACAAAATTTTGTTTCTGAAAAAGTGAAAATAAATTTTATCATTTCATACAGTATATAATATTTCACAGAAAACTGTTTGTCACATGGTAAACTTTTATTCATGCCGATTAATTCAACTCTAAATTCTCCAAAAATCTTTTACAGCGAAGTTGTAAAAAAGAAAATAAATATCTTCATTTGTACAAATCAGAAGTTGATCTACTGATTTTATTACAGTAAAAATTGTGCTGCCAAAAGAAGTGCCTACTTGAGCTTCTCTACCAAATTTCCCTATTCTTATTCAAACTTCTCTACAGATCTGCTGAAATAAACTAACATGCTAAAGACACGGCATTTTATGATCACAAATTAGAATACAGTACAGTGTAGTAATATAAAGTCTTCAACACTGGAGGAGCCATGGTCCCTGCTGCCCCACCCCCCTTCAACCAAAACTCTATAGCCTACTAATGTACTGTATGCTGATATTTAATCATGTGTGGAATGGTGTGTAGTTTTGCTGCAATTGTGATTAGGGAGCTCCGCCATGCGGAAAATCTATCAAAGAGTCCTTAGTAACACAAGCGTCACGGCGGGGGGCAGGGGGATACGTCCCCCAATATTTTATCAAAAGCTAAAATCCTTATTAATTTTTTATACAAATTAATTTTCCAATTTTTTTACTCAAATTGTTGGTTGAATTAAAATATTAACTTAAATTCACTGCCATTGATGGTCCAATTTGAGGCCCAATGATTTATTTTCTTTGTACATAGAGATAATAGGTTCCCTAAAGTAACGATAACGGCTAGAGCGCGGGCTATGACATATTGTTGACACGTGGGGTCAGCCATGCAAATGTAAACACGGTAAAAGAATAACTCTTGAGTCGTCGATGTGTCTTCATTAGACGGTCGACACATCTTTGCAGGTAACCCGCCACCACGAGTCTGATAATTTGGAAGGGCAGGCTCCGCGTATTAATGGGTGAGCAAATGGTAATATATTTGCCTTCCGTGGGATTTTTGTGGTACAATAATGGGAGTTAGTTTTTCTGAAAAGTATATATACTCAAAAGGCGAAGATAACCTTGATCTCGATGACTAAAAAGTCAGAGATCTTTTCAGAAATATGGAAAGTTTGGTTCGTCTTCTTCTTGATGTCTAGAATCTAGTTGTGAGGCAGAAACGTCAGTGCTCTTCGAAAATTAAAAACTTATCTTAGGTCAACTATGACCCAGACAAGGCTCAACCATGTAGCCCCATCCTATGTCCGTAAAAGATATCGGACGACATCGACAATAAGAAGATAGCCAAAGTATTTATTTCTAATGTTGATGCTAGGAAAAATTTGTGTTCAGAACTTTTGATACTAAGAATGATCTAATGAATTTAATCTATGCTAAGATGTTTTGAATTTTTTAATGATTTTATTTTAGTTTACAGAAAAGTTACTAATGTATTGTTTAATACTTACTGTAAATAAAACACTGGATTTACCTATTTGAGTTACCTTAATGTCTGCACTTAACCTTAATCTGGTGAATTAATATAGCCTTTAAATTACCTGACAATGTAAAAATATATTATATATGTCTACAATATTATATTAATTATATTATTTATATTAAAAGATTAAAACTTATAAAAATAGAAAAGAATTACTCTAGCCTTTTAAAAATTTGACCATACACTAAATATTCAATATTATCATAATGGTCCCCCCCCCCCAATAATTGGGGCACCGGTGACGCCCATGCCTAGTAATGCCACTGCCATTACAGCAAGATGCGTGCATGTCATTCCTGAAGAACCGACATATAACCTATCGCAGTAAAGTAATACCCAGCGGTAGTCCCGCGGTGTTAACATAAACAAGCTGTCCGTTTAAGGATTTTTAGTGGGTACACCCGATAAACGGGGGAATCGCTTAAGACAATAAGTGTTTTATACTTTATTGACAAGACTTATATTTCGTATGCGTAAATAATTGTTTATCTACTTTGATAAGAAAAGACACACGAACATGAACAGAAGCTAGCTATCGAATTGGAATTGTCCAGAGTTGTGTTGCAAATTACAAGGCAATTAAAATTAAAGAAATACAGTGAATTCCGGTTAATAGGGCCACCCGATTTATTGGGCCAATATTCAAAATACAGAAAAAACAGGGTTCCACATACTTCGCTTAATAGGTCCGGACCGCCGGTTATTCGATCCAGTAATGGCTCAGATTTTCTCTTCTTAAATAGAAGTAATAACCATTTTTTTTTTTTAAGGTCGTAATTTACACGAGTAGACTAGTGAGGGGGACAGACCATGACAATACAGTGCATTGTTAATAATAACCGGACATGTGTTCGGTTTCGGACTTTATGTGTTTGTCCTTGGCGACATACCATAACCCAACTACAGGCACCATTAGGGACTCCAGGATTTTTAAAAATAGGCTTACTCATACTATTTCATTGTGTTGTATTTATAGTATTATTATATTATATTTATTACGTATTTCTTTAAAAGCACTTCGTTAGTAACAAATCATATAATTGCGGTGTTTCTTGTAGTTAAGAGTTATGTTTGATTTTCCGTTATTACGAAATTTCGATTTAACAGGCTCATTTGCGGATATAAGGCTTTTTAGAAGTTTCGGATAATAGAGCCAGCCGCTTAACTGAACCATCTTGATTATAGTCCCGACGTGTCCCGATAAAGTGGAATCCACTGTACATTTTTCAAATTGTTTGTTTTATGTAGGACTATTAAGTAAATGTCATGTAATGGACCACCTTATCTGAGTCATTCCTATTTAACAGTGTTTTTATTTCAAAGTATGTTCGTGGGAGTTAAGTTACTTTTTTTTTAACTCGTTTTGCTGATATTTAAGTAAAAAACTGCTAGCCACGCTAAAGAATTCACTACGTCTATAAAGTAACAATAAAACTCACCTCGTAACATCCGGTAATTCAACATCCGCTTTTCTTATTCAGCTACGTGAACCCTTTGTGTACTCCTCTCTCGCTCGCTCGCTCTCCCCCTCCCCCTCCCCCTCCCACACACTCTCTCTCTCTAACTATCACTTCACTACGCTTTCTTTTTTTTTCCACTAATTCACACACATTTAATATTATCACAACACATATAACTTACTCCGTAGTGAACACATACTGCACTAAAAATATTCCGTATCGCTTCGTTTTTATTACTCTTCCTTGTTCTAACAAACCTTCTTCAGTCCGTCCCTTGTACAGCATCTCCTTCTGACGTTAGGGTTGTCTTATTCTTTCGGTCTTCAGCATTGCGGCTGTGCATTCTACTATTCTTGTAGTCTGTCCATGTGTCCATCTTCTTATGCTGCAGCATCGCTTATCTTCACTGGGCCGAAAACACTTTTCTTGACTGTTATCTCGCAACTGATCCTTTTTAAAAATATGGCGAAAAACTAACGCATGAGTCTAAATGTAACAGTTCTCTCTTAAATACAATTATTTCGAGTCGCCCAAATGTAGTGAATATGTTTGATCAAATTACTCTCACTATCAACAACTATAAGATTGCTTTACACGGTTTATGAACTGCAGAACACGACTCCCTACGTAGTGTTCAAAAACGCCTTAAACTATCAAAATTCAAGTAGTACAATATTCGAATGTTTAATTCTGATTACTAGAAAAATTTAAGTGTTATATAAAGTGTGTCTATGTACGGAAAATAAATTATTCGTTAAATAATTTTGTCCCGACGGCGACAAACTAAACTGTTGTACTGCAGGAGGACCGATCCCGCGGACAATTCGTATACAATTTTTACACTGGCAGGTGTCGTTGAGACGCACGTAACAACGTGATCTATCTACTATCTGGCCGTGAGAAAAGTAGTGATTAAACGCACGTGCATCGTGTTCTATCGCATCCAGCATCATATGATTGTGCTGACCGCGTGGTAATCTACGCTTGGTGGTCTGTGTATCTAACCATGTGTCAGCATAACTGTTCACTGCGCTGTGGATGTGGAGAATGCAAACCTCAATATATTTCGTGCTGGAGAAACTAACATTTACTTGCACACTATAAACCAATAGCGGCCAAAGATGTTGCGTCATGAATCACCTTAGTACACATGACACGTAAACTAATTTTATAATAAATACTACACTACACAACAGACATACAATCAGAGGCGCGCCAGTGAGCAGAACTGTAGTTGACGCCCCTATACCCTCCCCCCTTAATAAAAAATCACTATAAAAACGTTATCAGTGACTACAAATGAAACACAAAATATATTAGTTATAGGTTTATTGAACAAAACCCAGGAATTACACAAAAACGCGTGAAAAACAATAAACATACACGAAGGGTACAAAAACAAATAGGCCTACATCAAAAATAATTTGGAAGAAAATAAAGTAATTTATGTTATTTGTCAAGAAAATCATTTGCCAATTGCACCTTATGTAATTTTACGTAAATTAACAGTTAAACTTCCAGTTTTATAAAAACAAAAATATTAAATATTTTTATTTCTAAAAATGAAAATTAATAGTGTACATAAATAAAAATAGAAATACGCGTTATTGTAACATTGTTTACAAGATACTTATTCACTGAATTGTTTTTCCTGTATTTCATTTTTCAAACGTGTACGTTAATGCAGTGTGATAAACCTGTTTGTATATTTAAAAAAGAGTTACTGCTATGTTAGCGTATACAGCTAACCAAATAATAAAACAGCCTAAAAATTAAGAGAATAACAAAACTCGCCAAGTTTTTCGACCCTTTGGAAGTCGTCCGGTCCCGTGCGTAAAATACACCCTTGGATGAGGAACACGATTAAAGGCTTTCTCAAAGTCAAGGAAAGCTAAGTGTAATGGTTTTCTCATCTGACGATGTTTTCTCATCAGCTGGCGGACTGCAAATATTTTGTCAGTTTTCCCACACCTCCTTACGAATCTACATTGCTTGGTGGAGAGCGGGACCATGGTGTACAGCCGCTAGTCAAGGACACGTTCGAAGATCTCCATAGTATGAGAGAGGAACCGGAGCGGTCGGTAATTGGCTCAGTCAGCAGGGTCCCCGTTATCTTTAAAGGTGGGCACTATGATACTGGATGACCAGGCAGAGAGTTCATGACCATAGCCTATGACGTCATTAAACAGTTCTGTCAGCCAGGTGATTGGTTTAGTGGGATGTTGTATTTCCGTACGTCTGCTGGTGCTTTAATACTTTTCGTGCACGCTACCGATTTTCGGCTTCCTCATTGGTAATATACGGAACTGGTCCTGTTGTAAAAGTGCCATCTGGTATCGTTGGCTGGGAGAATTCATTGTCAATTAGGTACTTTATTGAAATGTTTTTGCCAAAGTTTCAGGCCCATTCCACTGTCATGGAGTCGTTTTCCATACTTATCTTTTATACACATGTAGTGCTCAATACCTTGGACAGCCTTAGACTGTGCATGTGCCAATCGATAGATGATCTTTTTCCCTTTCTTCGTTGCCAGTTTCTCAATTAAAAACTCTCGTGATGATCAGCTTTAGTCTTATCGACTGCCTTCGCTTCATTTCTTAGCAGCCTTATGTTTTTTATTAACAGTTCTCTGTTGTCTGCAATGCCTATCATTTTTTCAATGCCACTGTAGTTGCACGTATTTTTTCTGTACAAACAATAACCAATTCTACGACGGCCAGGTTTTGTGACACCAAGCACAGCTTTGACAGTGGTACTGATGTTGGAGTTGCAGAGTGCTGTCCGAGCAGGTAAATGAATCTGTTATCTCAACTAAATTGCTTTAATGACATCACGCCAGAAATTAGTAAAATGTTATATCTAGCAAATGTACCATATTGTGAACTGAAAGGTATCTAACGTCAGACGTCATTTCAAGAGGCACAAAAAAGTTATCTATAAATTACTTATTAGGCCAGTGATGAAATATTGCTGATAAAAAAATGAAACATGGATGATAAAAACAAGTATTGAACAATTTACAGAGACCGTTGGGAGAAGGGTGTATGTATATATGAATAAATGTGTGCCTGAGGGTAGTAGCGTTTGGTGCAACCGCCATAAAGGCCGGTTTACACGCTACGTCTTATCGTACGTTTTGTCTGATAGGACAAATCGTATCAAGTAAAAGGTACCGTGTAAACAGCAAAACTTACTTCTTGTCAAACGGAATTAAATCCAAGGTCAGATCGGAGAACTGACGGCAGGAGCATCATTTTCCGAGAACTGATAAGACAAAACGGAGCGTGTAAACACATCTGCAACTTCACGCCCGTTTTTCTCTCTGTTCGCTTCAAACTCAACCTCGTTCGGGTTCTTTTTATTGTCTTCTTGAATTTCCGACATGTCATCGGACTTAAGGCAATGCTCAAGAGAATTCCTCGCAGAGTTCATTGAACTATATAAGAGTTTTCCTTGTTTATGGCAGATTAAAAACAAGGAATATAGTGATCGTAATAAAAAAAATCTCGCGTACGAAGATCTGGTCAAGAAATATAAAGAAGTAGATGCTGTGGCTAGCAAGGAGATGGTGACGAAGAAAATAAATTCCTTGAGATCGGTTTTCAAGAAGGAGCTTATTAAAGTAAAAAAATCGGAAAACTCTGGAACTGGAGAGGAGGAGGTATACAAACCTTCATTGTGGTACTGTACTGATTTGTTGCATTTTTTAAACGATCAAGACGTACCAAGAACGCCTCGAGAAACGATTGACGATGACGACGAGTCTGCTTGTGTTGTAACTGAACAAGATGTAGGTGAACGAACTTTTTCAAAATGTGTAAGGAATTATATTTATTAATAATATAATAATAATAATAATACATTTATTAATAACATCGGACTATGCATAGGAATGTCAATAATATACTTTATGTCAAGTTATTGTGTGACAATTAATGCACTACATCATCACCTTCTTGTATTAACGCTACTCCTTATTTGAAAACTCCTACTATTTGACAGTTGACTGTGGTGGTAAAGAAATCATGTTATCCTGCCAAGGTACCGCTCCTTCTTGATTAAAATACTGATTAAACTTATCCCTTACAGTCTTGGCGCTGGCTAATAATTGACCCCTTATACCGGGCTGTAGGTTATGGAGCATTGCAGGGTCACATCTTTCACCTAACTGTACGACGCTGTCGACAATATTCTCACTGTCAAGGCTTCATGGAGGGTATAATTATCGGGTGAATTTCTGCGCAAGAAGTTGTGCAGAACGCAACAACCTAAAACCACTGTCTCTACGTTTTCGACCATTAAATTAATAGCCGTGTGAAAAATGCGAAAACTAGAACCTAAAATTCCAAACGTGTTCTCAACTACACGACGTGCTCTTGATAAGCGGTAGTTGAAAATCCTCCTATCCTTATTTAGCGAGTCTCGATTGTAAGGTTTGATGAGATCGGGACGCATTGCGAAAGCATCATCACCCACAAACACATACTCAAGAACCCGACACGAATTCGAAAGTTGAGAAGGTTCTGGAATTTTTAATTCATTGTTGATTTGCTTCTCATAAAATCTGGTGTGATTTATCACACCGCTATCGGAAACACGGCTATTAGTACGTAGACTACAGTAAATAAACACACAGTTTGCATTTGCTATGGCCAACAGAATATACTATGAGTTTTTTTTGTAACTGAAATAGTAAGATCCACTGTCCTTAGGAGGAACAATCTGAATATGTTTTCCATCTATATGCCATTTGTTTTTAAAGCCAGATGCGATGTCCATCCACTCCTTTGAATTTTCGGGAAACTGAAAAAGAAGAGAAAAATTTAACGAATACCAAACCATAATAATTAAGTAGGCATCTACCAAAAAAAGTGCTTAGCATGAATTCTTTTAAGTTGGTACACAATAATTCTAACAAATTGTAAGTAGAATTTTTAATAACTTTCCTTTTTTTTTCTAAAGTGCTGATAATGAGGATCCAAGCGATAAAGAATTTGGTAATACTGCATCTATTCCAGAACGAGATTCTGCTAACCAGAGTTCTTAATCAGGCTCAGCAAATCGTTCGCGGGGCTCATTTCGGAAGAGACAGGCACGTTCCACCGATGAGCAAATACTGAATGTTTTGTCAAAGGCTGAGAAACGATTGGAATCTGCCACCGCTGATGATTCATTCGACAGATATGGAAAACAAATCGCAGATCGACTTCGGCACATCAAACCGAACCAAATCACATTCGTTCAAAAACTTATTAGTGACGTATTATTTGAGGGTGAAATGGAGTATCTCAATAAGAACTGGAAATTAATGGATTTAGGGCAGAAAGAAGTTCAATCGAGGACATCTCTGCAGGAAACCTACCCACCTCATTTTGAACGATATAACATTTCACAGTACGAACCTCCTCGAGCATATCAATATATGGATCGACAATTTCAACTTGCGAATCAACCTGGTGTTTATGCTACAAACCAGCCCGAAACAAGACTTGCTGAAATGGGACCACCAGTTACCACTTCTTCGTTGGCAGATTACATTACAAGTTTTTCAGACTCTAATGCCTGAGCTTCCTGTTGTTTGACTACGAATTTCAAGAAATGAATACGTCATATCACTTCACTTCGATATATATTTTTTTTATTGTTATTAAAAGAGATACGGAAGTCTTAAAACTGAATGCTTGTAAATTATACTGCTTTTTCAATTTTCTCGAATTTATAAATTTTTTTAAAAATTTCGAAAAAAACTTGTAAAATTTAAAATTTGTTCGTAATTTTTGTAAAATTTACTTAAAGTCTATTATACTAGAAACCTATACCTAATACCCATAGAAATTTAACAATTACGTACCTTTAAGTAGTTCTTCTTTAAAGCCAAGTAGATTGCGTTACAGGTTTCAGGAATTATTTTGCTCAACGCTGGTTTGGATATAATGGTTGTAAACTCCAAGTCCTTACAGCTTCTTCCTGTGGCGAGGAATTTTAGAGTGGCTGTGAGCCTTTCATGGGGTGGAATGGCTTTTCTCATGCAGGTGTCCTCTTTCTTTATGTATGGCGTTATCGACTCCAGCAATTGGCAATACGATCTAGCGTCCATTCGCAAATAATTGTGCCAGTCGTCAGGTTCTCCTCTCAACTCTCTCATTAGTTTAATGTGAGAATAGTGGCTTCTTTTTAAAAGCCACGCCCTTGACCATATTGTCTTTTTCCTATTTAGCTTTCCCCTTCTCACAAGTTGTTGCACCCGTGTGAGGGAAACAATTGTAAAAAACAGCAACAGTGCTTCCTCCATGTTGGACACTCTATTGAAACTGACGTGGAAAACGTACGATAAGACGTAGCGTGTAAACCCGCCTTAATGCTGACTTGTATCATCTCTGATAGTTTAAGTTTATTGAAATAAATAGGGCACTGGTGGACAGGGCACATAGAAAGAATGGAGAAAAATACTGTCAACAAAGCGTACATTTTAGCAGCGATGTATGGTACATATAGAAGACTATATAGAGAACATTGAATATACGTACGCGTACGTCGCATGTGAAACAGAACTATTTTTAGCCAATGAAAGGATAAATTTAAAAGTAATAAATTTAAATTTTGAGAAAAAGACCAAGGAAGAGGAAAACTAACAATTCTTTGAAGACCAAGAATTGGATAGAAGTGGAGGAGGAAATACTTCATATTAGAAACTGAAAGGCTAGAGCGAAGAGTAGAAACGAACGGAATCGACTGTTTGTATCGACTATAGGACGTACAGTATGAAGGGTTGTGGAGCCATGCCTGTTGATAATGACGATGATGTTTATTATTACTATTTTTAAGTGTGTATGTGTGGGGGGGGGCACGCGTGCACGTGCGCATGTGTATGTGTCACACGTCATCAAATTTACAGTTCTGAAAAATCGTTAGTAATAATAACAACGTGAAAAAATATAGTAAATAAAACTAATCAAATGGAATTTTAACTAGAATTGACTGTCTGCGGGACAGTCAACTGTAATTTTAAAAACAAGTTACGTCGACATACAAAATTAAACAAAGTTATGGCAGGGACTGTACTGTACTATGGTTGTGAATTACGAACAGCCAAGAAGCAAGACAGTACAATACAGGCCTCGTAAATGTCATTCTTAGGTGGAGTTAAAAGTGTTCTAAACTTGACCGTATGAGGAATGAGGCTACAAGAGAAGACTTACAAGTTAATAACTTGAAACAAAAATTGAAACATTACAAACAACAGTACAAAGAACACTTAGAATGTCAGATTCCACGCTGGCCAAACAAGTCTGGAAATACAAACCTATAGGACATCGGTGTGTGGGTAGACCCAGGAAGAGGTGGGTGGAGGATTTTTGAAGGCGGAACAGGCAGCACTTTGCCTATGTCGTGTTGGGAAAATGATGATTATTATTATTATTGTTGTGTGTATGCGCGCGCGCGCGCGTCTGTGTCACGCGTCATCAAATTTACAGTTTTGAAGAATCGTTAGTAAAAAATAACTATTTTATAGTAAATAAAACAAACAAATTGCAGTTTTAAATAGAATTGAATCTGTTCCGTGCAGATTGATAGCTGTCAGTGATCGCACGGAACTTACCGCTTTCGACTGCTTAACAGTGAAACTATTTAGTAACGTCAAACAGTTATAGCAAAAATTTGTGTAGTTTAAAAAATCTAATGGAGGGAACTGATTTAGACACATTATTTCTATGTGTGGAGTAAATCTTAAAAACGTTGAGCTATGCTAACGCAGGGTTATGTTTTTTACTTATACATTATGTCGTCATCGTCATTATCATCGTGTTAGTACATATTTAACCCACTTTGGAATAAATGCATTCCTAGTAGTTTCTTCTTTACATTCCGTGGCTTTCGGCTTATCCGATTCTAATACCTGACATTTGATTTTCCGTCATTTCTAATATTTTTTTGCCACTACGTATTAAATCTTTTTCTGTTCTTTGTACTTAATTTAATTCTTCCTCGTTTATTAGTAAGATATGTTTTCATTATCTCTTCTTTTCCTTTAGTGCTTCCTCATTTTTTGATTGCATTACTTGTTAGCTTTTTGCTGGAACACTTTCTAAATGTGCACAACATTGCTTTACCAGTTTCCTTCTTTACTTTCACTAACCCTTGCCACTTTGTTTTACGGGTTCAGTTCTTCCACCCTCTACATTCCACCCCTAAATATTCTTACGTTTGAACTGTTCTTCATAGGTTTGATATTTTTTTGTTTATGAGTTTACAAGTATTTATTTTTTTCTTATTATTTCCTTTGGTCTTTTGTTTCATTATTCTTCCGTTTAATTGGTTATTTGTCTTAATCTTTCCCTCAACTAAGTACTGGTCACTGCTTGTTTTTTATTCCATCCTTGCTTGGACGTCTTTTATCATTCTCCTAATGCATTTTGTCTTCCAGAATACAATCTATTATACTTTTGTCACATAAGGTACAACAGAGAGCTCTATGAGTTATATAGAACGCCTGACATTGTGACATCAATTAGGATACCTCGGCTGAGATGGGCAGGACATTTACAGAGAATGAATGTGGAGGGTGTTCTAAAGAGGATTATGAAATGCACACCAGAAGGAAAGAGAGGACGTGGAAGACCCAGACTACGATGGATTGATGGAATCCTAGAAGATGTGAAAGTACTTGGAGTGAAAAATTGGTGGACATTGGCTAAGGATAGGGAAGTCTCGAGGAAAATCCTGAGGGAAGCTGAGGCCCACGTTGGGCTGTGGAACTACTGATGATGATGATGATACTTTTGCCATGTCCTTTTGATCGTCTTATTGTGTATTTAATAATGTTCTGATATTCGTACTATGTGTTAGTGATGATTATTCAGTTGAGCTCACAATAGTCTACTAATCTTCTTACATGTCTTTCATTCTATCTCTAGATATATTAGCTAGATATACTCTGCATAATCACTTCGTACTCTTAGATTGATTTCATATTAAAAAATACGATGATGGAATAAACGTCAAGGTTGTAAGATACACGTTTTAGAAAAATTTATTTTTATTACCTCAACAGTCTGATAGGCTCCAAAACAAAAACACCAAATCCCAATGGCCTCGATAAAAGTGCCGTGTAAACATAATAGTAATTTTCAATCTACATTAATCGTGTTCGATCAGACAACTGTTAAACAACTCTTCAGATTCTATGAATCATGAAGTGAAGACACCTGTAGTCACCAGGTAATAATCGGTTTATAATAACACACGCGTCTGAAGCTTACAGCTGTAATTTATTGGAGACACACTTTACAGTGTAGGAAATTGCTTTTCCTGCACAACTGCTTGAAACATTTTGAAGTCAACCGTAAATGTAACTTTTCTGAAAAATCACTGTTCGATAATACTATGCAACGTGACTCGTAAGAACTGTCTACTTTAACAATTCTGTACGTTTAATTGTAAAAAAATGTCTAATTTTATTAGTGACAAACAATAATAATTTAAAACGTTTTATTCAAATCACACTCAATTCAGTAATCTTTCTACATACCCTTTACAAATTGTAGAATTTTTTTTCTTTTATTCAACTTTATTGCAACTAGTTACACCTAGCAATTTTATTCTAATACATAAGTTAACAGTGTGTAGGATAATCTTTCATCAGAGCATTCCTCAGTAGTTACACTTTGTTCATGTCCTGAGAATTATTATACATATTTAATTCACTAGTTCAAATGGCTTCTGTATTTGCTATCGCCGAACGAGTCCAACATTATCAAGCAATAGTAGCACTTTACGTGTTCATGAAGTCTTTTTTCATAGTTATCCGCAACCCGTGAAATTTTCAAAAATGATCATTATTTTAGATTTTGGTTTAAAATTACTTTAATTTGACACCCCACATAGGCTTTTGTGATTTTTTTGCCTCCCACCCTCCTTAATTTTAGGGGCTCATTCTAAAAACCAATAGGGGTCTGTATGGACACGCATGCCAAGTTTTACGATTTGAATCGGTTCAAATGTTATCGTGAGATATACCCCCCAAAAAGGAAGAGGCAGACAAATATCAAACGGTCGAGTCAAAACAGAGAACTTACTTCCCTCGTTCAATTACAGGAGCACTTTAAAATGTGATTCCAACCTTTAAAAACAAAATATTTCCATATTAAAAACATGATAAAATATCGGATTTCATAATGAATTTCATAAACGTAATTTCAAATAACTATGGCCTATATTAAACATAGTGTATTTAAAGACTATCATTAATTCCGTCCTCAATAAGTACGAGATCAATATTTTTGCAGCCTGAATCGTTCTTTATCATATACATATTCAAATCTCTGTATAACTAAATGTTTCACGTTAGCCGAACACAATGAACCAATTTCCTTAACAAAAATTCATGCGCTCAGTTTTTAATTTTAAAATTTTATGCCTCCCTTGTAATACTACTAAACGAGAAGAGCGATCGAATCCACGAACCGAAATTGACTCGTTGAGAAATTGAAAGTTCGATGTCTACTTAAATAGTCGAAATATCGACAATAGGTACATTGGCTATAAAAATGTAAACATTTTGTTTCCCGTGTATGTAACTAAACCCTGTGCACGTGAAGCTGCGTACGAAACAAACCACCGAAAACTAATTGAACATCTCTTTTACCTGACTGAAGAATACTTCATTTTATTATTCATAGTCAATTTTTAATATCGGTAGTATGGATGCAAACACCGAATGTGATTTGGTAAGACTGATTCTAATGAGGTCTACATTATTTTTATTTTACTTTTATTGTGTTACTAGCAAAATACCCGTGCTTCGCTACGGAGTTTCACGTTGTACGTAATTGTACAATTATTGCTCGCTTAATAGTATAGGATTAGATAGATTGTACAAATTCTCAACTCTTAGTTTGTTTATTTACATTCATAGCAACAGATATTTATTATTTATTTCGAGAAAATCGTTAAAGCCGTTTCCGAGAAAAAAAAGGACATACATTTATTAATTAATTGAACTTCGAAATTTTCTCGACTATAAGAACCTGCAAACAACGAAGTTTTTTCAATTTAAAACAGTGATTAAAAACTCAGAACTAAATGTATTCGGGGTTTCCAATAAACTGAGATGTCAACCACTTCGTTTACAAAGTATGCAATTCCCGCGATAAATTCCATTAGGTATTTGGTTTTTTGCCCCTTAGGAGTGAAAGTTTTTAAAACCGTTTCTTAGTGAGCACCTAAGACCTATGATGAAGCTATGTTCAAAGTTTCATTGATATCCATTCAGTGGTTTCAGAGATATCGTGATCAGTGTGATCAGTGGTATTTGGCTTATATAGATATCTATATCTAGCCGATTTACCCAGCGTTGCTCGGGTTCATAATTTATTCATAGGCTCATAGGCACCTATTCTTGTTCTAACGTTATATTACTTGTATATTGTATAATCTTCCTTATATTGTTACGTTCGCATTCTCACTGGAGGAATACTCTGTAGCGCACCTGTTTAAGAACATGTCATAAACTGTATTCTTATATCTGGTAAGAATTCTGTTGCGCGTGATGCTCCTGCTCGATTTCTAACTCTGGGAGAGGGCGAACAGCTAAATTAGTTTTCAATAAAATGTCTACAGTACTCGCACGCGCTGCGTATTTACTGTCTTTTATAATTCATTGTGTTAATGTTGAAATAAGGCATTTGTTAAATTAGTGTCTCCTAAACGTATTCTAACAATACAATACCTCTACAGATTTCAGCTTATCAATTTTTAAATTCAAACTGAAGCAAGTGCATTTATAATGCCTGAACACTATGATCTGAATACATTTGCTATCAAAACTTTGTTTTTTATACTCGCTTATAACTTACTTCGATCTTAACTTATCCACTTTTAAATTCAAACTGAAACAACTCTGAATTCACACACTATTAAGAAGTTTCTTAAGATGCATACACCACCTTTGATATCATAACCTATATCTTTATTTATAAGAACCGTGGACTCTGGCCCCGCCGTCTTTCGCGGGATCCGACCTAAGACTCCACGGGTTCCGTGGATGAACTCCACGGAAGGCCCGTTGGACGACTCCCGCGCTATTTCCTACGCGGGAGACTTCCACCGATGCTATGGTAAACAGACTCTATTCTATTGGGTTGCCATAGTAACCAGATCTAATAGTTTTTAAGACCCAAAGGACCCCCTAAAGGTTCGTATCGAAAAAACACTTGTCCTGTGTTGGTTCTCCCGTTGCGTAAAATATTTGTGCCAAGTTTGGTTGAAATCGGTCCAGTGGTTTAGGAGGAGATGTGGAAGACCCCAAAGGACCCCCGAAGGATTGTATCGAAAAAACACCTATAGTATGTTGGCTCTCCCGTTGAGTAAAATATTTGTGCCAAGTTTGGTTGAAATCGGTCCAGTGGTTTAGGAGGAGATGTGGAAGACCCCAAAGGACCCCATCGAAGAAAACACCTATCCTATGTTGGTTCTCCCGTTGCGTAAAATATTTGTGCCAGGTTTGGTTGAAATCGGTCTAGTGGTTTAGGAGGAGATGTGGAAGACCCCAAAGAACCCCCCAAAGGACCCCATCGACAAAAACACCTATCCTATGTTGGTTCTCCCGTCGCGTAAAATAGCTGTGCCAAGTTTGGTTGAAATCGGTGCAGTGGTTTAGGAGGAGATGTGGAAGACCCCCAAAGAACCCCCCAAAGGACCCCATCGAAAAAAACACCTATCCTCTGTTGGTTCTCCCGTTGCGTAAAATATTTGTGCCATGTTTGGTTGAAATCGGTCTAGTGGTTTAGGAGGATATGTGGAAGACCCCAAAGAACCCCCAAAGGACCCCATCGAAAAAACACCTATCCCCTGTTGGTTCTCCAGTCGCGTAAAATAGTTGTGCCAAGTTTGGTTGAAATCGGTGCAGTGGTTTAGGAGGAGATGTGGAAGACCCCAAAGAACCCCCCCAAAGGACCCTATCGAAAAAAACACCTATCCTATGTATGTTCTCCCGTTGCGTAATATAGTTGTGCCAAGTTTGGTTGAAATCGGTCCAGTGGTTTAGGAGGAGATGTGGAAGACCCCAAAGAACCCCCCAAAGGACCCCATCGAAATAACACCTATCCTATGTTGGTTCTCCCGTCGCGTGAAATAGTTGTGCCAAGTTTGGTTGAAATCGGTGCAGTGGCTTAGGAGGAGATGTGGAAGACCCCCAAAGAACCCCCCAAAGGACCCCATAGAAAAAAACACCTATCATATGTTGGTTCTCCCGTTGCGTAAAATATTTGTGCCAAGTTTGGTTGAAATCGGTCCAGTGGTTTAGGATTAGATGTCGAAGACCCCAAAGAACCTCCCAAAGGACCCCATCGAAAAAACACCTATCCTATGTTGGTTCTCCCGTCGCGTAAAATAGTTGTGCCAAGTTTGGTTGAAATCGGTGCAGTGGTTTAGGAGGAGATGTGGAAGACCCCAAAGAACCCCCCAAAGGACCCCATCGAAAAAAACACCTATCCTATGTTGGTTCTCCCGTCGCGTAAAATATTTGTGCCAAGTTTGGTTGAAATCGGTCCAGTGGTTTAGGAGGAGATGTGGAACATACATACATAGATACATACATACAATAGGGGGGGGGGTTGCCCCTTAGGAGTGAAAGTTTTTAAAACCGTTTGTTAGTGAGCACCTAAGACCTATGATGAAGCTATGTTCAAAGTTTCATTGACATCCATCAGTAGTTTTTGCTCTACGTTGATTCTATGTCAGTTAGTCAGGCAAAATTCCCCCCCTCTTTTTCCCCCTTTAAAGGCCGAATTTCCAAAAATTCCTTTTTAGCGGATACCTACATCACATAAGGAACCTACATGCCAAATTTCAAGTTTCTAGGTGTTATAGTTTCGGAGATTTCGTGATGAGTCAGTGAGTGAGTCAGTGGTATTTCTCTTTTATATACATACATTAAACAAAAAGTAGCAGGGTTATAGGGAATTCTGTAATTGTTCTGATAATTGAAAAATTATATAATATCAAAATTCAATATTCAATAATAAATTTACTCAGTTCAAAATAGTGAGCGAGTTCTGTTTCTTCTGATAGTTCATATCCGTTTCGGATGTTGGATGTCATACAGACTATTTTACCTTTCTGTACTGCTGCACAGAATAAGTCAGTTGTATTCATGCCAAACCAGGTCCTTAAATTTCTCAACCATGAGATTCTCGGTCGCCCAACTCCTCTCTTTCCAAGGACTTTTCCCTGTAGTATGGACTGCAATAAGTAAAATCTCTGTTCATTTCTCATGAGATGTCCCAGATACTGAAGCTTTCTTATCTATCTGTGTTAATAACTTCCCTTTCTTTCTTCACCTTTCTAAGAACTTCAATATTAGTTATATGTGCTGGCCATGAAATACTCAGTATTCTACGGTAAAGCCACATTTCTAAAGATTCCAATTTTTTAGTTGTGGGTTCAGTGAAAGTCCAAGATTCTATACCGTAGAAGAGATCCGTAGCAGCGTCGAAGTCTCAACTTTGTGTTTTTTGTTAAATCATGACTTTTGAAAAAACTGCTCATTCTAGTGTACACTGCTCTTGCCTTTTTAGTTCTGCTATTTATGTCTTGAGAGTTGTCCCAGTGTTCATTGACTATAGTACCAAGATATGTAAATTTGCTTACACGTTCAACTGGCCTTTGGTGTACATTAAGGGTGCAGTTTGTGAACTTGTTCTTAGGTACAATCATTAGCTTTGTTTTATTAACATTGATGTATAGACCATATCTACGGCTGCTTTCTGTTACTCTATTCATTAGTTGTTGCAGCCCCTCTAAGCTGTCTGCGAATATGACGGTATCATCCGCATAACGTATGTTATTTATTCTTTCACCGTTCAGAGAGATTCCCACATCACATTCATCTAACGCTTCTCTAAAAATACCTTCGAGTAGATGTTGAATAAAAGCGGATATAGTATAATAAAAGCGGATCCTTGTCTTACTCCACGCAGAATCTGTATGAGGGAGGTTACTATGTATTTTGTAACGGCTGAGGAATCAAGAATTACTGTAGGCGTATTATAACAAGTATTGGGGACGTCTTCGTTAACAAATTATGTTATTTCACATAAAGTGACAAAACTAATTCACGTTGATTATGACGTCAGCATAACATGTGCTAACGTTATACTAAACTTAACTTGTAGTAATTCATTATACTAAATATAGATAGGGAACCGAGTACTGACATATTTTTAGTGCTTTAATTTTTTTGATATTGACTTAATAGTTGTTTTAAAATGTTTAATGGGCGTAATTTTAGGTAAACGTTTAGGCGACTGTATTTATCAATTTGTTCACTGGACAGGAATTCACCTTTAGGTCTCTTGTCCCCCTTCTAATAGACGTGGGAAAGCTGCGACAATCTGCGGCAAACTATACTCTTTCCGTTTTTCGTTCTTAGTTCATGCCTGATGTAAACAAACAGGTGTAGCACATCTGAAACGCTATTTGCTGCTTAATTAGAGGCGGAAGCAGTACAGACAGGGTACATATAAAGTTGATACTTCATAAACAGAAGTAAATTTTGATACTCCTTACGTTACTGACCAACATAAAACTTGGTGATTGTGACGGACCGACAACGAAATATTTTATAACACCAGTTGGTTTCATTTATCACGCTTCTCTATCAATTGTTGATATCAGGCAGCTCATATGTTGTTGTGTTCTGACGGGCAACATATTCTTTCAGCTGGCTCCGTATTAATTCAATAGTATTGAGAATACAGTGATCTGTATACTCAACGCTGTGTATCTGTAAGTCTTAAAACAGCGTGCCCAAATCTTTCTTCAATCTCATCTACTACGAATGTTTTTAAATTGTGTTTTTCAGTTTTTTTCGCTTACTCTGAAAATTCAGTTTTACCTATCGCAGGCAACATCTAACAACAGCTGTTTAATATAAACAAACAAGCCAGCAACACACGCACACCACAGTACCGTGTATGCATATGGTTTTGTATTAAATCAGCTGTTTCAGTTAATTATTATTTTTTCGTTACCGTCACTATCGATCATGATAATTACATTGTACGCCACTTGACATTTTGCTAAGTATTTATTTAGAAATAATTTATTTCACAGCACTGTTTTTTCCCTAAACATGTAGTACAGTATTTACATGATCGTTAGTATTTGGATATAATGTATTCTGAAGTGTGTTTAGCATATTTTTTATTTCGGAATAATTCAAGCTTAAATTTCTTGTTCGTATTGAACTAAAAAAAAAAAAAACACTGTATTTACCTGCTTTCGTACATCAAATATAGAATATATATCGAATATAAAATATATTTCAATTATAGAAAAATTAAATAAACGAAAGGCTTATGTCAACTAATTTTTATTTCTTTTATGAATTTGCTAACTGCTATAATTTTTTTATTGTTCGACTGAGCTTTTCGTCATTACTGTACGTTGTAGGCTTTTATACTTTAGGCCCCTCCCCTTATGTCATCGCCCCTCCTATTGGTTCTAGCTGCTACCGCTCTTCACGGGAACTTTGTCTACCTTTTTCCGTTAGGCATTTTTCTAACGTCCGTCAAATTGTTTTAAGAATCTCCCGTTAATTTCCTCATTCTTGACTTATAATTTTTTTGTAACCTTTTACATTTCGTCATTTTTTAGTGTGTTATTCTTATTATTTTAATTTATTTTTGTTTATTGTTTAATATATAATAAAATATTTCTTCATTTGTAAAGTCCACTTTTATATTCATTAATTTATAAATAGAACCAACAGGAGGGGCGATGACATAAGGGGAGGGGCCTAAAGTATAAAAGCCTACAACGTACAGTTGATAGACGTTGTTTAAGACCTGAAGATGTCGGTAATGACGAAAAGCTTAGTCGAACAATAACAAATTATAGCAGTTAGCAAATTCATAAAAGAAATAGTAAGGATGGCTGCTAATTTAAACAATACGAACAACTAATTTTTGTCGTAAGCTCACACGGCCGTTGTCAGTATTATCATAATGATTAAAAACTGGGCTCTTAGGCCGTGGTCGGTTGCTATATAACAGCGACATTGTCGGCAACGTTTCATATCCCAACCTCAGATATCTTCTTCAGGCCGTAAAAAGCCACAGTGTTGTAACATAGTTACGGCGGATCTTGGTCGAACGATACCCGATAACTTTTTCGGGTAAGAGCAACTTTTGGTCTCGTTTTTGTAATCTTTTAATTTGCAATCTCCATAAAATTTTAAAGAAATTTACTTTTTGTTAATAATCACGCACAATTCGACTTATCTTTATTGTAATAAAGCGTATTATGTGTACATTGTATATCAAATTTAATATCTTACGGTATAATTAGTATTGCTTGAAGGTTTTTGTTGTGAATATATATTAAATTGCTAATTCAGTAATACATGTGATCAAATTGGGATTCTTCTGAGGCAAATTTAGGGGTATTAAAAGCTTAAAATTCTGTCAAACTGTAAACATATTCAATCTTTGAAACCCGAGGTTTTTCATAAAAATACGAAAATTCGGGTTGTCGGTACTGATCGGGGCCGTATTCGTCCGCTTACCTGTTTGTACCCTTCACTTCAAGAAAGGTTATTTTTATGGCCACTAAAAAGTTGCATCTTTTGTTAAAAGGGTTTTGCAGTAGAGTTACTGCGGCGGCCTCGTCTGGTGGATTGGGTGGCATTTTAGTCCGTTGTATGTAGGCCTAACTTTAGTTGGTTCAAAACCATTAATTTTATTATTATCTAATGATAACAGCGCACCGATTATATAACATTATGTAGCCAAATATACTAATGATAATATTACCGTTACATAATAATAATAATAATAATAATAATAACAACAACAACAATAATAATAAATTATCCACTCAGAAGAAGAAGGAAGAACGCAAGTAGATCTCAAAGAGGTAGTTGAGAAAACTGGCTTCCAAATCTCCTTTGCAAACACGGAAATTATGACCACCCTAATTAAACACCCGAAAACCGTTCTCATTTTGTTATTTTAATACCAATATTTTTTCATTATTTTCATGTAAATATGTTTATTGACAGATTTGTTTTTAGATATAACATTTTTACATATTACATTTCTATCACAAATTTGTAATTTTTAGTGCTTTATAATTAACTTTTAATCAAGTACTGTGCTTAATTTTAATATGATATTTATATTATAAACATAGTATGTAAACATATAATATTGTATGTAATTATATACAGTTGTCTGAGTTATCACATCAATCCATTTTTTATTTTTCATTGGGATACATTTTAAATAAAATAATTTTTTTATGAATATTACGTACAAGACGGCATTTGTTATTGTAGAAAAAATACAAATTTTCATATTACCGACGTAATTTTACACCATGAATGTAAATTGCAAATAAAGTTTTGTTTATAATAATTAAGATATCATCAACATACTTATTACTTTATAATAAAATCTTTATTAAGTACCTAAATTTTGCGTTTGCTTTAGAAACCCCTAAAATACTAATATTTATCGCAATTATGTGTTGTTTGGAGTCAGTTCACTAACGATTTCAGGGTGATTACAAAAATTATAGTTTAATTTGAATTACAAGCTAAATTAAATTGAATTTTATAGCTTTGAATTGGACCGTATACTTATACCAGAACTGCCCGGGTCGTGCCGTGAGTGCGCGGGTGAGAGTAAGGGTATTCTAATCTCTTAGGTCCCATCCAGTTTGCAACACCCTATAGTCTATCTGCTTGGGGCAGAAACAAACTATTTTAATTTACTTATTCAAGATGAACCTGATGAAGAAGAAGAAGAAGAAGAAGAAGAAGAAGAAGAAGGAAGTTGAAGTGAAATGTAAAAGAAGAAGAAGAAGACTTAAATATATTTGCAAATTGATCAACTTACACGGATAGCGTGAGTGTATATATATATATATATATATATATATATATATATATATAGGCTTCGTAGTTTCTGAAGCTGTGATGAAGGTTAGTCTGTAACTCAATATCGTTGTTATGTATTCAGTCTGTTCCAGTAACAGTAATTTGTTTTGCTTACGTAATTAAATGAACATCCGCGCACACACACACACACACACACACACACACACACACACACACACAACCGGTTTACGATATCACTCCGCCAAGAAACAACCACAACCAACTAGAGAGGGTTGACAAATTGCTGTCGTTAATGTAGCGCGCGTTGTTCTATTTGTCTTTTGCAACGCCCTCTCGCGTGAGCGGAGTGAATCAGCGGTTTATGATAAATTACTCAGTGCAGTTACAAGGAACACATTGATGGGTTTAAAGGCGGCATTTCCGTGCAACATAATATTGCACTGATATTACCAGGGAACAATTAATTAATATGATACGAGAGACATATACTAATGAGACAAGGGAAATTCGTTTTGTTAATACGCCAGTCTTCTTCTTCTTCTTCTTCTTCTCCTCTTCAAGGATTAGGTTATATAAGCCTGTTCCGGCACCCACCTCATCCTCGGACGACCCACGTCTCTTCTACCAATAGTTCAGTGCCGCTTTCGGCAATCGATCCTCTGTCATCCTTTCCAGATGATCGCATCATTAAATTGCAATACATTCATTTTTGCCTTTTACTTCGAGTTCTGTTCTGATATCTTCATTCCTTATTCTATCTTGGAATGTATAATTTAAAGTGTTTTTAAGAAACTGCATTTCAGCACTCTTAATCTTAGCACTTTCGTTTTCTGTCGTGACCCAGTCCTCACTCGCATAAACCAACGCGGGCATTGCAATTGTCTTATAAAATTTAATCCTTGTGCTGTGTCTTGTGTTATTTCTAAGATTTCTATGAATTGTACTAAAAATATTGCTAAATTTACTTATCTTCTCTCTTATATCGTATTCAGATTCGTAGCTTACTGCACAGCCGAGATATATGAAACGGCTCACTTGTTCTAAAGTGCTGTTGTTTATAACTATCTTAGTCCTCACTGCATATTTACCTTTAACGGTCATGGTTTTGGTCTTTAATACTTCAGTCATTTTGTTAATGGTAACCAATAAGAAAAGTTTAAAATGGTAGTTTTCCTTGTGTGTTGAAGTGTTAACATTAATTTTGATTGGGCGTGTGTTTTGTGGGAAGAATGTGAACAACGAATGTTAAAAAAGCAGTAGACAAACGTAAAAGATAGAAAAGTTAATCTGAATTAATAGAAATGGCGTCTGCAGTCGTAGGGGTGTTACATTAGATAAACCTCGTTTTATTGAATCCAGGGAACCTGCTTATTCAAAATCTGAAAATTCGTTAGTTGAGAAAGTTAAACCTAACTTGAAGATAATTTGAAAGTGGGAGTGGCACCTAGTACCCTATCCCATGGCCTGTCCCAAGCCAGGATTCAGGGGGAGTAACACCCCTCTAAAAACCAGTGTTCAGCTGGCCCGGCAGCTACACAAATATGAATGTGATGGCTAATAATTCATTCCCCGTAGAGGCCCGATCGGATCCGGGGAGGGGGGGCAGTCCTCACAGCTTCATGTTACTGCCAAACAATGAACACGCAGAAATCACCAGGTTAATTTTAACAACAGAATGTGGAATACACCCAGCTTATACCGACCCGACGCTCTCAGATCGGTCTTATACCAACTTGACGCTTTTGCAATAGACATAGCTGTGATACAGGAAATCTGGTGGACAGGCCAGCGAATTCTTGAGAGGTGAAGCCACACTGTCTATTACAGCTGTCATGATAGGCTGCATCAATATGGAACATGATTTATCACCCACAAACCTTTCAGACAAATGGTAGAGTTGGCGCCATATCCTTGGGACCCGGAACTGGAGAGCAGCTGCACTTGACCGGGACAACTGGCGGAGATTATTAAAGTAGGCCTTGACAATGGGTTGTAAGTAAGTAAGTCGTTTGCAGTGTTAGGGATATTACATTAGATGCAGTACCCGATAAACCTCGTTGTCTTGAATCCAAGGAACCTACTTAAACAAAATCTGAAATTTCGTTAGTTGAGGAAATTAAACCTAACTTGAATATGTTAGCATTACTTGATAATTTTGGGTCGCTCACAAAATAATCGTATGTAAGCTATGTCTAAAACACACATTACATATTTCTATCAGTTGTACGTTAACAAAAATAAACAAATGAACAAATTTTAAGAATCAGTCGAGCTAAAAACGAAACTACGTCAAAATAACACAGTTACAAAACATTGCACCTAAACAGCAGTATGTTTAGCTCTAAAGAAAAAGGAGAAATCAAGGAATTATAAACAAGTGAATGGGAATTTTTCTTGGCTCAAATGAGAACGGACATAAAAACTTGGGTAATGAGGCCGGCTGGGGTAAGTTGAGGATCCGGAACTGGAGCAGTCTCTGACGGAATCGAGAGACAAATGGTGGAGGGTCAATGAAAAAAAAATAATAATATGTCAATGAAAATTGAGAGGGTTGCAATTCTGTTAGTAAGCACGAGGTTGCGATGGCTGGTAGACAATGTCGAGACCGGCTGACGAAAATTGGTGATCCAAAACTGAAGGGGTCTGGCGGCGGAATCGAGAGACGACTGGTGGATGTGGCGCCAAATAATGTGTCAAAGAAAATTTGATCTAAATCTGACTTGTTGTCGGTCACAGTGGCGGTGATTTCACAGTTTCGGAAAATATAGTTACATAAGAAATTGTATTTCCATCATAAAGGTTTGATGTTACTTGCTGAATAATCAGAGACTACGATAATAAACTTACGGTTTGTCTGCAACGATCAAAATAACTGCCAAACGCTAAATAATTAGATTGTATTGTTACCGAAGGAAAACATTTCCAATTAAAAGAGAATCACTTTAATTGGAATTTTTAACACAATTTTCAGATGAGCGTTTCTCAGGCGAATTTCCTTTTCTCTCATTCACAATCTGTTCAAGCGAGTCTTTAAGTTTGGTTAAATAAGCATCATTGTAATTACAACAAGGTTAACTTAGACCAAATACTCCGACTTAAGTTTTTTTTAGTCTACTGCTATCATATATAAATTACTTATTTCTTTTATGTAATCTGTGCTGAAAGAATTAATTCATTCAAACGTCACAAATGATACAATAACAAATCACAAATTTCTACTGTCACAAACTTGATAATATTTTCGTCGCTAAATATTCATTAAAACAATTTATATTGAAGACAACACGCATTTCAAAACTCGCCAGTAACAATTAATTATCCAGGCGAAAGTAACGGCACAGGTTGAAAACAAAGAGAACTTTTTTCAAAAATTGTACACACGAAAGGGAATAGGGTATAAGGAAATTCAACCGTACAAGACCACCACATGTAACCGCTCAATTGTATATAATTTATTCCATTAACTTAATTAATTGGTGGCCCAGTTAAAATTCACGTGTATTGCGCAGTAGTGATTAGCTAATCAATTAGAACGTGAGTCTCACTTCTCTCACATCCTAACTTTTAGGTGTACCTCTTATTAGATCTTTAACTGCTTTCCATAAACAATGCCGTCTTCTCTTTTTTATCATCTCCCCCTCCTCCTCGACTCCTAACTCCTCTGCCTCCTGCTCCTTCTGCTCCACTAGCTCCCCTCTCTTCGTCATGATTACCATCCTCCTCGTCCTCCACGACCTCCTCCCCCTCCTCCACGTTCTTTCTCCATCTCCTTGTCCTCAACTCCTGTTCCTCCTCCTCTTATTTACTGCACTTCTTTCTCCCCCTCTTCTATTTTTCAGAGAGCGGGGATCTTTCTCATCCCATTTTTTTCACTCCACCTCTTTGTCCATCGCATCCTCTTCTTCTTCTTCTTTCTCTCCTCCTTCTAATTCTTCTTCAACTTTTTCTCCTCCTCCTCACCACGCTAATCTTGCTCATCATCCCCCTCCATCTTCTGTTTCCCTCTTCCTTTCCTCTCTTCACCCTCCTACCCACTTCTTCTTCTTCTTCTTCTTCTTCTTCTTCTTCTTCTTCTTCTTCTTCTTCTTCTTCTTCTTCTTCTTCTTCTTCTTCTTCTTCTTCTTCTTCTTCTTCTTCTTCTTCTTCTTCTTCTTCTTCCCCTTCCCCTTCCCCTTCCCCTTCCTCCTCTTCTTTTTTCTTCTTCTTCTTCTTCTTCTTCTTCTTCTTCTTCTACTACCCTCCAGTTCTTCTTCTTCTTCTTCTTCTACTACCCTCCAGTTGAACTAGTTCGCCTGTTCCACTTCAATGGTTTGCATTAATACTAGGCCTATGCTTCAATCTCCATCTTTGCCAACCTATAGTGGGAAACTTATCAGTTGCTGCAATCTTCACTACTTTTCCGTCTGTCATTCTCTTCTTATATTTTTAAACATCAGATAAGACCTAATGTAATACAAGTGTGTTCCATAAAACTTCAGACTGACGATTTCCTGCAATTATAAGTTGAAAGATTACAACGTTAATTCAATTCATACAACGATCGCTGAAAGAACGTGACGTTTTACAGAAGGAAAGAAAGTGGGCGCAAATGGGAGAGGAAAATAGAATGCGGGGAGGGAGAGAGAGAGAGAGGAGAAGGGAGTGTGGATATATTAAATTCTTATTAGCGTATTGCTGCTTGTTAACAAAACATTCTCTTTGCTTGCAGAAACACAGTAATTCTCTAAACATTTTACTCTATGTATTTTATCTACTTTGTCTGACCTGCATAGTTTATTCATTATAAACTTAACCTTACTTCTGCTTCAGTATGTTAATAGGAATTCCCACTGGACTTTTTCCATTTACGTCAGTACTTCAAGTGCGCTAAAAAAAAAATAGTTGTAGCAAATAAACAGAGTACCGTACATAATAAACAGTGTAGCAATGAGGGAAACACTGAGCTTAACATTATCCATACGCAGACAGTTGTATTACGGAGAAGCTTAGAAATTCTGCACTTGTCTGAAAGGGTTTTTTTCATGTCGGAGTTTGTTTCAAACGGTTTTAAAGTGTTCATCTTTATTATTTTCGTTAAATTAAAAGAAACAAACAATTTATCCTTGTATTTATCAAATTTACAATTCTAGTATAAATACACATTGGTTTTAATGGCGTTCCTTCTTCTCCGCTTCTCCTACAGTGTATTGTTTTCATTAAGAACAATCTTCTTCTTCTTCTTCTTCTTCTTCTTCTTCTTCTTCTTCTTCTTCTTCTTCTTCTTCTTCTTCTTCTTCTTCTTCTTCTTCTTCTTCTTCTTCTTCTTCTTCTTCTTCTTCTTCTTTAGTCGCTAGTCAAGTAGCGATCGAGCCGAGTAGCGATCGGTAAACGCGTGGTGCACCACGACAACAGTGTATGAATTTATATATATGTGTTTTTATTTTAATTGAATTTTAATATATGACGACCTCTTTTCGAGCAAGTGTCTGAGGATGGGTCAGATGACCTGAAACGCGTCATACTAATGTTGTTCTAAAGATAAAAGTCACAAGACGGACCTAACAAAGGTAAGAAAATAAGAAAAAATATTTTCTTTTATTCTTTTCTTTTGTAAACAAATTGCACACTTAAGAAATTAACATTAGTAACCATTTTTAACAATAAGTTTAAACCACCTCACCTGACATTAGAATTGCATACTTATTGTGTGCTTTGCAACAATAGCAATAGTTTCTCCATAGAACTTTGTAAACACGCAAAACACGTCACGGAGTTTTCACGTTAACGTGAAAAACTTTTCAAACCGACTACTGTTACTGCCTGCACGTCAAGGCTCTCTGACACGCGAATGTATGTACTTTGATTTTCTGAAGCAATTTCCATTGTAAATACTGAATATACAAAGAAGCCATTAAGAAACGACAAAATAGTAACGAATATTCAAAACGCGCACGATTATCTTAAGTCTGTATAGCCCTTTGTTCCTTCTCATTTTCAGATAAAGACTGACTGTGGGGGTGTGAGAGAGGAAGGGCATGCCCGCCGCCCACACGTGTGCTCCATCCCGAGCTTCAAATAGAGCTACTGCCGCAGGGACCAGAGGTGTACTTGGGTGTGGCCTGCTACCAGCCGTGGATCGGGATTGAGGGCGGGACAGTGTCCATATAGTGACGTCCTGGAACGAATACGCAGGGATTCTCTGATGATTTGGTAGTGGGCTTTGCACGCCCAACGCAATCCTCGGTCCAGAAGAGACTGAAGCTTCCGCTTATGGGTCTTGGCAAAGTAGCCGCATACGGGAATCGCGTAGGTAACCATGAGCACCACATAGATGGTGACGATAAGCTTCCCCAGGCGGCGGGTCATAGAGTTGTTGTTGCAAAGCAAGGGACGACGTTGTTATAGACGATGGGCGGTCTTGCGGGCTAGTTGCTCGGAGTGTGTCCGCCAGGTGAGACGTCGATCGAGGTGGACCACGAGGTACTTAACCTCTCGAGACCAAGGCAGAGGAGTGTCGCCTACGTAGAGTCTGTCGGGGAGCCTTAAGCGTCTGGAGAAAACTACGACTGTGCTCTTGCCCACGTTGATAGCAACCCTCCATTTCTCTGCCCACTCAACGTATTCATCAAGCTGGTCCTGGAGCTCAGATAAAGAGAGAAACATTCAAATGTTTTCAACTCGTACGTGTGTTTTTAACGACGTATACAAAAATATCTCGAATTTACCTTAATAAAGAGCTTTATACAGCTTTGCCAGACTGCTAAGTAGGCTACCCATTTTATCTCTGTTTATACCTGCCCCCCCCCCCTAGTGAGCACTACGTGGAGAGTGCTGAATTGTCAGCCGTTTAGTTTGTAAATCCCAGGTGAATCAAATTTGTTTAGTCTTGTGTGTGTTTTTCATTTGACAAAGTCTGTTACGTTTGAACAAACACAATTTTCATGGCTATTAAACCGTAGTCTTTAATTATTATCATTTCGGCTGTACAATGTTTACACATTTTCCGAAATCAAGTATTGCAGAAGTTATTCATTTATCATCTTTCACTGCTGCTTGTCCATCCAAAGATCTTCTTCAATTTCTCGTTCCCTTAGTATAGTCTGTATTTCTTCTACCCCGGTGATAGGTGGTTTTCCTCTTTTCCTTCTTCCTGGTGGGGTCCATTCCATAACTCTCCTTGACAATCTTTCCCTTGCCATTCTTTTCGTGTGTCCATACCATTGTAATTTTTATGTTTGGATAAAATCAACAATTAGATTTTTCACTTTCATTCTGTCCTTAATGACTTCATTTCTAATTTTCTCACGTCTGGATACTCTTGCCGAACGTCTCCAAAAGTCCATCTCTGCTGTCACTAATTTTGTTTTTGTGTGTTTATTAGTAGTAGTCCTTAAGATCTAGCATTTATACGTTCAAACGTTTCGGTAATACCCACGACTGTCATCATCAGTACGACGGTTCGGTAACAATGATGTGGGACGCCCAAGAAGGCCAAGTTAAAATCATCAACTTATGATTCTGGACGTCTTAAGAAACGTCTGAACTTGGATATGGTAAATGTTATGTTCCAAGGCCTATCAGACCGAACAGTTTTATTGGTTCTGGCAACTTCGAGTTTGCATTCTCTGTTTCTCTGTTCTGTTTGTTTGAGGTTACATTTGCAGTGTTGTAGACTGATTTTTGAGACTACAGAGGAATTAGGGAATAACGGAATCGCTTGTAATGAGAACTCGATTCATCTAAACTGCCTAAATAGGTTTGTAGGCTGTTAACGGTACAACACGCGCGTGTGTGTGTGTGTGTGTGTGTGTGTGTGTGTGTGTGTGTGTGTGTGTGTGGATATTCGTCTGTGTTTGTTGTGTGTGAGAAATACAATGTTGATGATTTCATTTAGAATGAAGAATAAAAAGACAAATAAATTTTCTTATAATTTAAGAATAAACATTGTACACGTGGTATGAAAAGTTTTGCGTTTTTTGACAGCTAGCCGGCTAATTTTCGGTAAGTTTTTACTACACAGTTACTTTTACTATATTTTACAAATGCACTATACGCCAATACTCAGCAAACAATGTTAGCGTTTATAAAATGTTTAAAATCTAAATTTCACTTGTAAGCGTATAATGTAAAACATGTCAAAATTGTATTGTGCAGAACCTCTTCTGTAGAATTTTTGTTGTATGTTCGGTAATCACGGTATAAAAATTTAGGCTTGTGAGTCGAGAACTCGGATATAGCGAGTACCCGGTTTTAACGAGGACACTTGTCCGGTCCCTTGAATCTCGTTATAAGCAAGTTCCACTGTACTAATTATGCTGAAGTTTTTTCAACGTTGTTGTTCATATATTTGGCTGTTATAGATTTAATGTTGTTGTTTTTTGTGTCGTATTTCGTGTTTTGTGTGGGAGTCTGTCAGCATTTCAGCTGCAGAGAAAGAGAGTCAAGACCAAACTAAAACACAATTAACACAACACGCTACAGAACATTGTTACACCAAACCACCTCACTTGAACAAATACAATATACAAAATCACTATCAGATCGAAACGACAGCCTACATAAACAAAGATTATTAAAATTACAGAAACTTCAGGAACACACCACCCACAAATATCTGTTAACCGTCTCAAACAATGGCGCTACTTTCTCCACTACTAGGAACTAGCTGCGCTCCTAGTGGCGGCCTCTGATGAACCTTATACAAAACCAAAAGTAGATAAAAGAAACGTAAAATTCAATTAACACCTTATCTAAAAATTAACGTTTTGTAGTCGTTAAAAATGCACAGACTATCGTGACAATACTGAATCGAAGTCAAACTCCGGGGCGTACGTTTCTTACTTTTGGCGTACAACGGTTAAAAATGGGGACCATAACGTGTAGAATATTGCAAAAGCTTATGTGTGGCACTAAATTCTACGAAATTTTATTCAAAACTCAAAACTCGCTGTTTTAATAATATTGTTACGGCGGTCTACTGATCGTCGTATGGTACAGTGGAAAACAAAATGCAAGACACCAATTAAGTCACTCTAATCGCCAGCTTTAATTATCACAATTAAACAGTTTGTAATCAACAAGATAGTCTCTTACAACTAATCAAATAAAAATTGTTCACACGCAATAAAAAATGTCAACTAATAGAGTCCCGCACAATTATAAAACGCATAACACTTCGGCACAATACTTCGAACCGCACTGGAATAAATTAATCGCCACTAAAACTAACTGCTAAGCGGCAGCTGTCGTTGTTTAAATAGATAGCAGAAGTGTTCTAGAATAGTCCATAATACGCGTCAACAATAAAGGAAACCTAGAGCGTAATTGAGTGCGGCCTTGACACAGTGCGCGCGGTTGACGAAGTCTGGAACAGTCTGGCTAACGCGTGTTGAGAATCACGTACGCACACATTACAGCCGGATTCCACTGGAATAGTCGAGAAACATGTAGAATGTTCTGTAATGGTGTACACTTTTTCTGCATTACGTAACAATATGACAAAGTTAACATGCGTCAACACTTCTTGTAATATTAGATCGTCTTCAAAAGTTTATAAGGTATGGTTTGAAAACAATTTTACATATTGCTATCGTTACATATATTTGTGAAAACTCTTATTTTAAAGGAATATTCTCGAAGATCAGCAGTTGATCAGATATTGACACAATATTTTAGTCATAAATTTCAATCAAATGTGTTGTTTAATTTGTTGCATTTGGCACCAAAACCACTAGCGTGTTGTCGTTGTTGTTTAGTGTGTTGCATTCGGCACCAAAACCGTTATCAATCTTGCTCGCCAGTACTTAGTGACCAATGACTTTGCATCTACAATGACACAATGCCAATTCTACATATGAGGTGTTTCGTCAGACATTCATGGCTTTACAAAGTCTGACTTTGTAACTGTTAAGTTAATGACCGAACTCACAAATGTTTACGTCGGTGAGGTAAAAATTTCAATTCTGTATAGGTGTTTCGCCATACATTCATGGCTCTAGAAAGTCTGACTTTGTAACTATTAAGTCAATGACCATAATGACAAAGGCTTACATCATGCAATATTTCACGGTCATTACTAATTGAGGATAACTTTCAGCGTCTAGCAACTTTTGTGTGTTCAACAAGAGTTGACATTACATGAATACAGAAAAGAATTATTGTGATTGGTCGAAAGTTGTGCGAATAAGATTAGTGGAAGCCGTAGGAGACGAAAACACACAGTGCAGCCTATGAACAAAGAATGTTTATTTATTCGAGGGTAGGTGAAAATCTCTACATACAGCAGGAACCTCGTAGTTCCTAGTAGTGTGGGACTCTAACCCACTAAAAACGCCTCCCTTAATGCTACAACTGAGCACGCTTATCCAGCAGCTTCTCCTTCGTGTTTTCTTCATGGGTAATGGGGTAAAACCCAGTGGCTAATCCCAAAATTATTCTGTCTTCCTCTCACGTATTATTTTATAGATCTATACATATTAATTGCTTTCTATTGCGATACCACATTATGTGGCTTCTGTCTTTTGAGTCGCCTCAGGACGTGTGGCGCTTCTTCCACCACGTGTCGTAGGTTGTCTTTCCTTATGCAAGGGGCATTCACTATGCTTCAGAGTACTTTGTTCTGAAAGGTTTGTGTCTTTTCTAAATTTGTTTCTTTTGTACAGTCCCACAGATGAACTCCATAAGTCCACACAGGCTTCAGAACGTGTTTGTACAACAGCAGCTTGTTTTCATCTGTTAGTTGCGAGTTTCACCCTAACGGCAGTACGTTTTTCTGTATTTTATGTTGAGCTCCTCCTTCTTTTTTTACATACTCTTTCCATTTAAGCTTTGCATCTAGGGTCATACCTAGATACTTTGCTGTGTTAGCATATGGCACTTCCAGCCCATTAATATAGACCCTTACTGGATCTACTTTTCTGTTGGTGTGTGAACTGATTTGGATTCATTTAAGTTTGATTCTCTACCGCTTGGACCATGCACATACTTCTGCGATAGAGCTCTGAAACTTGTTTGCTGCTGCTTCAGTCTCGACGCCTACTGTTAGGATCGCAGTAGAACAAAAAAACGTGAAAAAATTAAACTTACTGTTATGCTTTCTGTGTTGAAGAACTCGTTCACTATTTTGAACAACGAACATTTATGATTGGATAAATTTTGACATTAGATAGTTTTCAGTTATCAGAAAATTCACAAAAATCCTAAACTCCCTATTATTTTTTTTATAGTAACGTAACAATTGTACAGTAATCATGCAATTATTATTATGGGGCCTTCAGACTTTCGACTGGTTTGTAACCTCCCCTTATATACCAGTGCTGCGTGCGTCACGGGGTCTCTCACAGGTGTATGGGACTTACAGTTTAACACCCGATCCGAACTATACGACCGTTCCGCCTCTCAAGGCGATGGTAAAGCAGCGAGAGGTACCCTGCCTAGTAAAAACCCTCCGCAACTAATAGTACAATAAACGCTAAACATTCCAAACAATCGGACGTGTGTCAACATTCCCACTGGAGTATGACTCCCGGTTGCAGTCTTGCAATTTTACAATTTTTTTCTCATTTTTATACCCTTTGATAAAAAATTTCCAAAAACTGTACGTATTATTCAGATTTTTGTTAAAATTCCCATTCATTTGATATCCCACATTGAATTTGCGATATTGTCACACTTATCTACTTCTACTAACTTTCTACAAGTGGATTAACTGGTACCGAAAAATACATGCAATATAATACCGCATAATGAGACCAGTGCTCTCAATGGGAGTACTTTTCATTATAGGTAATTCGGACTTGCGATGCTAAGACTTAATAATGACTCAATAACTTGTGTAAAACGATTGTTTATATAATCCTTTTTCCGTTGAGGAGATATTTTATGAAGGCATATAAATATCTTAATGAATTTTTTTTTACACAAACAACCCAACCATGGACTACGCAAATATCATTTTCTTTTCTTCTCCTGCCAGAAGACCTTCATTCGCACACCATACGCCGCCTTCCTTTCCACTGTTTACCCCTTTATCGTCTTCTTCTCACCTCAAGATTTTCATTTTTGTTTTGTTTGTATTTGTATTTTTGTTTTCTATCTACACCGTCGTTCATAGAGATACCCAGTTTTATCATTTCCTCCTTGAGTTGTTTGGTGTATCCGTTCAGACTGGAAAGTTGCCAAATATAGTTGAAAATTAGTTTATGTAATCTGGACCGATCCATCCATGTCCAAGGAATCTCAGTCTTTTTCTTCGGAAAACCGTTTCCAAATCTTCCAGATCCCTATACAGCTCTTCTTCGGGTCTGTGCCTGTACCCATCTTCGGTTGTCTTGGGGCCATATATTTTTCGAAGAATTCTTCGTTCAATTTTAAGAAGAGGTTCCACATTTTTAAAGCACATTGTTTCCACTCCATACATGATCAACGGCTTGATCACAGTGATATAATGGCGAACTTTCGCACTTCTGGAAAGGTTTTTTCCTTTCCTTACACTTCCCGGGTTAGAGTAAAGGCCTTTGATAATTTGAGTTTCCAATTTTAATGCATTTATTAATAAAAAAAATTCTTTTTAATTATTCTGAATTCAACCGTATAAATAATAAACTTTGGAATAAATTTTACCGTAAATAGAAAAGCAAGTTTAATTACTGTTGCATATTTACTTGTGAAATAAATTACTTTTTATTTCTTTTATAAAATTGCTAAAATTGAACAACGTTGTTCAAGACCTGATGATGTCAGAGATGACGAAAAGCTTCGTCTGAACAAAAATTGTAGCAGTTTAGCAATTTTATAAAAGAAATAGTAAGGATGGCTGCTAACTCAAATAATATGAAGAATTACTTTTTAATACACAATTTTGTAAAATGTCATTATATGAAACGCGCAATGTAATTATCATGACCGATAGTGACACGAATTACAAAGAATAATCAGCTGACTTATCACAGAAATGTATACAAAGTATAGTTGCGTGCATGTATTGTTGTTGGCTTGTTTGTTTATATTATATGTGAATAAGAGTTCTTGTTATATTCTATGAACATTAGAGAACATTTCATAGTTAAATGTATATAATTTAATTTTTTATGACATCTGAAGCAGTGGGTTTCTATTAATAAAATTAAATGGTTTCATGTAATCAATTGTAAAGTCAATTCTTCCCTCAAAAACGATAGGCTTTTCTGAAAGATATACAAGGTTAGATCAATAAAGATGCAGAATTTTTTTTCCAAAAAATCTTTATTTATCCCCTTCAAAGTAGTCAGCAGCAAATATAATACACTTGTTCCACCGCTTTTTCCAATCTTCGAAACACTTCTGGAATGCAGTTTCTAGTATGACGTTTAGCTCCTTCAGCGATTCTGTCTTTACCTCTTCAATGTTGGCAAAATGACCTCCTTTCATGTTTTTATTTTCATCTTCGGGAATAGGAAGAAGTCGCAGGGGGCCATTTCCGGCGAATACGGAGGGTGAGGCATCATAACCACGGTGTTGTTTTTGGCCAAAAATTCACGAACAAGGAGTGAATTGTGAGCAGGTGCATTACCGTGGTGCAATTGCCATGAGTTGTTTCGCCACAAATCCAGGCGTTTTCTTCGGGATTGCTTTACGCAAACGGCGTAGAACTTCCAGGTAGTACTCCTTATTGACTGTGCGACCTGGTGGCAAGAACACATGGTACACTATGCCGTTGAAATCAAAGGAAACAGTAAGCAAAACCTCCACATTCGATCGAACTTGACGAGCTTCTTTCGGTCTTGGCCTGGAAGCTACACAATTACAAACCTTATTTAATCACTGAAAACCACTTTTACTTTTATCACTTACACTTTCACTTTATATTTCTTATTCTCCTCCTTCCATGTTTGGAGTTCAGCCAGATAAATCTGCAAATTGTTTTACAGCGGTCAAGGTGTAATGTGAATGTAATTGTCAAGTGTTCACTTGTTATAATTATGTAATATTGTTGTGATGTTTTAATTTACCACCTTAATGACCGTTACTAGTTATTTTGTACATTATGCGTGCTGGACATCTGTGTGACGTATGAAAATAAACCCAATACGATTGTAATATCTTTTATTAGCGTGCTAACAAAATGTTGATTATTGATTTCTCTGTTGTACAATAATTTACGTTATGTTTCCATCATCGGAATCCACTCTGTTATCATAACAGTATAATAAACAGTTATGCTGTCCGACATTTTTTTTGGACTTTCCTGACACTTTATATCTAAGAAATGTCCGAATTTATATGAGCAGCCGATGAAACTCAGTCTCGTTTGGCTATTGGAAACGTCTGATTGAAGAAGACATCCTACAATGTACCATGAGCTCAGTACCAGGGACGTTAAAAGAAGAGCAATTATTAAAGTACTTCTTCTTCAGCGGCGCAACAAACCATTACTGAATCAAGGCCTCCTTTTTTAGGTTTCTGCACATAAAAGAGTTTGACAGATGGGATATGTAAATTCTCCAACCCAACCACCAACCTGGAGGACTCGGAACTTTGATTTCAGAGTGCTCTTCCCCTAGAGAGCTTGTTTCACCTCAGCTGACGAGCTTTCTTTGCCCGGTCGCAGTAGGCTAACTGACTCAGCCCATGTGTTGGGCTACTGTAGCCTCCACACTAGATGCACACCCTGCTTCCGATGTGCACCATCCTGCCAGGCCAGGATCCAGGATACCCTCAGGTTGCCCTGACAGAACCCCTATCTCTCATTTGCTTACTGTTACACTCTGCCGAAGGTATAGGTTACCACAACCTTGCAGTGGATTGCTCGGAGTAACAGGGCCCACCGACGTGTAGGTGAGAGTGGTGTTGAGGATGGAGAGGGTGGATGGTATTTCTCTTCTATGAAAGTATATGTTCGCGTCACACACCTTTGGGCCCCAACGATTGAAGTACACTCGAGGCAAACTGTTAGAAGAAGAAATAATTACTATTGAATAAAACAACAGAGAATTCTATCATTATATAACCTAAAACTATACTTCTTCGTGCGTGTGTTTGTTTTGTGATGGTACAGTTTCATTCCGATGCAAAAAATTATGGTGTCCAACTTGGGCTGAAAGTTTTTTTTTGTACTGTTCAGAGAAAAGAAATTATTTAAATTAAAACATTTCTATTGAGTTGAATCGGTTAGAGGATGTCACAGTTAATGAAACAGTATTGACGAGTATTGGAATTAGAATTTCTTTAAGGCTCGGACACATTGGGAAGGTATATGCCCGTCCCACCCTCCTCATTACAGCTATGGTTTCATTAATAAGAATTATGACATATATACAGAAGAAGGACGAGTTGCAGTAAGGCAGAGATCTGTCATCAGAAACGTTTCAAACAAGGAACAGTACCGACACACGAATCCACGTTTATCAGCGTCGTCGTATTAAGTTGTCATTGAGCTTAAAGCCGCGCTCCGCGACAAGCGCATTGGTAGTCGCTTCCTTTCTACGTCACTCGCCTTATTGTGACCTCATTTCGTTATAAAAATAATCTGATATTCCAGTCAAGGGATTCAGAACGTTAGAAACTTTCATAAAACCTTTTAACAACGTCGAAAAATGGTTACTTATATAATGTTAGTATAACACATTAATTAGAAAATGAAACCCTATTAGTGCTTTAGTATCTATTATTTTCTGTCTCAAACACTATTTCGCTCACTTGTGACAACGCGTTACGAATATTTCACCACTGTCAGATTGCAGACAATCTTTGTAAAAAGTGACTAATAGTCCTAAGCAGGGCTTGACTTTAGGGGGAGCGCGCCGGAACGGCGTTCCGAAACCTCTTGGATCCAAAAATTACCGGAAAAATATATGAAAAGAAAAACCTAATTGTTACAAACATTTACAATTACTTTTTAAATTATGCCCCTCATCAGTTAGTTTCAGTAACTTAAAGTTTGTCAAAATCAAACACCAGCATTAATCTTTAACTTCTGTCGTTCAAAAAATGTCCAAATAACCTATGGAGAAAATGAAACAAAACAACTTACTTCAATTTTAAAACTACATGAAAGGCAACTGATTGGAAGCTTCCGAGAATACGTGCATTCCAGAAATTTTCCGGAAAGTCTTTCTACCTTGACATATGCTATTAAATCAATAGCAATAACTTCAAATGAATGTGAGAGGGATGATTTCTGGCCATCATACAGCATTGTACACAAAGAGTAAGGAAAGGTCAAGGAGCAAACAATATGACGACACAATGATGAAACTATGGAAACTTTCTTAAAATATCCGAACCAACGAAACCATCACTTAGAGGTTGATTGAGGCTCCGAAATGACGACATCATCAGTGACATGTCTTTGATTGCCATGCGGCTAACCTGACGATGAAGCTCTTTAGAAATATCAGTAAACATTATTTTCTTTTTGAATCTAAGTTTATACTATGTTACTTTAAACATAATTAATGCGGTCCAAGTCACTGTATGATAATTATATAATTTACCTTATAATTTCCGTCAAGTGACGTCAAGCGTAATTTGTGCTGGGTTACGCGTTTCAGGCCATATGACCCATCCTCAGACCTTCACTCCAAAGGAGCTCGTTATATAATAAAATCCATATTAAAACAAACACATAATAAACAAATACGTAAAATACACTGAATGAACATATTATAAGCGTACTATTAACCGACACGGTGCACCGCGTGTAGCATGTCAAGACTGTGTCGATGGGCAGTATTATCTAGTATTATCTGTAAGCGATCGCAGCGCGGTATCATACAGTGGGTTGGACCTGAAGTTGAGTTTATCATTGAGTATGTCGTCACATATATCGGGGTTATTATGACCTCTATATATCTCGAATTCTTCGAGTGCATCCATGTAACGGCCCTTACTACAATAATGTAGAGGTATAAGGTTAGCGTTGAAATTGGTATATGAATGATTGCTTGAAATTAGATGCCGTGTAAAATTAGATTTAATGTTATCTAGGGAAAAATCACCCCTGTTATAAAAGTCACTATGTTACATGTTTTATAATGCTTTAAAAATGTAAACCTCCTTTGTAATAACCTGATGTAAACTTATACGCTAATATAAAATATAAATATATATTTGTGTCTGTACAACTTTTGAATTGCTGCGTTCGGGCACCTTTAATTTTAGAAATAAACCACTGGTCCTAAGTAATCTGAGAAAATCACATCGGTATTGACACAAGGCTGCTGCTTGTTACCGGCTGTCTTTAAAATTGATCTCAAACGAATTCAGAAAAACTGGAAGCGTATAAACGCAAAACTAGGGGTTCGCCTGTGAGTCACATCGCATAATATTAACTGCAATTTGCAGACATTCAGGTATTGATAGCCCAACGGTTGACTTAAACTCTATTACTAAAAACTCCTTAAAGAATGCAACAAATGTGGGTTAAAAGTAAACAAGAGCTGCTTCTTCTTCTTCTTCTTCTTCTTCTTCTTCTTCTTCTTCTTCTTCTTCTTCTTCTTCTTCTTCTCTTCAATTATTAGTTTATATAAACCCGTCTCATCCTCGGACGACTCGGACATGTCTCTTCTACCAATGGCTGTATAGTTCAGTGCCGCTTTCGGCAGTCGATCCTCTGTCATCCTTTGCAGATGATCCCAACATTGTCTTCTGTAAATTTAATTTACGTCCTTTATTGCGAGTTGTGCTCTGATATCTTTTTTTTCTTATTCTATCTTGCAATATATAATTTAAAGTATTTCGTAGAAACTGCATGCCAGCACTCTGAATCTTACGGCTTTCCTTTTTTGTCACGACCCAAGCCTCTCTCGCATAAATCAACGCGAGTATTGCAATTAGGATACAAGATTCGGCTAAAAATTCTTAAGGCTTGTGTAATAGAAACAGTGTAAGTAATACTATCTGTATGCGACAAATGACAAAAGGTAGCGATAGTTTTCTGGTATAGTTTATCTTACTTATACTGTAATTCAATATGTGATCTTTATGGTTTCATTTTAGATGTCTATAATGCTTATAATCCTTATGTTTCCACATTTGCCTTCTTGACTACAACCAAATGAGTAACAAATAAGGAGTTAGCTCTCTTTTAATTTTTGGTTTTATTCACAGACATTTAATCTCCCGTAGAACCTGCCAAACCCTTTCCCCAGAGGAAACAGCGGATCGGCACGTAGCTTTAATAATAACAAATAAGAGACAAGAGATAACGGATAACAGTACAGGTAGTTTTATACGACACTTAAACGACTTAAGAATCGATTTATCAAATGTCGTATTTATGGATCTAGATGGTCACGGCGTTCTCAACTGGCGAGAACAGAATCCGGAATTAGAACGAATCGACTCAGTGGTTGAGAGCGATATCAGGATCTTTCGGAAGCTGACATTACAGAGGTAATATGACAGACAGTACCAAAATTAAATAATTATCTCACGCACACTGACCCAGTGGCAGGAGTCCAAGGCGATGAGAATCGTGACACTGCTATGTGTAGGGGACGGGAGGACGGGACAGCACCATAACACTATACAACGTAATAATTAAAAATTACCTTAATAAACGTCTTGCGACTTCTCCTTATTTTGTCCTGACGCGTTTCAAAACCTAGGGTTTCATCTTCAGAGGATAATCACTCTTTCGTCGTCAAACGCTAAAAATTAATGACACAATGACACACATACACATAATTTACACACAAAATTAGCCTTTTCACATGCACAGTGCGCACTGTATGGAGGTCCAGTTCATACTCTTCATAATTTTTTTAATTATTAACATTTACGCGACTTGGTTACCAAAGAACATGTTTATAAAACTATACAACTGCTTAACGCATCAATAGCAAACTTGAACTGCCTTGAATGGTTGCACAAAGGTTTTTAAAAATATATAAACACTTGGTACGTTTCACAGTTTTAATTTAACTCTAACAGCTGTTTCAGCTTCTCAAGCTATTGTCAAAGAGTTCAGTCCACTGATTTCTTTGACAATAGCTTGATAAGCTGAAACAGCTGTTAGAGTTAAATTAAAACTGTGAAACGTACCAAGTGTTTACACATTTTTTAAAATCTTTGTACTAATATGTTTCACCAACTGCCCAACGAGTCATCAATTAATATCGTTGAATGGTTGTCTCTTGCCACTCGTACAACCCCTTCCTCACCAGTCGTCCGCCTCGAATACACGATCTGGTGTGGGCAAACCACCGCTAAGCAGTCAGGGGGTACCACCGGAGACAGCTGAGATGCACGACCTGGCCCTAAAAAATACCAGTAGGTATCTTCGCCGTTAATCAGGTGCGTCGCCGCTAGTTCAAAGGCATTAGTAAAAAGCGGCACACCATTCGCTTGCTGAGATCATCTACCACGCTCACCACAAATCACAAGAAATATTATTTATTATTCCGGCTGTACAATGTTTACACATATTCCGGAACCAAAGATTACGGAAGTGATTGAATTCTCATCTTGCACTGATGCTTATCGTTCCAAAGATCTTCTTCAATCTCTCGTTCCCTCAATATAGTCTGAATTTTTTTATCCATGTGATAGGTGGTCTTCCCCTTTTTCTTCTTCCTGGCGGAGCCATTCCATAACTCTCCTTGGCAATCTACCTTTCCTGTGCCACTCTTTTCGTCTGTCCATACCATTGTAATTTTTTAGTTTGGATAAAATCAACAATTAAATTTTTCTCATTCACTGTGTCCTTAATGAGTTCATTTCTAATTTTCTCACGTCTGGATACTCTTGCCGAACGTCTCCCAAAAGTCCATGTCTGCTGTCATTAATTTTGTCCTTGTGTGTTTATTAGTAGTCCAAACTTCTGAGCCGTAATTCATGATACTTCTAACAGTGGTTTTAAATATCACAAGAAACATGCCCTTCCGTAACCAAAGATCTTTGAAATAAGGTAACGACCTAGAGACTGTATGACACTTGAAGTCTTGGGAGGAGTGACTCCGGGCGCTGCTATCACGCAGGGGGCATTGAACCCCGTTCCTACATTAGCTGCAGCTACAACGGGATCGTGTTTGGTCCCAACTGCGGTACCAGTCGAAGTCTGAGACCTCGTCCAGGGTATCACTGAGCATAGCCAAGGAACTTTTGGCAAGCCAAACAATGAACCACTGCCTCAACCGCACAGCCGATTTCAGATCACACGGGCCAATAAATCATAAGGTAGCGTACAATTAGAAATAAGAATGTTTATAATTCACACAACAAATATAATTATTCTTATTAAAAACGGCATACAAAAATTGTTAATTAACTTCTTTGTTAACAGTAAAAAAAAGTAATTTATTATAATACCTAGGACTGTACAGACAGCGTCGTGTTTTTCCTTTGTCTGCTTTACTGTTGTTGTTTTTAATCTAAAGAATGAATTCAAAGGAGATATTGTGTGAAAAGAAAGAACTAATTTACCCAAGATAATAGAATGAAATAATCTTAAAACTACAGACTTTGTCCTGTAGATTGTATGATTGAAATTACAATTTTGTTCAATTCCACACAAATTCTAGTAGACGACTCTGTTTTGCATGGAAAGACGTTAGATAGAGGAAAGAAAACTCTGGCTTACTGCAGAAATGAATTTCAAAAAATTAACTATTTAAAGTGGTTTTCTTTTAACTGAAAATATTTCCCCTCATAACAATAGAAACTAATTTACTATTCGGAATTTGTCTAATACGTTTTCAACGCGACAAGTAACGTCTCAGATTTTAAAGCATCACTGCAATCAACGTGAAATTGTTTTGTTTATAGTTTCCCTTATCGACTCAACCTGGTCAGCCCTTTTGTTTCAATTAAATTTAATTATTCCCGCAAAATACCACATACAGTGGAAACAATGTAGAGACACCAATGAAGTCACTAATTACCAGCTTTAATTTACCACCAGTAACAATGTGAAATCAACAATGTACAATCTTGAAATAATTCAAGTTAAATTTATCCACACGCAATATTAGTGTCAAACATTAATAGTTCCGCACTAATTGTAACATAGTAATCACTTTTCACTTGATCCCCACTCTACAATCTCGCCCGGTGTAACTGACTAAGATGGCCGCTGTTGCTTATATATAGCCCGCAGAAGTTCCAGAGTAATTTTCCATTCTTTTGGTGGGGCGTGCCGGGATAATTTGCGTAGTTACAAGTACTCGAACAGTCTGGAGTGCTACGTGAATGGACGGCCTTGACACAGACCCCGCACGCTGGGCTAGCCGAGAAGCGTGGAGAACGTCACTCTCGCCTTTTCGATAGCGTTACATAAATATAATTGTCGTAACAATATTTTCCCTACAAGCAAAACGTTTTACGCCGAGATTTTCCCTCTTCTCATAAACTTCCGTAGAGATGATGCTTCGTCACACAATTACAATGCTGACACATTTAATTACTGTCGTATATAATAAGTATTATATTATACGTATCTTAATTCTGTTTTACATTTACAAAAGCGAAAACTGAAACATTCTGTAACGACAGATGATGACCCAGTTTTTTCATCGTTAATCTCGAGTCGTTTGTATTAATAAGTAAATTGAAAATACAATGCAACTTGTAGACAGAATTAATTAATCTTATAAATTCTACACCAGATAAAAACATATAAACTGAAAAGACATAAGAACCGTAATTATTTGGTTCTCTCAACCGTGAGTAATTGGTGCCATTAATTAAAGAAATATTTAATTAAAGAATTGATGACCTAGATATGAAGCTAACACGTGTATTGTATTACTGGGCGACGCGACGTCATGATAAGTTGCCGCAAAGACTTTAATCAATTGGAGAAACAACAGTTGCGTCGCAGTGTCTGTGTCAACTGTACACTGGGATACTATTCTAAGACAACTAAATCTTGCACGTTAATCATGCCTCATCTTCATCTTCTTTCAGCATTAGAATCTAGTGTGGGCCTTTGCCAGCTCAGTGATTTTATTCCATTTTGCCCTCTCAGCACACACAGCTTTCTTCGCCATGTCACGTTCATCTATGCAACTTTTGTAAAGGTTTTCTCTAATTATTCTGACTACTGGTTTTCAGTCTGCGATTTTTATCATTACTCTACTGTCATCAATTCGTCTTACGTAACTCAGTAATTCTATTTAATGGTGTCTATTATGTATGGGAAAGTCCCGGGTATTGTCCGGCTTGCATCTGCCGCACACGTGTTCTCTGTCGCTTCGCAGAGGCTCTGAGGCAGATGCTGGGCTCGAAATGTTAGTCTACAAATGACGCACTATGTTAGCAGCCGACCACGGCCTAACAGCCCGGTTTTACAACAACTTAATAATGTTGACACCCGCAACGCAATCGAATAGTTCTAGTTTTCTGTTCTGCAGGTCTTTTAGTCTAGCCTCCTTTTATCCTTTCTCCAACCATTCTACATTCATCATCGTACCATTCTTCATTTCATTGCTTCTTCAGTTTCGCCAACAGTTTTTGCTTCCTGGTTCAATAATTGTGTTCTTTATAGCAGAAAAGTATTATAACGAAACCTCCAAAATATATTATACCAGAATTACAAGCAGAATGATCACTGTTGCACACCACTATATAAAAATTATCCCGATTAGCGCTTTCAAGCTTCACAGCTCATCGTCAGATCGGAATAGACAGAAATTATGTGAAAACAAACCCTTCACCCCTCTCACCCCACCCTGGTATTTGATAAGATAAGGAATAAGAATATAGAAAAAATTCCAGTATTACAGAAAAGCGGAATTTATAAATTAAAATGTAAAGACTGCAACAAAGTGTACCTAGGTGAGACAGGACGAAAATTCGTATGCAGGTTGTCTGACCACAAACGTGGAGAAGGTAATAGAACAACCAATTTGTTATATGCAAGACATTTCATAGAAGACAACCATAAGTTTGTTAATCCTTTGGAAGAATACGAAATTGTAAAAGCAGCAAATAACACAGTTGAAAGGAAGCTTAGAGAGGAGTTAGAAATATTGAAAGAAAGAGAAAAAGAGTTAGACAATTTAATTAATATTAAAATTAAATTTGATAATGAAGAAATATTTTATAATATAATTAAGAAGTAAATGATAGAGGACAGATAGATAAGATTAAGAATTATATTGCATAGTACTAATTGGATGTTTTAAAATAAGTGTGTGTGACTGACCCACGTGTGTGGAGAGGAAGAGGGTAAGTTTAAAAGGATGCACACACACACAACACTGAAACACAAGGAATTTGCTAGAAAAATATGTAACTGTACAGATGGTGGGACAGATTTTAGAGGGTGGGGAAGGGACATTTATATTATAGCTTGTTGTGTGTAAGCAGGGTGGGGTGAGAGGGGTGAAGGGTTTGTTTTCACATAATTTCTGTCTATTCCGATCTGACGATGAGCTGTGAAGCTTGAAAGCGCTAATCGGGATAATTTTTATATAGTGGTGTGCAACAGTGATCATTCTGCTTGTGATTTCAACCACTAACACAAATTTCTTCATTATACCAGAATGGTCGCTCACTGTATCCTAAAAATATCCTGATAATTCAACACTGTTTTCCTGCTCGTTATTTTGTTTATTTTCATTTGTCTGCTTTAGTTGGTCTTGAAAGTTCCAAATTTGTCGTGTTTACTTGGTAAACTGCTACTTGTCATGTTCCGGACGAGGGCTTTCAGTGTTTTCACCATTTTCAAGTCGTAAACCACCCACCCGCACGCTCTAACCCTCCCACGGCAAAAACCACAAGGGAAGCAAGATATAAAACGCGCGCCGCAGTTAAATCAACATCAGTACGCTTTGAAAATGTTACGGGATTACGGAACGAAACGTCGGCATTATAAACATCACATACACGGATGTACCCCAAAACCTACTACAACATATATATCTGAAGAACTGAATGCCCATCCGCGCAGTTTAAGAAAGTACATGGTTGTAAAACTGACATTAAATTTAGTAGATTAGATATACAGTATTTAATGTTCCGAGAATATGTGTTTGAAGAGCTCAAACGCTGTCTTTCTTCAAAAGTTGTATAAAAGTTTCTCGGTTTAGATTACAGTGTCACTGCAGCATTCTGGTAACTAAATGAGGTCACAATAATCTGTATGACATTATAATGGCAGGAAGAGGCTGTCAAAACTGTCTCGGCGTGGATTGAAGTTTAATTACAACGTAATAAGCCGAGACTGATGGACGATGATTCTAATTTTGTGCCTCGTTTTTCACTTTCTCCGCTAACAAGTCCTTTCCTCTTGCCTCACACCCCTTCCATATCAGTATCATTATTCTTACCAACTTTGAAGTGTACTGTGACATCCCCTTTCTTTCTTGTTGAGAAAATTTAACTTATTAAAGAAAACTTACTAAGAGTGAACGTCATTGCAACGCAATTGGTACCTCTGCCTGGTGGATTTAAACACGACAAAACTCTGTGTTTATTCCGTCATATTCGTACGATGCTCCCGTGGATAGTGCTACTACGAATAGATTAGAATAAAGCACGCAACACCGGATAAATTGATACTCATTTATTTTAGTACAGTTATTCAGCTTGCAGCATACAGAACAAATAACTGTTGCTGTAACCTATCCGTACAATATTTTCTAAAGATTTTAATACAAATCAAACTATTTACTTAAACACTAGTTTTATGAAACACGCCTCTCATATTTCCTTTGCTTATTGTTTTTATCGCCCACCCCCTTTGTCTAAAAGGGATTCACGAGGTGGTTGACCTGATGTGTGACGGACACCCTATGCTTGCCTTCTATCTCAAACTAAGGAAACCTGTTTGTTTTGAACAGAGTTATCATGACAATCACACTTTATAAACAATGTTTATTACATTAGTTTTTGTGTTTTATCCGGAATTTTCATTGCTAAAAATCGAGAATATATATATATATATATATATATTTTTTTTTTTTTTTTTTTTTTTTGTCGATCGTTTCGGTTAAACGGTATTTCCAGTTCAAAGTGTTTCGGTTAACGGAGATTCTACTGTGTTATTATTGTTTACAATTATGTTTGCAAAATTTCAAAGGGTCTGACTGTTCTGTATCTATTGTCGTTCAAACTAAGCAAAAGGTTTCATATCAGTTCAGTGAAAGAGGATGAGTTCCACGGTAAAATGCTAATGGCTCCACTGGTGAAAACGGCAAACGTAAGCATCGGTTAAGATGAACCGTGGTGCAGTATTGACAAAACGGTTCCAACAAAGTTGGACAAAATATCAAGAATTTTCAAGCGTCGACTACATTACAGTGGAACCTCGTAGGTTACAAATTTGTGAGGTTCTACTGTATTTCTAAAGAAGTGTCTATAATATTATTTTCCAACTGGCGGTCCGCGATCTTATCCTGGAAAACCAACTTAATTCTATTTATTTGTTAAAAATTACTTTAGGCCTACGTTAATTACTTTAGTAGTCCAAATCATGGTGTGGGAGAAACACATGCTTTTATTGAAGAGAAATACACCAACCTCTCCTCCACGACTACACTCACACCTACACGTTGATGGGCCCTGTTACGCCGGGCAATCCACTCCAAGTTTGTGATAACCACTCCCTTCGGGGGAGTGGATTGGTAAGCAAACTAGAGATGGGGGTTCTGTCAGGGCAGTCTGGGGGTATCCTGGGTCCTGCCCTGGCAGGACGGTGAACATCGACAGCAGGGTGTGTAACTAGTGTGGAGGCGGAGGAGCCTACAGTAGGGCAACGGCTGCATGCATGGGCTGAGTTAGTCTATTAAAATCGGCCAGAGAGATCTCGTCAGCTGAAGTGAAAACAATTCTCTAGGGGAAGAGCAGCCCAAAATCAAAGTTCCTGGTCTTCCAGTGTTGGAGGTTTTACAGCAGGCCAGTAACCTGCTTAAGTAAAAAATATATGTATTTACAGAACGCATGCAAACCTCATTAATACTAACAAGTACTAATTCTGTCTCTCAAACAATACGTACAACGTTCTGCGTGTCTCACAGCCTGTACGCTCCTCTGTAACATGGGTCGTTCAAGATATTTAACGCTACCATGAGATCTGCTTCTGAAAACCATCCCCAGCGTTCTCATTTATAGCGTTGAGGTGTAAACAGAAGGAGACAAAACAAACTGCAAGAGTCACTGATAAACAAACCCTTGTTCAACCAACACATTGTTATGACGGTCTCACTATGGTACAGTGGAACAAACAAAATACAAGACACAACAATGAAATCACTAACAACCAGTTTCCATTATCACAATAGAACAGTTCGTAATCAACAAGACAGTCCCTTACAAACAAATCAAATAAAAATTGTTCACACGCAATAATAATCTCAACTAATAGAGTTTCACACAATTATAAAACCCATAACATTTCACCACAGTAACTCGAACCGCACTGGAATAAATCGCCACTTAAACTGAAGCCTGTATTTATACACCCCGCTGATATTCTAGAATAATCTGTCACTTTGTTAAACCAACAGACGGTCTCAAGAATCCACTGGAAACAGTGTCCTTGAACACACTGCGCTGACCTGCACGGTCTGGAATAGACTCGATAGTTGAAGCGTAATTGTCTTTCATCGCAAAGTAGCAGCATTATGTACGAACATACACATTATAGCTGGAATGGTCGAGACATTTTTAGAACGTCCCTTGTTGCGTAACACTTTTTCCGCAAGTGTATCGTGTTAACAGCTGTAAAAGCGGGAGTAACATAGATCTCACTTCGCACCGTTTTCACATTTTTATGCACATTTTATTGTTAAAATATTTACTTAATACAAACTCGCTGTGCAATTTCATTTACATTTAAATTAAAGACGAAGTTTATTTTCTAAGGGATAAATTAATTCCTAGACCGTAAAGCATAAAATGTATTATACACAGCTTTTTAAATTAACATTCAAATAATTATTAAGTTTTCTGTATCACAATTGTAAATCTTTTGTAAACTGTTTAATTACGTTTATTCATATTTTTTCTTATTTCTCTGTATAACTTTTTTTTCTTTTTTCCTCCTCCTCCTCCTCCTCCTCCTCCTCCTCCTCCTCCTCCTCCTCCTCCTCCTCCTCCTTCACCTTCTTCTTCTTCTTCTTCTTCTTCTTCTTCTTCTTCTTCTTCTTCTTCTTCTTCTTCTTCTTCTTCTTCTTCTTCTTCTTCCGATGTCGTTGAACGTCCTGCTATTTTCTCATTGCTCAGTATACCTCCATCACCCATTGTCTTCCAGTTTCTCTTGGACACTAACTACACATTCTTTGGTTTTCTTCTGGGATTAGCATCTACGTTTTTCTCGCCAGCGATAGCGTTTCTGAATCTGTTCATTATATTCTGCAAATATGTCGTAGCTGTGTGATTTTCTGCTGCCTTTAACAGAAATTTACTCTGTCTAAAGTTTCCACTGGACAACACGTTGATACGTAAGACCGTCTTAAAAATATAGAACGTTTTCAGAATGTAAATTTCAGATAAATCAATAAACTAGAGTTATTACTTTGTCAAACAGAACATGTACGAGACAATTCCGCTAAAATTACTATAATATATATTATTAAACGTTTGCTGTAGCTACTATCTTGTTAACGTTTACATAACAATTACTATCTTGTTACCTACATAATTGGAACATTTGTTAGCGAGTGACAGCTGACCCAATTTGATTGTTTATTATTTATCATGAGCTGATTGTTGTAAGGCGTATATCGGAAAACAATGACTTGGAGACAACGTTAATTTATCTGATATTTTTTATAGAAAATAAAACCAAGGCACACAAGTATTCTATTAAATAACTGTCGACCTAGATCGGTGCTGACAATGTGTGTTTGTATCGTGAAGGGCGATAAGTTGCCGCAGTACAATAATCGATTGGAACAACACTTGTGTTGCCGTGTCTATGTCAGTTATGTAGACGGAAACCACTGTAAGAAATGTACTTTGAACATTAAGAACAGTATTTCAGCTTGGATGTTTGTGAGCATTATCTTCAACGATTACAATTATAATCATCGTCATCATGTTTCAGGTATTGATATTTACATATCCTAAATATTTATAGACGTTATAAAAAGCTTATATTACGTACAAAGATAGTATTATCTGCAAGAGAGGGTCAAGAGAATCTAACAGGAGATTCACATAAACCAGGGAGAGCGTCAGGGCTGTAGCGTGTTTTTAACATTTTTTAAAATATTTTTACTACGGTCTCATATACAGTGGAAACAAATTACAGACGCCAATGAAATCATTAATTACCAGCTTTGATTAGTCGCAAATAACAATTCGTAGTCAACTCGTATAATAACGTCCTGTCGTTTTAATATTAATATTGAGGACATAGTTAGAAAGTGGAAATTCCGACTGAATACAGGAAAAAAATATGTAACAGAAGATAATTTGAACGCCTAAAATTGTACAAGGTGATGTCTCTTCCCACACTTCTGTATGGGTCTGAGAATTTGACTTTAACGAAAGGCCAGGCCAGTCGCATCGAAGCGGCTGAATTTTTTTTTCCTTGGTTACTTGTTGCAATTTGGGGGGTAATTCTTTCCTTGGTCCGCGCTTTGCACTACTCTCGAACAGCTATCAAGTTTTGCTCAGGCACGTGGACAGGGTATATTCGCCATGAACATAGAACAAACACAGATGTACGGCAGTAACTGAATATTATGAGTATTCTCGACAAGATATCTCAGTACCCCGGCTATATTGGTGGGAACATTTTTGCCGAATGGATGACTGCCACATCCCCAAACAACTATGGAACTATAAGCCGAGGGGACGGAGAGGTGTGGGACGTCCGAGGAAGCGCTGGAGCGAGACCTCCTTGAGATCTTTGCCTAGTTGAGACCGGAACAAACCGTCCTTGGTTTAATCCGTGAAGAAGATGATGAAGATAACTTGAATGATCAACTGAACTTTCAATCCAACACTCTATACGACACAGTCATAAACATTCAAGTTAACATCCACAGTACATGTACAGTAACATTGTATCAGTTGAGTAGTGACGTCGGTGTGGCGCGCATACGCATTCCGTACATTGTGTTCTGCACGTATGTGCATGTACAGAGCGTATATGACGTCCAATGATGTGAAACGTGTACCCGCAAACGGAGTACGTTTCAAAAAAAGGTCTCTGTTGCTGTCCTGATATGTATCCCTGGAAACCAGGAAGAAATTCATAAGGGTTTCATTTGTAGTATACGCACTAACATATGCCACATGAATCTGAAGTCTGAAATAATTATAAAGAAGATGTCTTAAAGCTTTTGCGATATGGCGCTGAATACAGTGCCTAAAGAATACTGTGGACAGAAAGAGCTCTTCAACATGAAGTTATGAAGAGAGTGGACGAAAGAAGGATTTCCACTAAAACCATTGCGAAAAAAGGGATAGTTGGTCATCTGCCATGCCATTGCCATTCAGACTTGGTCACCACACTGATCGAGGGAATAGTAGAGGAGCGTATTAGGAGGGGAAGACCCAGACTGGAGTATACGAATGAAATAAAAAAAGGAAGAAAGTGTGTAGTGATTAAGAAACTCTCTTTGTAAGAGAAGGGTTGTAATCCCACTAACCTTTGGTTTGAAGAGGGGAAGGGGGAGGACGAGGAGAAGAAGAAGTACAAAAGAAGAAGAAGAAGAAGAAGAAGAAGGAGGAGGAGGAGGAGGAGGAGGAGGAGGAGGAGATGGAGAAGAAGAAGAAGAAGAAGAAGAAGAAGAAGAAGAAGAAGAAGAATAAAAAGAAGAAGAAGGAGAAGAAGAAGAACAACAACAACAACAACAACAACAAGAGAAGTAGTGATGTTTATGTAGCCTACATTGAACTGTTCTACAAGTTTTCTTATTTTGATGTTTTACAAACTCTAATTAACTAATGTATTCAGAATACAAATTTTCTTACCATCACAAACTTTGCCATGGCGAAACTACTAAAGGGGAAAATAAAGAAAATACTAAGCGACGAACAAATATTTAAGCAATTAAAAATCAACATAATTATCAAACTGGGAGTACGTAGATTCCAATAAAAATAACTGTAATGCAATTCAATTATCAGTTTCTGTAGAACAATATGAATCTGACACATTAATAACGGTTTCCACTGAAGCACATAGTTGGTGGGCTGTGTGATAATTCCCTTCACAGAAACATGAATATTCAAGCAGAGTTTGTGGTTAAGGAATTTCTCCCCCAGCCAAGAGCCTAACACAGATATCGCCAAGGGTAGCGGCTGAGCGGCCCATGGAATGCAAATTAATCTGTTACATTGCACACGAACTGTGCTGAAAAGGTAATTAATTGTAAAATGATGTTACAATTAATTACTGCTATTGCCCAAGAGCAACAGTTCTTATCTAACAAGAGTAACAAGGTTTTTGTTTTGTCTTTTTAAGTATTTAGCAGTATTTCCAAACCTGCTCTATTTGAACCGTAACTAAAACCATGCAGACCAAATTTACTGAAAAAGTTGGTGACTCGCCAGTAATTCTTCTTCTGATAGTTCCTAACCGTTTCGGATGTTGGATATCATACAGATTATTTTAAGTTTCTGCACAGCTGCACGGAATAAGTCTGTTGTATTCATGCCAAACCAGGTCCTTAAATTTCTCAGCCATGATATTCTCGGTCGCCCAACTCCTCTCTTTTCAATTACTTTTTCCTGTAGTATGGACTGCAATAAGTAAAATCTCTGTTCATTTCTCATGAGATGTCCCAGATCCTGAAGCTATCTTACCTTCACTGTGTTAATAACTTCCCTTTCTTTCTTTATCTTTCTAAGAACTTCAACATTAGTTATATGTGCTGTCCATGAAATACTCAGTATTCTACGGTAAAGCCACATTTCAAAAGATTACAATCTTTTAGTTGTGGCTTCAGTCAAAGTCCAAGATTCTACACCGTAGAAGAGAGCCGAGAATGCGTAGCAGCGTAAAAGTCTCATCTTTCTGTTTATTGTTAAATCGTGATATCGTGAATAAACTGCTCATTCTAGTGTACACTGCTCTTGCCTTTTCAATTCTGCTCATTATTTCTTCAGAGTAGTCCCATTGTTCATTGACTATAGAACCCAGATATGTAAATTTGCTTACACATTCAACTGGCCTTTGGCTTATATTAAGGGTGTAGTTTTGTGAACTTGTTCTTAGATACAATGATTAGCTTCGTTTTATTAACATTGATGTCTAGACCATATCTAGGGCTGCTTTCTGTCACTCAGTTCATTAGCTGTTGCACCCCCTCTATGCTATCTGCGAATATGACGGTATCATCGGCATAACGTAAGTTATTTATTCTTTCACCGTTCAGAGAGATTCCCACATTACATTCATCTAAAGCTTTTCTAAAAATACCTTCCTAGTAGATGTCGAATAAAAGCGGAGATAGTGTACATCCTTGTCTTATTCCACGCAAAATCTGTATCTCGTCAGTTGAGTTTAGTTTAGTTGCATTACTAAAACTACAATACTAGCCCTCAGCGTCAAATACCTGTATGTACAGGAAACGACTTCTGTAATGAGAACAACTCAAACAAATGGTCCAAACACCTTAACATACAATTATATTCATGCTTTTCGGTATCCACGCCACTCTATTTTACTAATTTTAATATTTAAATATTGAATAAAAATATATTATTAAATATTTACTTATTTTTAATTATTTTACTCTATTCATATACAATTATATACATGGAAGATTCCTGAGGATTGTAAAAGGCATCAATTTGATTGTAGCTTACAGATGGACACAGACAGAAGATGCACGGGACGTCTCGTGCACTGGTTTGTTTGCGTTGTGCAGCCCGGAGGTCGATGAACGTCAGCTTCTAAACAGTGCAGCTCGGTCGTTCGCTCAGCACAAGGAGTTATGGTGCGCTCCACGTATATCATGGGGACATCTCTGAGTAGTATTTCGCCAGGCCTGAAGGGGGCCTCCGTGGCCTCTTTAAGGCATCGCCCGCACTAGCTTAGAAGCACGCTTGTGTGGTCGATAGGTTTGACTACCCGGAGGCGAGTCGTCCGTAACGACGGGGTTCCACAATTAGACGGTTTCCCATGCCCAGAGTTTCATCTCAGTCCGAGACGGTAAAGCCGGTGCTGACTGACTGTATGCTTGGTTAAGCGGAGGTTCAAGAATAGTGTCAGGAACCAGGTGTAATGATCTAAAGCGAACGTGAATTCTGATCACAAACTACATATGGTAGATTTTAGTACCAGTTTAAAGCACGTTGGTAAGGAAAAGCAGACGTTCAATAAACGTTTTTAAAAAACGAAGAAGAAAAGGAAAGCAAGTTTTACAGTTGTTCGAAACACAATTAATAACCATCAAATGCAAATTTGATTCTATTGTTATTGGTAAATGAAAAAATTTCCAATTCAATGAGCTCCGACAAGAATCGACTGAAATGTTTTAAATATGTTCAGTAGTCGACGGTTTCTACAATTAACTTTCTTCATTTCTTTTGCCTTTCGTCTTTTCAATTTAAATACGAAAATGGTCGCGTCTTATTGACTCCGACAGTGTGCTGATTGTTTTCTGTTCCGTTCCAAAGTAAAGACAGCTTCTCAGTGGCCAATTACGTTTTGTGCTAATTAGGAAACAGTTGATTAGTTCTTGTATTCTCTTTCCGATTGTAATTTTACGCAAAGAAGTATAATTACAGTTATTTAATTAAAACCTCAGCAATTGATGCTTTCAATAGATAAGCACAAACTATATATACAAGACTGACTAGTAAAATTGCCTCCAGGTATAAGGAATAACAACATTTTCATTAAAAATTGTTATCTTGATTCTCTTTTAATTAACAAACAGTTCTGTCCTAATCTTATAGGCAGATCTTGTCGTTACCGGAGCGATGCCGATAGACCTTCTCGCCAAGGAACGTATGATCGTCTTTCAGAGGAAGAAGGATGTAGGTAGTGAAGCTGCACACCGAGAGGTACGAAGCCAGATGCTGGAGAGCTGGCAAAGAGCTTGGGAGCAAGAAGAGCGAGGTCGCTGGACAAGAAACCTCATCAAGCAGGTGCAGCTGTAAGCGGAGAGGAAACATGGAGAGTTCGAATATTACCTCCCAACGACTATTGTTAGGAGATGTGTCCCAATCTTACACACAGATCAGTCTACTTTGTATATCAGCAAAGTGTTTGAACATTATTGATTATGATCCAACTCACGTTATTGATAATAAATTACCTTATTTCAAATCCGTCCTGTGACTTCGTTGCGTTGTTTTTGTTGTTACGCGTTTCGGGAACTATGTCCCATCATCAGACGTATCACTTGGGAAGAGATCGGCAAATATTAAAATTCATAAAAATGCATTATTTAGACACGCGTGTCCGACTCGGTGCGCACCGTGTAACGTTCGGTTGGATACTGAATATTTGGACTTCGAGTTATTGCCAGGTTGTTTATCTCAACCTGGCAAGTGTTTGAGAAGCTGACCTTTTCACCTGTGTATATAATATGTATAAATTTCATCTTTTGCACAAAATCAACAGTGTGGTGTCCATGATAACCATTTTACTATTAGGGTTAACTATACTCATAGGATTCTTAACATGACTGTAGAAGCCTTGGAAGAGAAGGTACTCTGCACACCAGTACAAAGTTGTAACTATCAAACTTACGACAAAGTCTGTCATATTGGATTCCACCTTCTTCTTCTTCTTCTTCTTCTTCTTCTTCTTCTTCTTCTTCTTCTTCTTCTTCTTCTTCTTCTTCTTCTTCTTCTTCTTCTTCTTCTTCTTCTTCTTCTTCAGGCCTTAGACCATACAGTCTAACGTTCTGACGCATCCTATTCTACACGGTCTGTCCAATCATTTCTTTACCACTTGATCATCTCTTTCAGGTCTTAAATTCTGGCGACATTACTTACGTCATCGTTCTTAGGCGGTCTCTCCGATATGCTCCAAGTCAACACCATATCCACGTAGCCAGCATTCGGCTGCAGCTCTTTGCGTTCACCGTCCACGTCTCCCTACATTGTATTGCCATCGATTTATAACGTTTAATGTTCTTCTGATCGTTCTACACGTGTGGATATACTTCTCTATATTTTACATCGACATCTATTTCTTCCACATAAGATAAGTCACATTCAAGAAATCTAAATGAATCCACCTGCTCAATGAATCAGTCATTCACGACCAGCTCACTTCTGACAGGAAAGCAAGTCCTTGAAAAGCCACAGACTTGGTCTTGATATTCGGGATTTCCAAACTATACGCTTGAATCATCTGCTGCAATTCACAGAGAAGCCTCTGTAGGCTGTCTTCGTTGTTTACTATGATGACCTGTTCGTCCGCAAAAACCAGGGATTTTAACAAATTTATTATCACTGAAGTTTATTCTAAATTTCAGCATTTTCAATCTTCTGCTTCCACTCTCTTACAGCTTCGTCTAAATGCATTTTAGAGAACGTTGGTGGTAACCTATACCGTTGTCTAACGCCTCTATTAGATTCCTCTGTAAACAATAAAAACCGTGATGCTTCTGTTACGGCTAAAATTCTATCTAAGTGATTGATATTTCCCACTAAAATATAATAATACTGTTCCTTCAAACTATTGTGCTGTAAAAACCTGTAAAAACTTAGATACAAATTATCTGCCGGCAACGTCTCTCACACATCAAACACGAACATTTTCACTTTTGCTTATACTTTCCTCACATAGATATTTAGGAGTAGAAAGTGGAAATCTCTTAAAACATCATCTAAATACAATGTTGAGATTATTATTATCCGCTGGACCGTTAGGTCGTCGTCCACAGTTGTCGTTATTGACAAACTTTTCGGCCCCACCATCGGAGTCTAGATGGGCACGATGTCCCCAATTCTCTCTCTCCTATGGTGCTATAGCCCAAGTCGGGCCCTGGCCTCCACCAATCTCCGCCTCCAATCCACTCTATCCACTGCAACCCACCTCCAGTTTCTTATCCCCATGTCTCTCGCGTCCTCTGCAACGCCATCTTCCCACCTCTTCCTCGGTCTACCTCTAGGTCTCGTTCCCTCCCATGGACCCAGCAAAGCCCTCTTAGGGTTCCTGCCATCATCCATTCTCATAACATGTCCGGCCCAACGCAATCTTTGAATTCTTATAAATTTTGAGACTGGTATCTCTTTATATATTTGATACAGTTCGTTGTTGTATCTCACACTCCATGAGCCATTTTCTTGTATTGGGCCTATAATGCGTCTGAGGATTTTCCTTTCAAAGGTGTCTACTATGTCGACTGTTTTCTGTGTGATTGTCCATGCCTCACACCCGTAGCATAGCACCGGTCTGATGACAGTCCTATATATTTTCATTTTTGTTTCCCTGTGCACATCCCCAGACCTAAATGATGGCAGCAATGCGAAGTACGCCTTGTTAGCCATGGTGGTCCGTCTTTGGATCTCCGGCTCCTCTGATCCAGTCTTTGCTAGATTCACTCCGAGATACGTGAAATTGTCCCCAATTCACCTCAGAGATTATGTAGAACAGATGTTGTGTTTTGATGGAGAAAGCCCACTTTCAGGTAAAACACAGTCTCAACCTCATCGTTTGTCAATAACGACAACTGTAGACCACGGCGTAACACCCCGTCTGTTAATAATAATTTCAAATCATATTTTACTGTCATACGTTTGTATACAAGATCGTGAATATTTTCCTCAGGCTTCTGTAAATAGTTTCTGATAAATATCATTTGAGAGGCAGACTCGGCAAACAAGTTATCGTTAACAAGCTGTGTACGTAACACAAGCAATACATTGCAGTAAGGAGAGCTATTTGTCCAACGACTGTAGTAATACCATAAACCAATTAGTGGCGTAATTCAATTACGTAAACGAGTGTGACGTAAGCAAAACAAATTGCTTATACAGTACTGAGATGTCTTATCTGGGTTGCGTCTATAACAACAACGATTCTGAATCACAAACAAATGACATTCATTATACCGTAAACGTAATGTTGTACCTCTCTCGGTGTTCTCCCATTCCCACGTAATGCGTATATTTTTCGCTACAATGTTGTTTATGCTAAATGATAAGAAAAGACCAATTTAGGTAACCGTTATCTCATACACTCTGTATGAAATAATTGCCATACAGCAAATATATAAAATACCTTTATCCTTATCTTCGCCTTCTAACGTTACTGTATAAATCATGAATTAATTAAGTATTATATACGATCATAAATAATAAAAATAAATTATAAATAGTAGTAATAAGTGTAAGTTATTATAAGAAACTGTAATATACATTTAAGGGAGTAATGTGTAAGATAACATTTAATAGGGAGAGTCCTAATGCGCAGCGACACATTGATGACAGCTAAAGTAAAATTACAATGTACATCCGTACCCGACATGTCATAAACGCATAAAATGCTTTGTTTGTGCGAAACAGCAAAAAACGCACGAGTCCCGTTAGAAAGGCAGGGCAGTGTCCTCCAAAAGACAATAGTCTACATCCCGACATAAAGTGTGAAAGTTAGAAAGTAGCGTAGTTTTTAACAAGTTAACGGCCGCGCGGTAAAGAAAGGCGCCCGCAGCCAGTCACCCAATAGGAAAAAGCGTCAGTATAGAGCGCGAAAGTACAGCGGTGTATGACTGGGTATATTCAAACATACCGGGGGAAATTTCAAACTATGACCAATGGAAGTATAATCAGCTATGACGGAAGAGAGGTTATCTTCAAGCAAACTATAAAAAGAGAAGAATGTTAAAAAATCAGGAGGTCTAAAGTTAAATTTTGACATAGACACGGGGAACCTATGTCACTCCGTAGAATAACTTAACCAATGTAATTATAAAGGCAACGTTACGCGAAACTTGTAAATAATGTATAGATTGTTATGATAAAGAGTAGCGTTAAATTAAGAATATACAGATCAGTGCGCGGAAGTACGAGACAAGAAAGTATTATTTGTTATGTGCGCGTAAGTACGAAGCAAGAAGTATATTTATACATATGTGCGCGAAGATAGTTATAAACGCGAACGTGTGGTGCAAAAAGCAAAGCAAAGTAATAAATCAAATGTGTCTATTAGTGTAGTGAAGTGTAGTGAGTAATGTGGAAACACCAGTCATCTAAGAGGAATCCTGCAAAACAAGTAACAGAACACCATAATAACAATTCATAAATCAATTAATTTCAAAACATAGAATTTAATGTCTACCGAACTTAAAGTCATCCCATTCTAAAAGATCCCAGATTTCGTTCAGGTCCTAAGCAATGTAATTTATGTGTTATGACATGTCAGGAAGGACACTAAGTAGATATATAAATATAGTTAAGTTTGTATAACGAAATGTAATAAATGAAATAAGATATAATTGGAATCAAGTAAGAGGCTAAATAACTTACAAATGTGAGTATATTAAATAAATTCATATTGATTGATGAAATATTATGATGTGCATTAAACATGGTATCGATTAAATATTTATGTCGCATGAGTAAGTGTAATATTGCAAATCAGTAATTCAAGTTATCTTATGAGTAATTGTAATTCTGGAGATTAGTAATTCAATTAAATTTTGTTTTGTAAGTAATTGTATGTTTGGTGCTCAATAAGTCAGTTGATGTCATATAAGGAAATTATAATGTGGAGAATCAGAAATTCAGTTTACATGTCTGTAATATGAATGGTTCAATACAGAATATTATTAGAATCTGAACGAGAAAGAGTCATTATTTAATAAACTCTGAGTAACTCTGCTCTGGAGCCCAACAGTAATTATTGATTTGACATGATAACGAGCAGAATATCATACACAATAACTTAATTCGTAGAATTAAGAAAATTTATAATTGGCAACAACGGGGAGCTAAAAATAACACAAAACAAAGAAAGATATAACGAGTGTAGTAGCCTTTGCCTTTGTCTTTTCCTTTGCCTTGCCTTTACATTTGTCTTATCCTTTGCCTTTGTCTTTGTCTTTGTCTTTGTCTTTGTCTTTGTCTTTGTCTTTGTCTTTGTCTTTGTCTTTGTCTTTGTCTTTGCCTTTGCCTTTGAATTTGCCTTTGCCTTTGCCTTTGCCTTTGTCTTCGTCTTCGTCTTCGTCTTCGTCTTTAAAAACAGGAGTTAAAGTAAGAGAAGTAGGGACGAAATAGTTTTTTAATTGTTAAGGATTACTAATGTTTACACAAGCCCCGTTTGTCTTAAATAACATTTTTATAGAGTCAACTGTAGATGAGTAACAAAATCAACGCTTCTGCTTTGCCAATCTGAACAAGTTCAGTAGAATGACAATAACACTTTAAGTACTTCAGAGTATAACGCTGAATGCCACAGGCTACGTAAGTGAGATACTGAAACATTCTGGAGTGGCAGATGACCTACTTTTGATTGAGTAATTCGCTTTTAATGAGTACATTGAAAACAGAATAATATGTAGACTGAATAATTAATCTTGTTGAATATATTCCACATAGACGTATAAAACACACCTACAAGGTGTAATCGTTCATCCGTAACTAATTGGTTCCATTATCTAATTAATTAATTGATGACCTAGATCGTTACTTACGACGTGTATTCTATTACGGAAGGAGGCGGAGACAAGTTGGTGCAAAGACGTTAATCAATTGGAGCGACAGTTGCATTGCTTTGTGTACATCAACTCAATAGCCAGAAGGTAATAAGCATATCAGAAAATACTTAACTCTCGTACATTAAGAACTCGCCTGTGTTGAATCTCAGAATTAGTGATAACTTCGTCGGTCAATTTTGTATCAGGTACGTGCGGCAAATAAAGCCAGGTTCTCAATAAGGCAAGAAAAACCATTGCATTTCTGTACAGATGGATCAGCGTATGTGTAAGCTACTTCTGTGCTGGCGGTAAACCGGAAATGTGAGCCTCCATCTCATCCGCAGTCTGGTAGGTGAACACAAGTAAACCACTTAATATCACAACAAAGGATTAATGTTATTTTGAGGTGGTTAAATTTTTCTTCATATAACTTCATTATGTAAGTAAACTGGGAAATAATGTACATATTCTTGAAGTCCTTACTTTTTACTTCCGTGTTCTGTAAGGAAATGGAAGTATGGTGAACGCGAAAAAAATTGTGTTCGATATAAGGGATGATTCTGATTGTACTACTCTCAAAATATGAATAAAACTCATTTTCCGAATTGTGTGTGTGTGCGCGTCTGTGTGTCTTATGTGTTAAAATTTTTCTATGGCGAACGATGACTGACGCAGATTCAAACAGAATCAAATAATACTTTGCATATGTGGCTGAGTTATAGAGGACTCAAGGTCTATTCATTTTGGTGAAGATGTGTACTACTTAATAGGCAACAAAGAAGTAGTTTGTTGTTAAAATTCCTTCCCGGGCTGTTAGGCCGTGGTCCATTGTTTTCTGCAAAACCAGATGTTTCGGCAGTCTCATCGACTGCAATCATCAGTAAAAATCTAGTGCGCTAACGTGAGGTGGTATACGTTAGTGACCAGAGTTCTGTTGTTAAGGCTGAAGAAAGAAATAGAAAGAAGTAGTTTTTATGGAAATATTTCATTTCAAAAATGATTTTAAATATACATCTTAGGTCATGCATGGTTCTCCATACCTATATTTGGTTAATGTTTTTATATCTACGTGGGCCTATATACTTCTAAGTTATTTACACATTACGAGTCAGAATTTTACTATACTCTTATATTTCTGCTTCAACAGGACAGAACAGTCCTTGTTCGCGGTCGGTTGTAATCTGTGTTGCTGCGCCAATGAAGACGTCCGTCTTCTTCATGGACGAAACGTCTGGTGATTAACATGAAGAACCTGGAGTACGGCGTAATATCAAGATAAATTGTGATAATGTACACGGAACACCGGGTGTGAAAGCTTACGTTCAATTATCAATCATGTACATACAGAACTTCGTGTTTCTCTGTTCGAAACTTCACAACTTCTGCACTTATAATTAAATAACTATTATTAAATTCTTTGAGTAAAATTACGGACGACGCAGGAAATGTGGGCAGACTAAAGAGTGCACAACAGTCTGTTTGATCTAGGGCCTGAAGATGAAGAAGAAGGTGGAGGAAGAATCCAATATGACAGACTTTGTTGTAAGCTTGGGAGTTACTGGGAACTCTCATTGGTTTGCAGATTTCCTTCTCCTCCAAGGCTTCTACGGCCTATTAAGGATCCTGCAAGAATAGTTAGGCCTAATAGTAAAGTGATTATGACGGACACCACACTGTTGATTTGGTACTAAAGATGTTACATAATATATAGGCGGGTCAAGAGGTCAGCTTCTCAAAACAGCTGATATACAAAGTAGACTGATCTGTCTGTAAGATTGGGTTACAACTGTTTGTTAATTACATGACAATCGAAATAACAATTTTGAATAAAAAAATTGTTATTTTTTATAGGACCTGGAGGCAATTTTACTAGTCAATCTTGTATATATAGTTTGTGTTTCTTCATTGAAAGCATCAATTGCTGAGGTTTTAATTAAGTAATTACAATTATACTTCTTTGCGTAAAATTACAATCGGAAAGAGAATACAAGAACTAATCAACTGTTTCCTAATTAGCATAAAACGTAATTGGACCACTGAGAAGTTCTTTGCTTTGCAACGGAACAGAAAACAATCAGCACACTGTCGGAGTCAATAAGACGCGACCACTTTCGTATTTAAATTGTAAAGACGATAAGGCAAAAGAAATTAAGAAAGTTAATTTTAGAAACTGTCGACTACTGAACGTATTTAAAACATTTCAGTTGATTCTTGTCGGAAATCACTGAATTGGAAATTTTTTCATTTACCAACAACAATAGAATCAAATTTGCATTTGATGGTTATTAATTGTGTTTCCAACAGCTGTAAAACTTGCTTTCCTTTTGTTGAAATTTTTCAGTATTAACGTCAAATGTTTTTTATCAGATTTAGTTTATTTCCTCAATTAATTTTACTTGTTCAACGATAGGTAGCGCCAGTAATCAGCGTTTTGATTGTTGAAAATTTATTAAACTAATTTTATATTTGTATTACACTTCAAATTAGTTAAGGTATCGATCTGAGTGTACACTTATTTCACTTCATCCTTAGGTAAACTTTTTTGTTTCATCTCAGTAAAATGGGAAAAAAGATTCCATGTTCTTTTACATTATATTTTTTTAGTAAATAGGACAATAAATATATGCTCTTTTTTAAAAGCATAGAAACACATTACAATCCTTAACTAATAAGATCCTTGTGCGGAGTACAGGCAGTTTATTTTCAGCTAAATACCTTCATTATTATGTAAATTTTAACGTAAGACAAATTTTTAAAAACCTGAGAAATTATTAAAACACCAATTACTCTAATATTATCTAAAACCAAACCTCAATTTAAAACAGACAATCGTTCAAATTTCCTAATTACTGCATTGCTTTTTTACTTAAATTTATAATCACAAATATAAACAAATTAAAAATAATAAATAATAAAATCTTAGTAATCAAGTTTATGCGTTTTTTTTTAAGATACATAACTGATAAAAGTGCATGAAGTTGCTTGTAAACACAATTTAGAAAATTTTGAATGGGATCCAAGAAGCATTGAGAAATAATAATTCTCTTAAATTATACAAAGATTCAATTTTGAATAAAATTTAATTAATTTTATCAGTTATTTTCTCTATGTTAGCAGTCTTCATAACAACTTTGTCAACTTTTTTTGCTTCCCTGCTATATACACTTTTTCCTCGAACGAGGCCTTTCGGTTTCGCAACCATTATCAAGTTCTTCCTGCGAAACCGAAAGCCCTCGTTCGAGGAAAAAGTGTATATAGCAGGGAAGCAACAAAATTTGACAAAGTAATTAATTTTATGACCTACATGGATGTTTGCGATGTTTTCTTTAATTTTCGGCCCCTTAAAGTTTTGCCTCCCTTACTCTACATTTTTTGGAAGAATCAGTCTCAACATCACTAGGGGTCTATAGAAAATCGGTTGATGAAATTAAAAGTTATAGTAGGAATACCCCAAACAGACAAATAGACAGACAGCAGACAGAGAAATGTCAAATTGTAGAGTTAAAACTGAAAACTCTCTTCGCTCGTTCCATAAACTTCTGCTAATGGCATTAGAACCCAGTTTGGATTTTAGCCTCTTCAACGATTTTTCTCCACTCAGCCCACTCACCACGTAGTCTTCATTGAGTTCTTCGCAACGGTAGAAATTTGTACAAGACAAGGTATCAGCGTTGCGCTTAACCGCTAACCTGGAGGGGCAGGAACTTTGATTTCCAGCTGTTCTTCTTCGCAAGGGAGTTGCCTTCACCTCGGCTCACGAAGTTCCCTGCCCGGCCACAGTAGGTTATCTAATTAAGCCCTTGTGCGCAGCCGTTGACCCACAACGGCTGTGCAGACTCACTATGTTGAACCATGTGCAAACTTACCAGGATACGAAGAAAGAAGAGACCCAGATTTTTTGGAAAATACATATAGTGGATCTCACTTCACTAATCAGTCAGATTTAAATGACCTCGTTCATAATCTAAACTTATCAAAGACTTAGACAGAAAGACTGGCATCAAGATTGATAAGATGGTATCTTTTACAGCATAATACTAAAATAAGTGTTTTCCCTGACAGACAGTCTGATTGGAACATTTCTACTCCAAGTACGAAGACTTAGTGTACCGCAATAGCGTAGTTTCTTTACTGGAAGCTTTGGGACATATGGGTAATAAATACCCATCAATCCCTTTAGCTTATTCTGCTTACATGAGGGAGTCATACATAACAATGGAACTTGTACTGAGCAGGATTCAGTATGAGAAGTGTTTATGGCATATTCGTGGAGATCTGAAAGTGATAGCACTTTTACTTGGATTTAAACTTGTGTAAACCAAATTCTGTTGCTTCTTGTGTGAATGGGACAACCGGGGTAGGAAGAATCGTTACATAAAAAATCAGTGGCCAAAGACAGAAGTACTGACTGTAGGGGAGAAAAATGTTGTAACTCAAGCGGTAGAAAAAATAAAAAAATTTAATCTTCCGCTAATACACGTTAACCTCGGTTTAATGAAACTTTTTTTAATGCAATGAATTGTAACGGTGCAGGATTTCAATTTCTAAAAAACAAGTTCCCTAATATAAGTGATGCTAAGATTAAAGAAGGTATATTTCTTGGACCACCAAGAAAAAAAATAATGAATGATCTTGCATTTGAAAAAATTTTGAATGATTGTGAGGTTGCATTTCGAAGTGTGGTTAACAACTTCCTGGGATAAGGCGGATAACTACTTGTGCTATCTATTTAAACAACGACAGCTGCTATTAGAGTCAGTTTAAGTACCGAACTGTTTCAAATGAGGTTCGAAGTATATTGACGAAATGTTATTGTGATATAATTGTGCGGGACTCAATTAGTTGACATTATTATTGCGAGTGAACAAAATTTAATTTAAATTATTGTACGAGTATTATCTTGTAAATAACTTGTTGATCCTAAACTGTTATTTTTGATAAATTAGGGCTGGTTATTAGTGCTTTATTCGTGTCTGGTCTTTTGTTCTCCACTGTACTATAAGACGATCAGTTAGACTGTCGTAACAATATTGTTACGACGGTCTACTTGGTCGTCGTATGGTACAGTGGAAAACAAAATACAAGACACCAATTAAGTCACTAATTACCAGCTTTAATTTTCACAGTTAAACAGTTCCTAATTAACAATGTCTATTAATCGAGTTTCACACAATTATTAACACAATACTGTACTACTTCACATCGACAACACTCAATCCGCACCAGTCAAAATCTCTCAGGTTACTGAACTGAAACTTCATCTTCACCAACGTTTTCCCCCGGCGCTTCTATTAACTCACGAACAAACATGGGGTTTTCCTTGACACCCATAGTTGGCTTTCCAGTCACTTCTTTTGCCGTTTCATGTATTTGTACTTCCTCTGCTAGTTCTTCTTCCATTTCCGCTTGGAATAGGAAAGGTTCCTCTTGACTAGACCTGTTGGCTTCTTCTTCAACCAATGCCACTTGCTTGATTGAATGGTTGGCAGCTCTTGTCATTTTAGCCATGCAAAGTGTTATCTTCTCTTGGCCAACCTTCAGGACATTCTCTCGCAAGTCCACAACGAATCCGTAGGCATTCGTAATGTCCGTGTCAAGAATCATTTCATCGACAGTGTCTGTAACGAGCATTTGGTGGCTAAACTCGAGAAGACCCAGGCGTACACGTACGTCTACCTTTCCTAGCACCTTGACGGGTCTTCCAGTCACAGTCTGTATTGTACAAGAGCTAATTAGAGGCTGACTAAGTCAAGGCGCACCATGGACACTGTTACGCCCGTGTCAACTGTAAATGATGTTGGTTTACCTTCAGCAAATCCATTAACGATCAAGAGTCCACTGGTTTTATGTAGAGTGGAAACTGTGTGTTGTTGTGGGCCTTTACTTCTCCAATTGGTGTGGTCACATCCTTCTCTCGGTATTTTATTCTTCCAACAGTCTATCTGTAGATGACCACGTTTCCCACAGTTGTAACACTTCGGTCTTCTGTCTTTATCTTTTGGTTCGTAAAATCGTTGTGGTGCTGCTGACTTCTTAAACTGTTGTTTCTGAATCGTCTCTTTATGCCGTCCGCCATGACGATACTGTGGTATTGGATCCGTTTGGCTACAACGTGATGCTATACCTTTGATTAATGTAGGTCGCCGACTTGGCAGCTACAAAACGGAGACCATGAACAAGAGCGTCTGATTTATTATCATGCCGAGCCATTCTTAACACTTGTTGTAACTGACGATCTCTGATACCGTCAATAAACATAATGAGAGAAATCCACTTCCGGAAGTCCTTCGATTCTTCAGGATAAGCCAATCTCGTCAGTGGGTTGACATTCGCTTCAAACTCTTGAAGGCTCTCCCCTGAACGCTGTCGCCTCGATTTAAGCCGTTCACGGTACACTTCACACAAATGCTGGTCACCGTACCGTAATTCCAGAGCTTTAGTTAATTCGGCATAGACGTTCTGACTGTCAGATGGCACTTTCTGTATTAGTTCTCCGGCAGACCCTTTTAAAGCAAGAATTAGTGAAAATCCTTTCTCTTCTTCCATCCATTTATTGAAGCGAGCGGCAGCTTCAAATTGGCGAATATAAGTTGCCCAATGAGTACTTCCATCAAACGTTGGGGCCTTTGCGAATACTGGCCCTACTACAGTTTGATTTCTCTGATATTTTGAATCTTTATCTGCATTTATTAATGGTCTTTCTTTATGAACTATTTCCTTTGCTAAATGTTCGAATTCCTTTTTAATTTGTTTTATTGAATTTGGAATAGAAACTTCTGAACTTGAAATATTTGTTTTCATAGTTGACACAGATTTTTCTACTTCAGATATTCTGTCAACTTGTTTCTTCAGCTCACCTCGTAACAGGACGAATTTTGCAGTGGTCTCCTCTTGTACGAATGCCTTAACTTCGTCTGATTGACGACTAAATTCTTCTTTTTGTCGTCTCTCTGGTGTTTCGTTTTCACGCTTACGTTTTTCGTCTTGTCGTTTTTCTGCCCTTCTCTTTCCTGTCTTCGTTCTTCTTTTTCTTGTTCCTGACTTTGCTGTAGCATTGCTCTGAATGCTTCTATCATCTGACTGGTATCCATTTTATTAATTAATTACGAACTACACTCGTCTTGTACAAAGTGTCTACTGTTTCCACTGTTAACGGTTCTATCCCAGTTCTGACACCACTGTTACGACGATCTACTTGATCGTCGTAGGTACAGTGGAAAACCAAATACAAGACACCAATTAAGTCACTAATTACGAGCTTTAATTTTCACAGTTAAACAGTTCGTAATTGACAATGTCTATTAATCGAGTTTCACACAATTATTAACACAATACTACTTCACATCGACAACACTCAATCCGCACCAGCCAAAATCGCTCACGTTACTGAACTAACAATCCGACTGCTATGACTTTACATACGCTGCGCTCAGGTACAGTACAGTTTTCCCTCCTTAACTGAACGCCGGCGGCGGCTGAATGCGTATCTAAAGTGTCCTTGGAACTCACTAGAACACGTAGTTGACTGACGCAACAGCTGCCACACTGGACGGGGGAAGTGGAGAATGTTCTGGATTGTTCGGTATGCTTCTCGTAACAATATTACCGTCATATAATTTTCTTTTTTTTTCAGAAAACAAAAATGTTAATTACTAAACAACTGAGCTCGATAGGCAAAAAACTGTTAGCATATCTGAAATAAACACTAAAATTACTCTAAGAATTAGTTATTTACTTTTGTTTCACAAACAAAAATATCAGTATGTAATACCATACATGACTCCCATGTTCTAAGATTTATATTAAAATTAATTTTCGAAATGAAATATTTCCATAAAAACTACTTCTTTCTATTTCTTTCTTCAGCCTTAACTACAGAACTCTGGTCACTAACGTATACGACTTCACGTTAGCGCACTCGATTTTTACTGATGATGGCAGTCGATGGCACTGCAGAAACGTCTGGTTTTGTAGAAAACATTGGACCACGGCCAAACAGCCGGGGGAGGAATTTTAACAACAAACTACTCCTTTTTTGGCGATAAAGTATTAAACATATAAAAAATTATCCCCTTCCCCTTCAAATATCATTTTCATTTATAGATGTTTCATCTACCTTTCTACGGTGGATTATTATGATCTTCTTTTCAGGATATGTAATTTATCAAAATTAAGTACTTTATTCTTGTTAAAACGTAAAACGTTGCTGGTAAACTACGTCTTCACCTTAACCATATTTCACCAAAATAAATAGGCTTTGAGTACTCTACAACTCAGGCAGACCAGTGTAGTCCGTGGCAGACCCGAGCACAGCACAGCTGACTAAAACACAATGCACGTGGTAAACATTTTTGAAATTATTGTGTTAATAAGGTACAAAGAAGGTAGGCTACGGCTACTCTTGGCTCGTAGCATTAACTAGAGTAACATCAGTTTACAATTAATTACCTTTTCAGCAGAGTTCGTGCAATGTAACAGATAATTTGCATTCCATAGGATGTAGAATACCGCTCAGCCGCTACCCTTAGCGATATCTGTGTTAGGCTCTTGGCTAGGGGAGAAATTCCTTAGCCGCAAACTCTGCTTGAATATTCATGTTTCTGCGAAGTGAATTATCACACAACCCACCAACTATGTGCTTCAGTGAAAACAGTTATTAATGTGTCATACTCGTATTGTTCTACAGAAACTGGTAATGGAATTAGATTGGAATATAATTTTTTTTAATGTATATATTGTAATGAGACGAGTACGTACGGTTCAAGTCCCCACTGTTGAGTTCGTTAATTTGTAATGGGACGAGTACGAGCGTGTCGTTATTTTCACACAATGTAAGCCTATTCGTTGCTATGAACGGGTATGTTCCCCTGTCTTTACTCTCTTAGGCCGTTTTAATTTACTTAATTATTTAAATATCTGAGATATTTGGAGTTGTGGGATATATTGATGTAATTAATTAATATTAACTTAGCTCTCTAAAAAATATCAGTGTTAGTGTACTTGAAACTTAAATAATTAATGTGTTATTCTGTAATTTCGTTCAACCCTATTATACCTTGAAGAGAATTATGTATAATTTTGTATTTTTACGCTCTCTCTTTGGTGTCGGAGAATTCCGCTATAAGCGCTGTAGTACCGGAGCAACGAAACTTAGAGGTTATTTCACTGTTTATGTTAATCAATTATTCTATACTTAGTCAGTTACTTTTCATTCCCAACTCATTAAATCATACTCCAAATGACGAGATTTTGCAACTATACAAAGGTTCTTTATTTGTTTACTTCTTTAACATTGAATAAGATATGTTCTAACTGACATACACGTGGGCTATAGATTGCGTGAATCGATTATTTATCAGTCCGATACTTTATTTAGATTCGGTTATATAATGTGTTTTAATTTGTAATTAACTTAATTCAGGGTGTGAAGGTTCTTGTAACTGTGGGGAAGATTAAAAATACATAGATAAGAATGCAAGATTTACAGATTTGAAGTGTTGTGTAGTTAATATGATTTATACAAATGATAATTTACCAGACTAGAACGAAGCGAATCTGGTAGGCGGTTGATTGATAAATTTACTGTTCTGGACGATTATGCAGTACAATATTCTTTCTTCGGTTTAATAAAATAGAATTCTTGTCCTGTCCACCTCGGAAATACAGCTATCTGGATTGATTTACAGCCCGATTGATGCTCCTTCTGCAATTCCTGGATCCAAATACGTTCTTCTCTCGGTTGAAGCAATTAGTGATGTTCCGTGTATTTGAAAGGTTATAAGTTCTCGTGTAGTGTATATTATTAGTTGTGATACAGTTAACTCTTTCTATTTGGTTTAATATATCGTCAATTCCTTTCGGATATGGGACAATTCAAGTCCTTCCTTGTAGAACCCAGTTATTTATCTTCTATTGTGATTTCATACTATAGTCTTGTTTGGTTAAACTGTACTGGCAAGATTCAAGAATATTATATTTAGTATTTTGAGTATTATAACTGTGCCAAATATTTTAGAATATTCCGATTATATGAGATATTTCTTAGATTTTTAATCTCATCACATTCAGATCATAAAAAGCAATAATTGAAAATCAACAACTTCTTCATTTCCTGTAGTCCATAGCAACACATGATTTTTCTTCCTTCCACATGTTTTGTATATAGTGTTTATTTCATATATTTTTTGTCTATTCCTTATCAATTTGCTATCATATCGGAATATAACTTTACCGATAGTTGGTTTATTATTTTCTACACATATTCTGCTGGTTTTTTGATATGAGCCTGTTTCTTTTATATTTACTACCTTTTCGATATTAAACGTTATCAATCGATATCATGGCATTATGGCATTATCATAATTTGTATAAAACGATATGGTTTATTATATATCATTACTAATTTAATGTTTTTTTCTAGCTCTTCAAACCGTATTCATTAATTATTATTAATTTATGTACCTAACCTTTATGTTATGAGTGGTTATATAGTGTTTTTGGCTGTTAGGCCTTTTATTGTAAACGGATCTACCTGTGTTTATAACTGGTAAACATCTATAGCCCTTTTACATAAATACATACATATAATTAAATCTTAACTATTAATATTTACATAAACAATTATTTTTTCCATATCTAATGACAATTTTATCTTGACCTATGGATCACATATAAGAAAATTCAAATCTATTAACGCTAACTAGCTGCTTCACACATCATTCTACAACAGTAATTGAATAATACATCTTGTTTCATTACCTTTCATTAACTCATCACGTAATTGGTATAACATAACATAAACTTTTTCATAACATTTGTTGTCACAAAATAATATCATTTAACTCAAAATCCTTACTTGCTATTGCTATAAAGTAAATTATTGTTTCATTTTTGTTTACTTTTCACTGAACATAGATCATTAACTATTATCTAACTTACAGGTTTGTTTATTCTCGTTAATTCTACCTTGCATCCTTATTTATCTTTATCTATAATTATAAATGTAATTATTAGACTTTTGTTTTATCATGGGGTTAGATATTGACTTGTTTATTATTTTGTTAACCTAATTTTTATGTAACATGGATGCCAGCATTTCTGTTGCGTTACAATATTTATCAGGTCACTACATCATCCTTCATTCATTAGCGACTACATAAAATATAATAATAAATTTATAATACTAATAAATGATATTTTTAATTAGTAAAAAGAATTATTTTCTACGTACATGTTCAAAGAATGAACCCTGACTGACTTAAGGTTTTTAACTGTTTCAAAAATCTCAAAATGTCCAATACGTGGTTCAAAGAAATAGGAAAAGACATAGGAAATCTCCAGATTACTCAAGAAGACATTGAACAATGCTTGCCACTCAAAAAGAAATTAAAAAATGGCCAAGGTTTTCAGGAAAACCGCAAGAAGAGGACAGGTGCCATCTGGACCGACGAAAGGAGGGAGAGACATCGATCATTATGAAGGAGATATGTGAGAGAAGGATGAGAGAGGAGAAGAAGGGAGAAACCAGTTGAACCAAACGTAGGCCAAAGTGAATCATTCGAAAAAAATTATATTTTTTACATTTTTATATTTTTGAACAAGGATTTTTTTTTGTATCGGCCATCTAAGGACCACATGCCAATTTCAATTCTTTATTCTTTTTTCTTTTCTTTTTCTCCAATCTTCTTTCATCTTTTACTATGTCTCTTCTTCCTGTCTTCAGTCCACTTTGAACCTGCGTTTCTCTCTCTCCTACCCTGGACTCGTTCCATTTTTAACACTTTCGCACGAACAACGTCTCTTTCAATTGCTTCTTCTGCTTTTATATTATATTTTTCTAAATCCTTTTAAATTTCTTTAATCCAGCTTGATGTTGTCTTCTTCCCCCACAGATATTTGAAGATCTGCTTTGTTAACCTATTATCGTCCATTCTACATAAATGACCAAAAAATACTAGTCTTCTTTTTCTCATTGTTTTTGTTATATTTTCTATACTTTGATATATTTCTTCATTACTTCTTAATTTCCAACCTTCTGAAGTTTTTCGTGAGACTAATATTTTCATAATAATTCATCTTTCCAATATTTCTAGTTTGTCTAAATTATAATTCGATGCTAGACATTCACTTGCATGTAGGCATTCTGGCTTCACTACTGTACTGTAATGCCTTATTTTTGCATTTTTAGATATGCACTTTTTATTGTAAATATCGTTACTTATCCATATGCTCTTTCCATTTTATCAATCCTTTCTTCTATATCAGATTTTATTTATTTATTTACAATGTTTCGACATTTTACATTATGTTACTGTCATTTTCAGGTACACAATACACAAGTAAATAGTTAAATTTATTTGAAATCTAATGTTTATAACAGTTGTTTTACATATACATAATTTACGTGGTGTGTGTGCGCGCGCGGGCGCGGGCGCGTAAAATTTACTCACATTATTCCTGTTCTTCTAATTTATAATCAGTAATAATAAATATAAATATAAGTGTAAAGTCTGATGACAGCAGTATATTAAAAAAAAGAATCGAAACATCGTTAACAAAAAACAAAAATAAATATATAACCTTTTTTAAAAATAAAGTGTTTATTATTTATTATATTGTGCATATGTATGTATGTATTCATAATAGAAGTATTTATTATTTTATTAAAAAAATAATTTTAAAAATATTCTAGTTTTCTGTGTTAATTTCTATTTGTCCATATATTAATTAATTTTTTTTTGTGTTTGTAATTTTTTATTTTTCCAAAGATTAATTTTTGACGTATGTTTTATGATGCTTACAAATAAGTTTTTATAACAACAAATTAACAATAATAATAATAGGGAAAATATATGTCGTACAGTAATGATTATTATTGACAATAAGTAATACTTTTTAATTTTTTCAAGAATATATTCTTTACGTAATAATTTTTACACTGCCTCGACAGAATTTTTTTGAACTGTTGTCTTCAGATGTATATAGACTTTTTATTGTTTTATTAATTATTAATTGATAAAACCAAATAATGTTACTCTGATAAACTATATTCTTGTGTAAACAATATAATATTATTTTTATATTGTATAATCGTGAGGAAAATTAATGATTGTTGTGTATACTATAATGTTACGTGTTAATCTGCAAGTTGTTAATAATGAGTTGTAAACAATGAAACAGTGTATGTAAGAACCGGTAGAACTTAAATAATAAATTAAGTTGCAAGTAAAATCCGGGCTATTGGTCCACTAAAGTTCGTCCATTAAAGTTGTTATTTTCAGACGTTTTCGGCCTCACCTCTGGAGGCAATCTTTAATGAACAAAACGATTCTACACAACTGACACGGTGTTCGTCAGTAACCACAGTTCTGCCACATCATTATTTGGCATCATTCTTTGCCACAGTATCTGTAAATATTTGTTACTTCTCTGTAAATACACACACACACATGTGTCCTACAGTTTTGTATTTCCAGACACGTTTGGCCAGTCTGAAATTTGACATTTTTTCTAAGTGTTTTTCCATCGTTCTTTGTAAGCTCTTAATTTTTCATTCAAGTTAAAAACTTGTAACTATTCTCTTATGGCCTCGTTTTATTTACACGGTCAAGTTTAGAACACCTTGTAACTCCTCTTAAGAACGCCATTTCCGAGGCCTGTATTTTACTTTCCTTGAATCTTGGTTGTTGTCCATAATTCACACCCATAGGACAGTACAGTGACTGGCATAACTAGTAAAACTGTAATGTTGTATCTCGACGTACCTTGTATACCCCCTTGTATGTCCCACAGATCGTCTCGAACTTAACATCAATATAATAATTCCAATCATAGCCGATATCACTTCCCAAATAATTAAAATGGCTCGCCTGTTTTAGAATTCGATCATTAATCATTATATTCCTACTCATTGGTTCCTTGCCTTGAAATGCCATTACCTGTGTTTTTATAGTAGAGATTTTCATATTACATTTTTTTGCAAATCTGATGAAGTTTAAATACAGATTTTTTTTTTTAAATCAGACATTGTATTTTTATTACAAGCAGGTCGTCAGCAAACAACAGCACATTCAAACATCTGTATCGTCATATCTTAATACCAGGGTTCACTAGATATTTCCATTTCTTTACCAGATTGTCAATACAAATGTTATAAAATGTAGGTGATATACTGTAGTCTTGTCTAACACCTTGATTGGCAGATGTTTGTGGAGATATCCTGCTATTAATTTTAACAGCTATTCTTCTTCCGTTATATAGACCTTGTATAGTTCTTATAAGTTGTTGTGGGTGTCCCCATTCTTCTAATGTTTGCCACAACAAATTTCTACCAACTCTATCAAAGGCCTTTTCAAAGCCAACGGAAGCTACATGTGTTTCTTTATTGAACTCACGGTGCTTCTCAATGATTTATGTAATAATAAAAGCATTGTATGTACAAGATCTACTCTTCCTGAAGCCTTTTTTTTCTTCCAAAATAAGATGCTCGACAATAGTCTGCAGACGGTGGTTTATTATCCTTCTTCTTCTTCTTCTTCTTCTTCTTCTTCTTCTTCTTCTTCTTCTTCTTCTTCTTCTTCTTCTTCTTCTTCTTCTTCTTCTTCTTCTTCTTCTTCTTCGTCGTCGTCGTCGTCGTCGTCGTCGTCGTGTCGTCGTCGTCGTCCTCCTCCTCCTCCTCCTCCTCCTCCTCCTCCTCCTTAAATGGCGGAACAGTTCGGAGTCGAAACTTAGCCTCCATAATCATCCGCCTCTATTTACATCGTTGCATATATTTACATTCAATTTCATTAGAATCAAATTTTTGTCAAAGACTTTCCTAAATATCAATATTTTACATTTTAAACAATTCAATCAGCAAGTCGCAGAATGCTGATATTTTAATTCTAAGTTACTTCTATTTCAACAAAAGAGTGCTTTTTTATTTTACTTACAGCTTTTAATTACCCAGCTGGCGGCTACACTACTTTCGCAGACGATTTTAATTCTCTTTGAGAACGTGTTATCATTTACATTTCAAACGATTGCTAATTGAAACGGAATTAATAGAGCGTCATGCTTTCCCGGCTATTAGAAAATTTCCATTTAAAAGCGACTATCGATAGTCTAGTACACCAAACCGTCCCCAATGAATCTCTGGTTCGATGCCAAGAAAAGAGTAATTAACCTTTGTAACTAAAGTCACAGAGTCAAGTACAAACGAAAAACAATCGACTAAAACTGAAGCCGCGGATTATAATTTATTGACTTACTCACTTTTAGCGCATATAATTAAAGAAATAATACTTTACAGAATTTACAGGAATTATTTTGTTTGTTTTTGTTTTAGCCTTTATTCATTTAGCTAAAAAAAATCGTCAAACTCATTTTACAAAACGTAGCCTCAGGCCAGTCACCTTTTTTTGATAAAGTGAACTGTGATGCTTGCACTTCTGTCTTTGCTTTTTATATTCTGACAATAGAGACATACAATAGATTTTGATAATCCTCATCATCATTTAAGGATTACACCAAGGATGGTTTGTTCCGGTCTCAAATAGGCAAAGATTAGAGCTGGTCACTCCAGCGCTTCCTCGGACGTCACATACCTCTCCGTCCCCTCGACTTGTAATTCCATAGTTGTTTGGGGATGCGGTAGTCATTCATGCGGCAAAGATGTTCCCTCAAATTCAGCCGATACTGGGCGATCCGTCCGGCTAGTCCTTATTTGAAGCAGATTAGTAGTGAATATATCCCCTGGATATGTTACTAGCATATCGCAAGGTAAGACGTATGGTGGGGCTGCCACCTTCAGGTTTAACGTCCAGCCAGATTTTCTGTCTGGGTGTTCTCCCATAAACTGGCTGTCTTACCAGACTGAAGACACCAGTTTTCCCTGGTAAGATATCCATAAGAATCTTTAATGTGGTGGTTTCTCCTTGTGTCCCACATCCTACGTCGTTGAGCAATGGAAGGTCATCCGTCATTAGGGGCAGTTTATCACCCCAAGGGTAAGAGGTTACCTTAACCTCTACTTGACAATGACAAGTAGAGGAGGGACAGCTTATACCGGCTGTCACTCGGTCTCCAGAGCCGCGTTAGTCACCTGGAGGTGTTGTCCATCCCCCACCACTTGGAGGTGCGGTTGCATATTTCCCTTCATTAAGACCATTAGGCATTACTCATCCTCTCCAGTACTTTGGGGGACACAGTAGATTTTAAAAAAAATAAATAAATAAACAAGTTCTGACTACTTTTGTCGTGAGAATCACTAGAAAAATATGTGGACTAGTTCAGAGGAATGATGGGAGATCCAAAACAATAAAACGATAAACCTCAGACCCAATACTCTGTTTTTACAATTTAGTCATATTTCAATTCATTAAATCCCATTTGATTCTCAAGATTCAAGTGCTGAGATACTATATACGTGTTCTCAGTTTTGGTGCATGGAATGAAAGCTTGGACTCCGAATAAGAACGTCACTAAACGTTACTGGGAGGCATTCAAAATGTGGACTTTCAGTAGTAAGTTGGGTAGATAAAGCCTCAATTATTGATGTGATGAGAAGCAGGGACATATTTACAAGGTTGACGAACGGGACCGGTCCCCTCCAGAGGGTTGGAAAAGTTGAAAAATTTTGTTACTCTCTTAAATTTTAGGCTGTTTTATTATTTTTTAGCTGTGTATATTAATAAAGTAGTAACTATTTTTTAAATATACAAACTTTTTATAAGACCATATTCGTTTATACGTGTGAAATATGAAATATACGAAAATCAGTTCAGTCAATAAGTATATTCTAAACCATGTTTGAATGACGCATATCTTTTTATTGTGTTATTACAGTTCACTTACTTAATAAAACTAATTTCAGTCACTTTAAAGATACTAATGTTGATTAGTTTTTACTTGAAGAATAGATGTTTTAACATTTAAGGAAAGATGAACAGAACATACAAACAGCAGAAATGAAGTTTCTGAGATCAGTTAAAAGTGTAATAGACGAGATCATATAAGAAATGAGGTGATAAGAAATTATTTAGATATTTTTGCAGTTAATGAAAGAATTAAAGAGTACAGAAGAAAATGGATTCAACACATAGATACAATGGAAGAAAGTAGAATACCGTAGATAGCGAAAGATTACAACCCTAGAACAGAAGAAGTTGGTAGACCTAAGAAAAGGTAGACTGCACAGGTCGCTAAAGCCTAAATCCGTTAAGAAGAAAATGATGATGAGTTTTAATTTGTTTTTTCTTTTGTATAAAGCCGACCCGACCCCAGAACCCCCCCACCCCCTTATAGTTGTAGATACGCCTGTGATGAGAAGAGCGGAGAAGTAGAAAGAACTTATCAACACTGCTTAAATCAGAACACATACACATACCTAGGACACATATTTCGAAGTGAAAGATAAGCCCTTATACAAGTTGTAGTGCAGGGCTAAACCCAAGGGAAAAGGAATCCACGAATAAGGCGCACTTCCTTTTTAAATTATTTGAGATGCTGCAACTGCAGTTCAATCAAATTCCCTAGAGTACTTATTGCCATGTTGATTGTGCCAACCTTTTTAGAGGAGATAACGCTTGAAGAAGAAGCAGAAGAAATCACATTGCATCCAAACGGGTGTGTGACGAATGAATGGCTGTAGGTCTACGAAAGTGATCCGACCTGTTCCAGATCAGTATCATCTCTTCAGTGGTTCATTTAAGTTGCCTTTAGATTTACACTAACTTTTTCGTGTTTACTTGCTAAACTGCTATTTGTCATGTTCCGGACGAGGCTTTTCAGTCTTTCCACCACGACCTTTCTTCTTTTTATTATCATTATTTTTACACATGTGTTCGATTATCTCTTTCACTTTGAATCTCACTTGTTTTCTACTGTCTTCGTTATATACTTTTGCAGTTATTGTTTCACGCTCAATAATCGCCTTTCCTCTGTTGATGCTTAGAGGCGGTACTTATACTTCAAACCTTTTTCTACCAACTTTTGTTCTCCACCCGTGAATGTAATATTTGAAGATTCACCATCCTTTCCGCATACATTTCTGTTTTCTCCTTTTGTATTCTAATATTTTTCGTTTTTCCTCAGCTAATTTTTCTAATTTACGATGCCACCTAACATTTACATTTTATATATCTTATTAATATAATCCTCACCAACCACATATAAAATTTCTTCTAATTCTACAAATGAATATATTTTGTTTAATTCTAGATGTCTTTTAAACAAGTCTTTGTTTAGTATATTTAATTTTTCTTAAAGGTACCTAATTCCTAATTTTATCCACAATTTCTCAACAAATTTTTTTACTTTATTTGTTACCCACCATTATTATTTATCTTAATTTTCGCATAGGTTGGTATTATGTCTTTAAGCATGCATTGTTTATTGAACCATATTTTTCTAAGCGTTTTTTAAAATTTTTCTTCAGTTTTTAAATATTTAAAATTTAGTGTTACCTTATGAAACTTATCGCCGCTTTCCACGTGCAATATGCTGGCATAGTCATCTTGTTATTTGAATTAGCAGTCTCTGTAATTCTAACTTTGTCGTGTTTACTTGCTAAACTGCTCCTTTTCATGTTCCGGACGAGGCCTTTCAGCGTTTCCACTATTTTAAAATTTATAATTTATTTGAATTTAAATTTATAATTTCAAAGTTTCGTTTTATGACTTTTAACTTTGTTTGTTTTCTTTCTTGTAACTGCTGTCTTTATCGTCCTCCGATACCTGAATAATATACTGACTATTTTTTATTCTTCACATATACAATGATACATACGTACGCTCGCATACACTCACATACACGAACACTTTCACCCAAATGTTTAATTGTTCCGTTGCGTTTGACATTTCTTTTGTATTTCATACACAGGTCCTGAAGATGACAATAAATATTGTCGAAACGTCGACGCAAAATAGTTAAAATTTGTGTTATTTTGACCGATCCTCACTAACCATCCACAAAAAAATTCATTGATTGACGGTCGCTAAAAATTTAAGGATACTGACTATTAATAATATACTGACTAATTTAATACTACCGTCAATACTACCACGTTTAGTTTGGTTTATGTGTATAAGGGTTGGCCCCTTTGCGGTTGTTGGTTGCAGGGAACCCTATCACGGTCTGGGTAAGAACCTACTTCTTGGCTGTAAGTAAATTGTATAGTGAATATAATCTTATGATTTTAATTACCTGGGGTGTAATACCCCATATGGATCTGATATTGATTGGTAAGCTAACAACATTTTTTCATATCTGTGGAACGATTCATAGGTACATAAAAAATAAAACAGGAAAGGATACAGAATGAAATTTTATAAAACTGTGGCTGTTCCCACATTCCTGTGTGCTAGTGACCTATGAAGTATTGGTAAAAGGACGTGCAGAGGATTCAGGCTGCCGAAATGAAATTTCTAAGAGGGACGCAAGGTTGTTCTCTCTTGGATCGTAGAAGCAACGAGGATATTAGACGCGATTTAAACATTGTATAATTGCACCATAAAATTGAAGGCCACAGAAGGAGATGGTGTGAACACTTGAACCGCATGCCTGATGTCCGTCTACCTGTGGCTGCCTTGGGTTATCACCTTACTGGGAAGAGAGATGTCGGTAGGCCGAGGAGGAGATAGGTTCTGGAACAGGTCTAAGGTCTATTCCTTGGACTGGTGATGATTATGACGATATAATCTTATGCTATAAATCATATAATGATTGTTAGTTCAGACGACCACATATCTTTTGCTCTAAGATAGGTTGTTTGTTTTGATGTAATTCTGATTTTCACATTAAGGGCGACGGTTTATTACGTTAGTAGTCGAAACGTTGAGTTAGTTAAATTGTAACCGAGTGGCCGAAATCCGAACTTAGCGAAATCAGTAATTCTTCGTCCGCTAAACATTATGCCTAACCCTAATCCAGGATTAAAAATCATTGCAACCTACATACCTTCCGGTTTATAACATTTTGATGACAACAAGAGTAATGAATACCATTAGCTAAAAATATTCGGTACTCACCTTTATCCGTTCATGCAGTCGTTTTTCATATTTCGATTATGCGATTGTTTGGCTTCGATCTTTAGTGAATACCGCACATAATGTTATGTAGATGAAAGAATTACACAAATTTTAACTTTGTATGTTGCAAAATAGTTGGCTGGCGATTGTAGTTGGTGTTCTTAGTTCTATTTTTAATGAAAAATAATTTTAGCAGTAGTATATCGCAGTTGTGCACCTGTGACGCCCAAAATTGATATTGTTAGGTTAACAAAAGAACAGAAAATTAAACATGGAAAGCGATACGTGTGTAATATAAAACTCGTTTATTTGCGGAAACTACGAAAAAACTCAACTCGAAAGTAAGAGGGTTGACCCTTGGCCCACGTCCATTATATATAATATGTAGAGCGTATATTGTCATTCCTTAATACATTGTTTTTGTGTTTTCCATTTACCATAAATATTTGTATTTTTCAGGTTACATTTGATGTTGTAGTTTTGCTAATTTGTCAACTCAAAAACTTTAAGTTCTTTGTTTTACTGTGTTATAAGCATTGTGTATACACATTAAACGTTATGTTTTCCTCAACCATAGCGTTTCTTTAGTTTAGCAGTAAACTAAAAACCAAAAACCGTTGTCACCTTACCTCACAAATTAAAACAACACATATTTTCGCTTCGCATTAAGAAATAGGCCAATTTACAATTAGTACACTTCTTTTCTTCCACATCGTAAATATATCGATACAATCGTATATTAAGGACTTCGAAATTGTTCTGAAGGAACGGGTAAAGGTACAGTTCCGAATATTCTGTGCTGGTTAACTACAAATTTGCTAGCGACAAGGAAGTTTGTTACAACGCCGGCCGTGGCTATTTCGTCTACTGCCGAACTTCAGTCTTAATCACGAAGCTTAATTAAGGACGTGTTCGCATTAACGCAGAATGGCTTACCTGAGGCGAGGGGGACGAATTTGTCATTAGTTGGGCAAACACAGGCAAACTGTCACAGCACAGCCAAGCCAAGGCGTTGTTACGACAATTTGCTACTGACGAGGCGTAAGTAACTCGCTGGTTTGTGTTACGTGTTGTCTTGGCCCGTGGGCTTAGCTTACCAAAACGATGACTGTCTTTGCTTATACAAAACAATAATGTATTTTAATAAAAAAATATCGGTATGGAGAACCAAAACATTTTGTATTTATTTGGTAGACAACACTATACTGAACTTAATTTTATATACTCACGACCTGACTACTATTTCAAAGATAGAAGATAAATTGCAAAAAGGTTTGTACCAACTACAACAAATAAAAATTTAATGCAATTTAATAATATCTATTCCGACAATAAAAATTGTGGCTTGTTTGGGAGTGGAACTCGTAAGGGCCAATATTGCCTGAGACAACAATACACTAGAGCAGATGACATATTTTGTATGATTACAATAAAGATCTGAACAGAAAGTAAGGAGTTTGTAATGACATACGTATGCAGTACAAGCGGCTAATGTCTGAAAAATGAAACAAGAAAAGATAAACTTTATAAAACGCTAGCAGTTGCCACGCTTATGTGCACCCATTGAAATTTGAGTCAGAAAAAACACAAGAGACAAGAATACAAGCTCAAGAGATGAAGTTTCTCAGGAAAATCGAAGGATGCACATAGAGAGATACGAAAAGAAACGAAATATTCACAGGAGGTATGTAGCATATTTTGTCAAATATTTTATTTAAATAAAAAAAAATTAAAGAAAACAGAATTCAATGCAACGAACATTTGGAAAGGATAGAAGAAAATGCATTACCTTTAAAAGCAAGAATATACAGAACATTCTACATGTTTCTCGGCTATTTCAGCAGAGCTCAACTGTAATCTTTGTGGGCGTACGTGACACTTAACATGCGTCAACAAAAGAGGCTATTCCAGACCATACCGGTAGGCACACTGTGTTCAAGGCCGCAAACAATTACGCGCTACTGTTTTCGAGTAGTGTTGACGCGTATTATGGTTTATTCTGGAACATTTGTGCTATCTATTTAAACAACGGCAGCTGCCGCTTAGAGGTCAGTTTATGTCGGACGATTTACACAGTGGGTCTGAAGTGGTGTATTAGTGAAACGTGATTATAGTGCGGAATACTTTATAGTTGAATTATTATTTGTATGGACAGATTAACTTGAATTATTGTACGAGTATAATCTTGTTGGATAACTTGTTGATTACAAACTGTTAATTGTGATAATTAAAACTGGTTATTAGTGACTTCATTGTATTTTGTTTCCCACTGTAACAGGGAGACCGTCGTAACAGCATGATGCAAGAGGAACGAGAGACATATGTCGGCTGATAAAGAATGGGAACCATAACAAACGATACTGTCTAAAACGTAAAGTGAAGGTGATAATGATAAAGACTGTGATGATATAACAGAAACAGTGAGAAAAAGAAGACTAGTATTTTTTGGATATTTATGTAGAATGGACGACAATAGGTTAACAAAATGGATCTTCAAATATCTATGGGGAACGAAGTCAACATCAAGTCGGATTAAAGAAGTCAAAAAGGACTTAGAAAAAAAAGTAATATAAACGCAGCAGAAGCAATTGAAAGAGAAGTTTTTAGGACAAAAGTGTTAAAATTCCAAGGAGCCCAGGGTAGGAGAGAGAAAAACGCAGGTTCAAAGTGGACTGAAGACAGGAAGAAGAGACATAGTAAAAGATGAAAGAATATTGGAGAAAAAGAAAAGAACAAGGAATAAAGAATTGAAATTGGCATGAGGTCCTCAGATGGCCTATAAAAAAAGACGATGACGATGATCTACTTCTAACACTATAGGAGAACGATCCTAAATTACTCAATTGTTGTGAAGAAAAATGGTGAGTTCATGTTTAATCTCCTCTCACGTTCTAGTTAAGTTGCTGGTTGAAACAATCCTGTCGACTTAATAAAAGTAGAATGATATGCAGGAACGATGTGGGACAAAACATAATATACCTACAGTTCCACAAGAGGTTCAATACCACCTAATTAAATGCTGAACAGAATTTCTATACACGATTTAGCTTACAGCTCGAGAGAAATTTAATCAGTCATATAGTCGAAATGGTCTAAGTTAACGATTAAAGTCAAAATGAGAAATGACGACAATCTCTTGTTTTCTTTTACCGGTGCGATGATAATTTTAATTACGACATTTCTTTTTACCAGGCGCTAATTGTTCCTTTTTTAATTTTAATATTAAAACACGAGAATATTCCGCTTGAAGGAACCAACTGAAATGAATCAATTCTATTTGCATTTCAGCGGGGCGTGCTATAATTGTCATTGGGAATTAAATTATTCAACACTTCATTATTTTTCACAATCAGCTTTAATTCCCTTTGACAATTTACAACCATTAACGCGTTGGAACAGCGCAGGCGGAAGCTGCTGCTGCTAATTGAAATCAAATTAATGGAGAATTATTTTCGCTTCGACGCTGTGGGAGTTTCACAGTTTGGTATTCGTATAACGTTGAAGTACTCTACGTGAACCAGTTGACAGTACTCTGCGATAACATACGGTACTGTGCTCACGTGAGAATAGTTAAGTTTTCATTCTCCTTTTGCCATCGCCATGCTTATAATAATTTCACTTCGTGTTCTGCCTTAATAATTTATGGCCATCTTCAAGTGTACAGGCTGAAGAAAAAAATATAAAAAAAAAAAAGAAATAAAAAAATATTTGGAAACTCTCCTTAAAATTGAACGAAGAATTCTTAGGAAAATTTATGGCCCAAAGAAAACCGAAAATGGGTACAGACATAGACCCAAAGAAGAGCTGTACAGGGATCTGGAAGATCTGGAAACGGCTTTCCGAAGGAAAAGACTGAGATTCCTTGGACATATGGTTCGGATGGATCGGTCCAGATAAAATAAACAAATGTTCAACTATATTTGGCAACTTTCCAGTCTGAATGGATACACCAAACAACTCAAGGAGGAAATAATGAAACTGGGTATCTCTTTGAACGACTGTGTGGATAGAAATACATATAGAAACAAAAATCAAATTCTTGAGGTTCTCTGCGGTGAAAAGAAGACGAGAAAGGGGTGGACAGTCGAAAGGAAGGCGGCGCATAATGTGCGAATGAGACGATTTTTGGCCGGAGAAAACAAGGAAATGATATTCCAGTGGTCCGCGGCTAATCTGTTTGTGTAAAAAAATTCCATTACTATAATAAAAAAAGAACAATTACTATATATACAGTAATCCCCCGTTTTAACGGACCCAGCTTATAATTGACAACTTGAAGAAACTTGAAATGTTGAAAAATTAAAGACGATCAGGCTCAAAAATGGCGGTTAGCAACGCTGGACAATGTGAGCCATGTAAAAGACCTCACATTCGTTATGGCAGAACGTTCAGCAATTTCCGACTTTTCAACTGCCAAGTTCTTTGTATATCTGACATGTTCTTGTAATCTTGTGTGGAAATCAGGACAATTCGATACATACAAAAATTACAGAATCCGACCCCGTCTAATTTTAAATGATCAAACACGTTTACAAGCAAAGACACTATTCGAGCAGTACACACTAGATCTTTTTAGGAACAAGATTATTCAGATAAGTAGCAGATGGATGTGCTGTTTCACAGGAGGGACACTGGGACTGAACACTTGTGTTTATCCTGAATGTGATATTAGGTTACCAGCAGATACCGTCGGCTAGTTTTGTACGGGGTTTTGTCCCTTTTGCTTTATGTATCTACAGGGATATTTAGTATACTGTGGAAATACAGGATGATTGAAAACGTGACAGTTATTACACCCTTGTTTGTACCTCCCTCTTATTTTTCTTCAGCCCGCAGCCCAACGTTCCCAGACTTCCAGCACCACTGTTCTCCAATGTCTCCTGTGTATTACCACCTTAGTGTAACCCTTCACATAGGTTCTTCTTAGATCTTCCAGCACATTATCCAACCATCGTATCCTAGGTTTTTTTCGAGTTGTTCGAAACTGGTCCTTGCTAGTGACTAGTCCCAGGCTGTTCTCAGACAAGCCCCCTTCAGCCGTGTGGGCAGGATTGCTGGTCGGTTGGGTTCGCACGCCAGCGCAAGCAGGCCGATGAGAAGGTAGTGGTACCTGAAAAATAAAGAGAGTGTGTTTGAGTTGAAGAGAGCGTGGCAGCCTTAAGGAGAGGGTGAGGGGGGTTTAGTGCCAAACTTAAAGACATAGGCGGCCAGAACATTTGGTAGAAAAATTGGTATCCTAGGTCGGCCCATCTTTCTGCTTTTACAGCCTTGCGCCCTCAGACAGGCATACGCTGATCATCCGTCCGCTCTAGGTGTCTTATTCATTGTATTCGTTGAAACTTTATGAATCTTACAATATCCTCACGATTCAATAGCTCATCTATCTCGTGGTCATGTCTTATTCTCCATTCGTCATCTTCTTTAACCGGGCCATAAACACTCTTATTTTTACCTAAGCGAAAAAAGAAACCCCATCCATTGAAACTGCGCTCTATTCCTACGCTAACGGAAACTAACACAGATAAAAATATCCGTTTTGTAATTTGTAGAAAATCAAAAATTCTGAAGACGAACCAAACTGGCTGATTATAAAATTTTCATAACTAGCGATGGCAGATGCCTCCTTGAATCTGTCAGTCACTTATAAGACAACATCAAATAATGGAACCAACTTTGGTTTAAATTATTAAAACTAGTTTTCAACATTCTAATTTTGAAATCTGTTAATCGGCCATCAGTGTTTGTCATAATATCAAGTTAATAATAAGAGAATTGTAAAACATTATTACGGAAAACAAACGTGAATTATACTTGTCCCCCAAAACTTACAGTTAAGTTTAACACCGCGACCACACACGTAATTGCCAAATGTGCCACTTTAATATCTGCACTGCCTTATAAATTACGTAGCTACACGTACACATTAGCGCCGCCAAGCGGCGGCAATTGTAGGTAGTCGGTTGTTATTACTTTGGATTCGTTGCTTCAATACGTAGTAGCGCAAGGTAGGTTTTAGCGTATTTCTAATATACTGTCTGACGTAGCGGTAGTAATTTGCTTAAGCCACCGCGAGGTGTAATTAAATGTGTGGCCGCAGTTGTAATATTTGTTGTACTAAGTCAGTTTACGTGTTCCCCCCACGTTATGGCGACGATATTTCACACACTAATGCGGTTGCTTCTATACGGTATAGTAACTAAGTGTGCCTGTTTGCCACAATAATTTCGTTATAGAGAAGTTAACGGAAACGTATTGGTTATGACTATTTTGTAGATTACATTATTGGCGAAAGGCCAACTGTGTGTAATTAACACAGTTAAGATAAGAAAGCTTCATTATCTGGGACATCTCATGAGAAATAAACAGAGATTTTACTTACTGCAGTCCATAATACTAGGAAAAGTACTTGGAATAAGCGGAGTTGGGCGACCGCAAATCTCATGGCTGAGAAATTTAAGGACCTGGTTTGGCATGAATACAACTGACTCATACCGTGCAACAATACAGAAAGTTAAAATAGTCTGTGTCATATCCAACATCCGAAACGGATAGGAACTATCAGGAGAAGACACTAATTGGCGCTACAGCTCGTTGAGAGCCAGCAACTTGTCTCGACGCCGCCAGTCCTCAACTTATGCAGTTCGCCCTCGACATCTTCTAACCATCGTCGGGCTTGATAGAGAACAGCTTCCCTCTGGCTTCGTGCTCATCACATGTTTCCTACTCTTCGGTTCTCCATCCTCTCCACGTGCCCGTCCCCGAGTCCGCGCGCGTTTATGTCGGGGTTTCCGGAGATTTATAACTTATAGGTCCAACAGTCGTTCCTGACCAGTAAGCTGGGCCGACCCAATGCACGAATTACCCCCATTACAAGTATAGCTAAGTTATCTACAGAGGAAGGAGGGGAGACGATGCGATTACAGTCACTGTCTCACTTCCATATTATCTCCCTGTCTGTCACACACATGCTTCCATTGCTCTCGCCAGTCTTGTTGCAGCCGATGTTAGCACTATGAAACACTGTACAAGACTGCTGTGTGTACGTAAGAAGTAAAAGAAAATTTTGTTAGCCTCGCAACGAGACGCTTGTACACTGCGCATCTCTAAGCCACTGTTCAGTTTCTATCGTCAGGTTTCTACTTGTAACTTGGCACTGTTTCTTGTCCTACACTCGTTATTCTTAGAAAATCTTGGGGAAAACCTTCTGTTCCCACGTGTACGGAGACTTTGATCCTGTACTGTCAAAGTCTATGTCTCGGAACCACACATAACCACAGATTTGATAATAATTGTGCTGCTATACCCCAACAACAGTAGGTGTCTTATTGCAAAACAGGACCTGAGGAGCTTGCAAAAATTTTAGTTACACTTGTTTCTTTCCAGCAAAAGTTATGGCAACTATTTTAGATAAAATACAATTGTAATACTTTAAACTTAACTACAATCTGTAAACTTTCAGTTTCTGATTAGAATACCGTCGAGTGCAAGAGATAGATGTGGTATGTCTATGTCCTGGATTATTACAGACACCTACAGAAATAATAAAATATACTCCACTTTCCAGTGAAGGATAGAGGCAGACAAAGGAAGTAGTTGGAACACATAAGTGAACAGTGCTGTACACAATACAAGGCTGAAGGATGACGAATGTACGGATCGCAGGCGTTGGATGCTAGCATTGGCGTGGCGTGGATACATAATAGCTGTTGCTGGTTGTGAGAGGCATAAAACAGCCTAAACATTAATTTGAATTTTTCCTAGTGTTAAGTGTTCTTTTTTAGAGCCAAAATGTACTTTTTATAGCTAAAATATCTTTTTGGAGTATTTTCTATCATGCGCTGGCAGAAGAAGAGGATCCCGGTTCAACGGGATCTGACTCCGTTATACTTATACAGAATAAACGAAGCCACAAATTAAAAAAATACAAACAGAGAAACACATGACTAAACGAACAAAACACATACGACTGATGGATTTATCAGAACGGCGCTTCTTTAACGATGCATGAAAGGTGCATTTTCGCACAAATCGGAGTTCAAAATAGCAAGTACTAAAAAGAATGAGTAAAAAACTATTGACATAATGCCATAGCTTGTAACATTTATCATTAACTATTATGTCAAAACTTAAAATTTGCAATGCAAATTTGTTTCAGGTGCAATGCGCGACCAATAAAAGTTGAAATATCTATTCTTTTTAATTTATTTATCTTCCCTGTACTTTTATTTACTTATCTAATGTTGTAGCGTTTGACGTACATAGAAAAAGTTTCGTTTTTTTTTAATTTCGTAAAATTGTTAAAATTTATCAGTTTTTATGATTTTCGTGTTCTTACTTGCATACAAATTACGTACATAGGCAATAATACCGGATGCGACTTGCCTTGATCTTTAAATGACGTATAACGAGTAGTCGGTTATTTCGTAAAAACATGTGGCGTCTGTGGAAGCGCCAGCTTCGACAATTATAATAATGTCTGCGTCGTGTCTAAAAGCATTAACTTTCAACCCTATAGAGGCTCGAGTTCGCGGCGATTCGCCGTAGCAGATTTAGCGTTACCCAGGGTGCACCACGAGGAGGCCTGCTACATTGCACCCCCAGTGGAGTGGAGAAAAGCAGTAGTAATGTCGCTTCTGAAACGAGGGAAGCCGGCAAGCAATCTCAGTAGCTATCGTCCAATTTCACTGACGAGCGTATGTTGTAAGGCTGCGGAGAAAATGGTTGAACGTAGACTCCGTGAGTTCGTCGAAAAGAAGGGCGCCATCAGCGACTGTCAAGCGGGATTCCGAAAACATAGATCCACAATGGACCAAGTTGTGAAGTTCACACAAGCCGTCAAGGACGGTTTCCACAGAAAGCAATCCACATTGGCTGTTCTGGTGGATTTCAAAGCCGCATACGACAAAGTATGGCGCCGTATGCTTATATCCAAGCTAAAGAGACTTGGCGTGAACGGAAAATGCTAAAATGGATATGCAGCTTCCTTTCGCAACGCTATATCCGGTGCAAATTTCAAATTCCCTCAAGGAGCCGTCCTAAGCTGTTTGCTCTTCAACATCATGATTGACGACCTGATGTTAGCTATCCAAAAGATCCCAGGAGTATTATAACATCTTAACTTGTGTTATAACGTAGGGAACCCGCATTAATTGGTTCTGCCAATTATACAGGCTGCCTTCGTTGTGACGAGCTGAAAATTAATCACAACACATAAACAATTAATATAAAAGGATACTGGGAACGAGGGGAGGGGAGACTGTTGATTTATGCACTCAGTTTAAACGGTACTAAAGATGACATCTCTTTATTACATAATGCGATTAATTGCTCTATTTAAAGTTCTCAACATATATGGTTCAACAGCTTACAGTTTACAAGATGATTATATAGTTTATACTTTCACAAGGGCCCTCAAAATAATATGTACATCAATTTAATTTATTCCACGGATCCGGGATTGAAAATAGTATGTTAATAATGGTCACCTCGCCATATACAATCTTGAAAATTGTGCCATTTGAAGAATGGCCTTTCTTAATCTTTTTAAAACAATAAAGTTTTCAGTTTAAACTTTTACTCTTTTACTACAAACAGTTTTATTAGATTACAGACTACATGTTACATATAATGTCTGTCTTTTAAAGTCTTAAAGTGGTGAGTTAAATTGTCTTTTGTTGGTTATAATTTTAGTATTTCATAACCATGGAAGACAAGCCTCCATGTCACCTGTGTTTTCTGTAGTTGATGCAGATTTGGCTCTTCGGTCCTCGGTGTGTTTCCTGAAGGTCTGTCGTTACCTTGGTTTCCGGAGAAGGTGAAGTTCCTGACGTGTGTTAAATCATTCTGGGTGTGGTACTCTCCTCTTAGATGACTGTAGTAATTCTAGTCGTTAGAATAAATAAAGCGAAAGTTTGTTTCACTGGTATTCACTTCACATGATTATTTATTAGTTGAATTTCGCCTCATGGTTCTAGTACTGTCTTAGTTACATAGTGTATTATTTAAGAATAGATAGAGATGTCATCGGCGCACGCTTTAGTTGTTTAAATATTCTTTACCGAACATTCACATATTTGTATCTGCATCGCGAACCAACGCTGTGCGCAGCTTACGGCGTGAGCGCTCCATTGCAAGTGCGTAAAAATAGTTAAGGGGTGAGAGTAGTAATCTCGCGACATTTACCATTCAGCATAAAAGTAGTTCCATGTTCCTTCTTTATTTAAAGGATTAAAGTATGACTATTTACTTAAGCAGAGATATTCTTAGTTACAGACGTTATTAAAGTACATTACAGTGGTCTTGTTTAATTATTTAAATAATGTCACATTTACAAGTATATTTAGTTTGTTTAGGGGTCGGAAATCAAGTTAATTCTGGTTAGTGCATGTCTATGCAGGATTAATTAACAAGCTTTACCTTTTCTGTACAATCGTATTCCTTTTTATTTTATTATTACAACTCTTTATTAAATATTATTATTATTTAATGATGCAATAAGATTTAGTTTAAATGTGCGATTTTATTAAAAATTTAAAATTTCTCAGCCTACACATTACCTATTTATTAATTACCATATTTTTATTAATGAAATCGTCACAGTATCTTGCATATTCTTTGCTGACGATGTCCTAATCTGGGCCACCGGAAGTAACATCCTCGCCCTCGAAGAAGCTTTGAACAAGGCACTTGCTAAATTGGAAGAATGAGCGGATCTGAACAAAATGGAAGTAAGCGCTGATAAGACAGTTGCACAGCTATCCACAATGTCTACCAGGACCCACCCAGTCAACCTAGTGTACAAAAATCTACCCCTAAAGCAAGTATCCTTATCCAAATACCTCGGAATCAACCTTGACACCAAACTATCCTGGGGTCCCCACATCACGGAGGCAGCCGAGAAAAGTCAAAAGCGCATCAACCTCTTGAAGAGACTATCTGCAACCAAGTGGGGAGCTATGCAGGACGTGTTATCCACAGCATACAAAACATATGTCCGTCCCGTCTTGGAGTATGGAGGCGAGGTAACCTCCCTAGCAAGCAAAGCAAGCCTAGCTAAATACGACGTCGTGCAAAACAATGCCCTTAGACTGATTACCGGAGGAGCCAAATCGACTCCAATCCCAGCTATGCTCCTGCAAACTGGCATCGAGCCCCTCTACAGTCGGAGAGAAAAATCTACATTGAAATTCTGGGAAAGGGCCAAGAGAGTGGATAAAAATTACTGGAATGGGTACAACCATGCTTACCAACGACTCAAAACCCAAACTTCACCCTTGACGTATGCTGAGTCCCTGATTACCACATATAATCTGGCAATGGACAACCCAGCTCCTCTAAGACACTTCACCTCTATAGTGCCTGCACTGCCTTCCAAGCGGCTTGATCTCATAAGCCTAACTACAAACAAAGCCGAAGCCACCCCTCTCGAACTCAAAGCTTGCGCTCTCGAAACCATTAACTTAAGATATCCGTCGACCGAGTGGATTCACATCTATACCGATGGCTCATATCTTTCTGACATAAAAGGGGCCGGCGCAGGATGGTTCTGCAGCATGTTTGAAGACTCAATGGCTGTAGGGAAAAATGCTAGCAACTACGACGGGGAGGTCTGCGCGGTGCTTGAACCCTCCAACCAATTAAGCACACATGGCCTAACTCCTTCCAAAGCAGTCTTCCTCATTGACTCACATGCCGCAATATCAGCTCTGAGTAGCAACGCTTCAACTGACTGCCTCCGTACCATCCAGTGCCGCGAGAAACTGGCCGAACTCATCAAGAATGGCTGGGTTGTAGCTCTTCAATGGGTTCCAAGCCATGTTGGAATACCAGGCAATAAAAGGGCGGACATCATGGCAAAACACGGCGCAGTGACTGACCAGCCTGAGATACCTTTCACACTCAATAGAGCAAACAACCTCATAACCAACACCATCAACAATGCCACGCTCAAAACTCTGAAGGACCTTAGCATTGGCAAAAAGTGGGAAAGCCTTGCCACAGCGGGAACGATTCCAAAGCATCTTGAGAGAGCTGAGGCAGTGGCACGATTTCGTCTTGCTACTGGACATGACTACCTCCAAGCGCATCTCTACCGTATCGGTCTTGCTGCTGATGAAACATGCCCTCTCTGTGGTCTTGGCAGGATGGACGGCGACCACCTGCAGACGTGCCAATCGCTGACATACCCGAACGATGACACAATCAATCGCTACTGGGAGGCTCGACGTCGAATGGTGGAAGCACCAAAGACGGGCGTTGGATAAAGTAAGTAAGTAAGTATGATTTTCGTGTTGGGTGATGCGCGATCGGAAGATATTACTCGATTTTTATTTCTTTTTTTATTTTAGTTATCTGTCTTAGGGGAAAGTTTTCCGCGGTGTAGCGAATCGACAAAACAAAAAAATATTTTTGGACCTACCCTAGTGAACATTGGTAGTGAACAACAGAGGACTGCTGCAGACGTAGGATAACTCCGTGGATGATTAGTAAAAACTGCATTACAGGACGATCCGTAAACAAACTATCATTAAAGACGATAATAATACAGACTTCTGTGAAAGAAGGAAAACGCGTTGACGTCAGAAGGAAATAAATTCAAATGTGTAAGCAACAACTTCCTGTGACGTGACATAACTAACGTGGGCGCCGTTGTCAATTATATGTACAGTAGGTACAGTACATATGTGTGTTTGTGACGTAAACAGGGAAATAACGGGGAAATTTCATTTTGAAAGTTTATAATAGTTTCATTTGAACCGTACTTTCTTGCTCCTAGTTAGTTAGTTGCAACACACAAACATTTGTCGTTCGCTGACTAATTAACAGAGTTTTCTCAGTATATAATTATGAAACATAAACATTGGACGGGATCGTAATTGGAGAAAACTTGCAGTCGGCAGCTGATGTGAGAATTGCAACTCGCGTTTTGCAGTTTGTTTTCTTGCATAATTGTTTCTGACGGAAAAATTGCATTAATGACTTGCAACTGTGTTCATGTTTGCTTTGTAATACACGTCTGGCGTGGGAAGGAGAACTTTATCACTGCCGAAGTCAGTCAGAATTTCCGGGCGTCATAATTATAAACTTCATCGTTATAGCAGCGGCCAAAGTGAGATTTGGTCTTCTCTCTCTCTCCTAGATTTGGCCTGATCAATTGCGGAGTACGACAAGGGTGTCCATTATCACCTTCTCTTTTTAATTTATCAATTGACGATGTCACACAAAACTGGCAGATGTCTTACAGTATATTTTATTATTGGTCACTCTACAATTGACACTTTGTTGTTTGCGACGATCAGGCTATTCTGTCGGACTCGGGAAACAGGTTGCAGGTGGGCATACGTTTGTTAAATCGGATCCGGAAATACTCTGGATTCCACACTTAAGACCAAGGTGATGGCTTTTCGTAGAACTGATCCCGTACAGGCAAAAATTATTACAAATGGTGCTGTCCTGGAACAAGTTAGCAATTTTGAATAGCTGTGTCTTATAATGCAAGCAACAACGTTGTGAATACGTTGCATAAGTTCAAACTTATGTGCGGGACCATTAGGCAAACCCTTAAGTCAGCAAGTAAAGGAACACGCCTAAAATTCTACAAGGTGATAGCTCTTCTCACACTTTTTTATGGGTCTGAGAATTGGACTTTAACGAAAGGCCAGGCCAGTCGCATCCAAGCGGCTGAAATGAGATTTCTCAGGACCGTGGCAGGATATACTCTCCATGATCGTAGGAGAAACACAGATATACGGCAAGAACTGAACTTTATGAGTATACTCGACAGGGTCGCCCAGTATCGGCTGAATTGGTGGGAACATCTTTGCCGATTGGATGACTGCCGCATCCTCAAACAACTATGGAACTATAAACCGAGGGGACGGAGAGGTGTGGAACGTCCGCGGAAGTGCTGGAGTGACCAGCTCTAATCTTTGCCTGTTTGAGACCGGAACAAACCATCTTTGGCTTAATCCTTGAAGACGATGATGATGATGATGGCTATTATAGCCTGTAAAATTTACCCTGCTATGTTAAAAATCGTAACCGTCTACGGCCCTGAAATTTGGGAGGCAATAGAAATGGACTTCTCTAGAAAGTCCCGTAGGGTGCATTACGTTTTGAAATGGAGACATATTGTTACGACGGTCTTACAAGTCGTCGTATTGTTCATCAGACAACAATGAAGTTACTAATTACCAGCTTTAATAATAACATAATTTGTAGTCAACAAGATACTCGCATACAATAATTCAAGTTGTTGTTTATAACACAATACGAACTTTATAAGATTGTTACTTTCCACTAATCCGTAACAATCACTTGATCCGCACTCTAAGTGTAACTAACATAAATATCGCCAAGTGTAACTAACTTCTAAGTTTTTTTTCATGATGTTTGAGACTTGTCCAGAATGATAAGACTCGGGATTATCTGGTGTAAGCCCCCTCTACTCGGATGGTAGGATGTGTGGAGACGCACGCCAGTGCAGGCCGGAACAGAAGAAGATGGAGATAGAGTAGTGTGTGTGTGCGCGTGGGCGTGTTTGTGTATTTGTGTGTTGATGTAGTTTGTAGCAATACAGATAAAGGCAGTGGGCCATTAAGTTTACTTTATAGATGAGGGCGGCCAAGACTGGGACGAGTAGCGCAGGTCGCCAAAGCTGGAAGGAGGCGACAGAGAAGCGTCAAGGTAGGCGGGGGACACAAAGAAGAGGGCTAAAGACTTCTTAAGAAGTTAGAGAAACTTAAGTTATTGTTTGATCAGGAAGGACTTCTAACTAGTCTTCTAAGATGGTCGCTGTTACTTATATAGATCCCGTAGGTGTTCGAGAATAATTTTCCATACTCTTGGATGCGTAAGGAAACTACAGCAAACCAACTACTGCTATCGCTTTAAAATCTTAAGCAGCGTGTCTCTGAGACTTTTATTTTCTAGAGTCCTTATAATACTTTTACGAGGGTCTACTTGATCGTCGTATGGTACAGTGGAAAGCAAAATACAAGACACCAATTAAGTCACTAATCACCAGCTTTAATTATCACAGTTAAACAGTTCGTAATTAACAACACAGTCCCTTACAACAAATCAAATAAAAATTGTTCACACGCAATAAAATGTCAGCTAATATAAAACACAATTGTATTACAATTATACCGCCCGATTATAAAACACAACACTTCACCACAATAACCACTTGAACGCACAGAGTAATCACTTGTGATCGCCCAACAATAAACTGAACTAAGGCCGCTGATGCCTTGTATTTATACCCCTCAAAGACCAGAACATTCCACAACTACGCGTTATCTCTACACTACGACGTAATTAATTGCGGCCTTGACACAGTCAGCGAGGCTGACGGCGTCTAGAAAAGTTTTGCAAGCGCATATTGAAATCACGTATGCCACAAAATTCACCCGGATTCCATTGGATCGTTCGAGAAACATGTAGATTGTTCTGTGATGTCGTAACAGTACGTTAAACAGTATTTCCTTTCGCTAGTAATAACATCAACGTTTACCAGGAAGCCTAGATAATGAGAAATATTTACTGTATGTGTGTAACACTCAGTTCAGGTTTGTTGTGTTGATATGAAAATGATAAGAGTAAAAGTGATATTAGAGTGTAATAAATTATGTTTACTTAAAATATGAATTGTATGCTGAACGGAGTAATTTGTTGAAGTCATACTCTTGTGCTTACACATCTTACTGCGTTTCGGGATCGTCGGCAATTATCCTTGTCCTCGTCGTTAGTTTATCAGGGCTTAAAAAAAAAAAAGTTATTGTGGTGACTTAATGACTAATATAACACAAACGTTACTGTTTTTTACTTCCATGTTCCATAAGGAAATGAAAGTATGATGATGACGAAAAAAATCGTGTTCGCGATAAGGGTTGGTTCTGATTGTACTACCCTCAAAACATGAAGAAATGTCATTTTCCGAAAAGTGTCTCTGCATAGAATTCTCTTATGGCGAAAGATAATTGCCGTAAATTCAAACAGAATCCAATAATTTTGTCTACATGTGCCCGAGTTGTAGAGGACTCAAGGTATGTTGACTTTGGTGAAGATCGGTTAAGGGCAAGGGGTAGTTTACCTGCAACGTTTTACTTTTTAACAAGAGTAAAGTACTTAATTTTGATAATTAAAGTATCCTAAAAAGAAGGTCATAACAATCCACTGTAGAAAGGTAGATGAAATATCTATAAATGAAAGAGATAGTTAGGCGGGGAGGAGGTAATTTTTACACGTTTGTTATTAATTTAATGAGTTTGACAAAATTAAATAAAAATGCATTTAAACTTTTTCAAAAATAGTGATTCTTAAAAATAAAATAATTTTGTTGCCAGGCAATAAAATTATAATTTTTTTATTCAAATTTTAATCACCTATGCGTCAAGATCCGCAACCACGGCCCAGCATGCCACAAAATAAATTGTGGCCACATAATTACATAATTATATAAATATGTAATTAATGCGTGATTATATAGGTGCTTCAGTTTGTTTATAAGAATAAAGTACCTAATTTTTATAGATAAAGTGAATCGAAAATAACATTATATTAAATGACTACCCTATAATAAAAAAAATATCTGTAAACAGTGAAAATAGCTTGTGGGTGGGGGATATTTTTTATAGAAATTATCGATCCGAATTCAACTAAATGATTTTAAAAATAAATCTTAGATCATGGTAGTCATGTATGGTTCTCCATACCGATTTTTATATAAACTACGTAAATACGTATTTTTATATAAATAATTTTACGTAAAAAAAGATTTTCATGAACGTATTGTGTTTTTTACGCATCGCTTATCAGAATTTGGCGTGTCCCCTTTTCCAGTGCTCCTGGCTACATTCTTTAATGACTGCGGAACTTAAAAACCCCCACTTCTTTTTCTTCTTCTTCAGCACTACAGTCCAACATGAGCCCTGGCTTCCAACACCAACCTTCTCCAAAGTCTCTTGTCCGTTGCCATCTCAACGTAACCCCTCACATTCATTCTTCTGAGATATTCTAGCACAACATCCAACCATCTTATCCTAAGCCGGCTTCTCTTTCTGCTTTTGTAGACTTGCGCCGTCAGAATTTTCTTTGGCATACGCTGATCATCCATCCGCTCGCTCTAAGTGACCTAACCCTCGTATTCGTTGAGCTTTTATAAATTTTACAATTTCCTCATTACTCGATAGCTCATCTGTATCCTTATTTGGTTATTTCTTATACTTTAAAACTGTTAACCGATGGGTGATTTCTTACGGATAAATCCTTTACACTCGGACTACTCCCGTATTTCGCCTGACGTTTAGATTTCTAGAATCGAGGATCGTCGTCAGAAGCTGTGAGTGGCGGTTGGAAGACTCTGTTGGAAGACGTACCAACAGCATGCACAGTTTTCATGACGATCAAAGATTCTAGTGATGGAAACGTAAAACGAGACGTATTGGGGTGAAAACAGTCTGAGAAGAGGAATTAACCCCAATAACGAAACTGCTGTTAAAGCTGTTTTTGTTCTTTTTGGGGGAGGTATAAGGGTGATTACTGTTGGGGGGGGGGAGGTTACAATGTCCCTAATGTCCAGGTTACCAATGACGTCTTATATCCAAATGCAGGCAGCGCTTGACTGTCTTTACAATGTTTCTATTCCAACGTTTCGTAGATACGTTTTCATCTTACTTTAGTGACTTTATTAATTTTATGTTTCCTTTTCAGAGAAAAGGCGACTTTTATAATAAAATATTGTTACAACGGTCTCTTTTATCGTCGTATGGTACAGTGGAATACAAAATGCAAGACACTAATAAAGTCACTAAACACCATATTTAATTATCACAACAGTTTGTAATCAACAAGATTGTTTAAACTTTGTACTTGTTTATCAGCTGTACGCGGTGTACCGCCGCAATGCGGCACGCGCGGATGACGTCACGCGCTTATCAAACGCTGCAGCCGGTCCTCACCGCCGGCTACAGGCAAGTTTAGTTTAGTTTCTAACAAGGCTCCGAGCGCATCTCTCGTTAAACACTTCTCTTCCAGCCGCGGCTACTGGATATTTTTTAATATGCATTCATAAGATTCTATTTAATTCAAGTTACCTGCGTCCATCTACAATGGACCACGATTTCATTCAAAATTAATTTTCGGGCGTTATTGCCCCAAATGCATCCGCACGTGCCGATCATAACTAATAATTAAAATTGTCAATAAACGCATGTTCAATATTCGCAATACAGTCCACTTCTTTCTAATGCAATCCAGCCTTTCCTGCTTAGCGTCTTTGGAATAACTCGCGATTATTCAAGACCTTCCAAACCGCAACATTTTTGGTCCCACCGGGCAGGATTTCATATTTTTGGCCCAAAAACGAAAACGTTTTTGGTCACCACGGGACGGATTGCTCATGTTTGGGTCCACAAGCGACAGCATTTCTTTATACGCATCATTTCTGGACCAACCGATCTGAATTTAATCACGCCCTACGGGCATCATTCTCGTCCTGAGTGACACCATTGTTGTGAATCACGTCGCAGTCATCTCGACAAGATTCGGCCAAGCAGTAGACCAGAGACGACGGAACAAAGCAGGACAGCATTTGCGAGGTCATCAAAAAAGATTCCACAGCTTTAATTAATGGAGGGTACAACATGAGGCGTCATCTGACCAGCAGAGACAGGAGGTGTAACAGCTCCAAACGGGATCGAAGCCAGCTTCATCACGAATGGATCGACGGCCACGTGACTATAAACTTTACTTATATTTGATGTTTAATAATATTTCACTTTAGTGGTTATTTCTTAACACATTTGTATAAACAAACACCGTCATTACACTATACAAATTAATAAATGGTTGGCAGATCATTATCAGTTAAAACTTTAAAGATAAAGATATACTTTGTTACCATTTAGATTCATAATTTTAATAATTTATTTGCCAACAAAGCTTGATTAGTTAGAGAGAGTAAGTTTATGTTCTAAACAACGATCGCTAGCTAGCGAAACGTATTCAAATTCATTCAAAATTAAGTTTGTGGTTCACATGCTCTATGCTCAATTTCTTTCTAAATATTTTTCCTTTTTTTTCTCTTAAATTGTAATAATGGCCGATGTAAGGGCTCTAATAAAAAAACGAGGCACAATTAAAGCCTCAATATCCCGAGTAAATACTTTCGCGGATAACTTCGATTTGTTAACCAGCGATCCTCATGCGCTGAAAATAAAACTGCGTCATTTGATGGAATTATCCACCAACTATGATGAGATACAGTCACAAATCGAAGCTGAGGAAGCGGACGTTGCTTTAACAAGTGATAGAGTACAAACGGAGGACGATCTCTGTAATATAGAATGTAAATTGCAACACCTGCTGGAGCAAGCTGAGCATATGAACCAAAAACCAGTAATTAATGCCGAAAGTAAACAGTCTAAAACACCCCCCATTCAATTGGAACCAATAAAATTACGACGGTTTGCGGGTAGTATTGTTGAGTGGCAACATTATTACCATATTTTTCTCGAATTAATTCACGTCAGAACAGATCTGACGGATATACAGAAACTTCACTATTTGCACTCGTCATTACATGGCGAGGCTCTTAATGTAATAAAATCGTTGCCAGTCACTCATGAGAATTACGCGGTGGCTATCGATCTGTTGAGGAATAGATATGACAGTAAGCTAATTCTTTCCGTCCATCACGTATGGAATGTCCTAGACGTACCATTAGTTCAGCAGGAATCCCAAGTTAGCATATCGCAATTTATTGATCAAATCTCTGCCAATATAAACGCTTTAAATAATCTCAAACTGCCAGTCAACACGTTCGAAATTATTGTCGTAAATTATTTAGCCAAAAAACTTGACAATTACACTTTACGTTTGTGGAAAGAGAGTTTGTCGGAGCATAAGTTCCCTGATTTTAATAATTTTATAAATTTTCTAAATTCACGAAGAAAATTACTGCAAAATCTCGATAACGCGACTAGCCCAACGAGCAGGTTGAACAAAAGCGATAAGTCTCCTTATCGCAAGGCAGTTAAACAGATAAGCACTCCAAAGGGCGCATTCCACTCACATATTAGAAATAATTTATGCAGGCTGTGTAACGGTGGTCATAGACTTAGCGACTGCCTACAATTTACATCGCTGTCTATCCCTGACAGAAAAGACGTGTTAATAAAAAACAAACTTTGCCTAAACTGCCTCCGTTCGGGACACGAAAGCTCAAAATGTCCCTCAAAATTCTCATGCAAAAAATGTTCTAGGCGTCACCACACCACGATTCATGTCCCCAACAGGGACGCAACTTCTGTTAACAACCAATGTTCACTGAAATCACAGACCAATAAATCGGTATTGTTATCTACCGCCGTCTGTATGACCTCCAATAAGGTCGGCAAAGAATTTCCCGTTAGGATATTACTGGATTCCGGTTCTCAAGCGAACTTTTGCACAATGGATTTCGCCCGCAGAATGGGCCTCCAATTGGTGAAATCGCAACTGCCCATCACGGGTATAAACAACTCGCTTTCCCAGGCTGACTTCAGTACTAATGTAAGACTACATTCACGCTATAAACCCTTCACGTTAAACGTACATTGTGCCGTATTACCCAGTATAACTAATAATTTACCGGCGGAGTTGTTCAATCTTGCCTCTTTGAATTTACCCAAGCGCATATTCTTGGCGGATCCTCACCTACATTGCTCGGCGCAAGTCGATATATTAATCGGCGCTCAATATTTTCTCCAACTAATTGAACCTATGAAATTTACACGCGGACCACACTTTCCTATAATTCAGGAAACCAAATTAGGATTTATTTTGGCCGGTGACTTACCCTTCAACGTCGATATAACTAAAACAGTTTCTTCCTTTATGGTCTGTAAGGATGATAATCAGATTTCCTCGCAACTAAAAGAATTTTGGAAGTTGGAGGAGATCTCTAGTCGCGAAGCCTGATCTGAGGACTCGCCGTGTGAAAAACATTTCGTGGAAACCACTAGCCGTAACCGCGATGGGAGATTCGTGGTATCCCAGCCCCGCAGATCTGATAAATTTCATTTGGGAGATTCTCTCCGCGGAGCCATCCGCAGATTCCAATCGTTAGAGTTCAAGTTCAAGCAGAACCCTATCCTTTATAAGGATTATAGCGAGTTCATGAGTGACTATCTGAAACTTGGCCACATGTCGCCGCTTAATGAATACGATCTGTCGCTTGACAGGTCAGAGATCTTTTATCTGCCCCATCACGCAGTCTTCAAGGACTCTAGCTTAACCACTAAATTGCTCGTGGTATTTGACGCCTCCGCTAAAACCACAAATAATTTGTCCCTTAACGATACTTTAATGGTCGGTCCTACGATCCAGCAGGATCTGTTTTCGATAATGGTTCGGTTCCGTACCCACCGATACGTACTTATTGCGGACATAGAAAAGATGTATCGCCAGATCATTGTTAATCCCAAGGATTCAAACCTGCAACGCATCGTTTGGCGTGATGCGCCGCACAAGGAATTGCGACATTACGCGTTAAGGACGGTTACATACGGCACTGCTAGTGCCTCCTTCCTTGCTACACGTTGTCTGGCTCAGATAGCCTACGAAAATGAACCCGACTACCCTACAACTGCTAAGCCCATAGCAAATGACTTTTACGTAGACGATCTCATAACGGGTTCGGATGATCCGAACGGCTTAGCTGAAATGAAATGCGAGATCGTGAAGTTGTTGAGTAGGTATGGTTTTACGTTGCATAAGTGGTTCTCTAACCACCATAAGATTATGACCCTTCGCGCCCAAGTAACCCGTGACTTCAGCAAAGGTCAAAACGTGCGTACATTGGGAATCCAATGGAACGTTGAAAGGGATAACTTTTTATACACCGTTAGGAGTGATAATAATTTAACCGTGTTCAACAAGAGAAGCGTGTTGTCGATCATCGCCGGGATCTATGATCCATTAGGTTTGATAGCTCCCATCACATTTTACTGCAAGCATTTCGTGCAACAGTTGTGGTTGGCGGGCACAGATTGGGACGCACCCCTATCTGGGTCATAAGCCAATCAATGGTTGGAATTATACGTTCAATTAGTCTCCGACACTCATTTTGAGATTACGAGGTCGGTTAAGAGTTCGAACAATTACCCAATTAGTTCATTACAGCTGCATGGATTCGCCGACGCTTCGGCTAAAGGTTACGCGTGTTTCCTTTATGTGCGGGCGGTCTATTCGAACGGCGCCATATCATCAAACTTGTTGTGTGCTAAATCTAGGGTCGCTCCGCTGAAACAGATAACGCTACCACGACTTGAGCTTTGTGCTTGTTTATTGTTGGCGCAACTAACGTCCAAAGTTTTAAACGCCATCAATTACAATGTTGACGGAATATATCTTTATTCGGACTCCATGATAGCGTTGTTCTGGATACTTCAGCAATCTTCCCGTTGGAAGGTATTTGTGGCCAACCGTGTCGCAGAAATACAGCGTCTTGTTAGCAGCAGGGGTACTTGGCGTCATGTAGTATCAAATGACAACCCTGCCGACATCTTATCGCGCGGTTGCCTCCCTCGTAGCTTGCACTGTCATACTCAATGGTGGCATGGTCCCTCCTGGTTAGCGGATGAGTCAGCTTCATGGCCGGTCAGCGCGTTCGACATTAATACTCCCTGTACTTTTCCCGACCTTGAGGAGAAACGTCGCAAGCAGGTTCAAACCTCACTAATTGTCGCATCCTCAACACATAGTTATGTTGAAAATTATTCATCACTTACGAGGCTTATTCGCGTCTTCGCATATTGCCGTCGATTTTTTCGCAATTCTAGGCTCGCGGCTGTTGATAGAGACACGTCCTTTTTGTCGTCTCAGGAATTGTCAGACACGCTCTTGATTTTTGTCCGGCAATCTCAGCAGTTGCATTTCGGCATAGAAGTTATGGAACTTGAGGCACGCCGGTGCCTTCCTCGCAGTAGTAAAATTCTTGCTCTCAACCCATTCCTGGATGAATCGGGCATTTTAAGAGTGGGAGGCCGCTTGCAATTCTCCCCACTTAGCTATGAGAGTAAACACCAAATAATTTTGCACCCGCACTCTCATCTCACGAGATTAATAATTGAACACGAACACATCCGTTTGTTGCACGCTGGAGTGCGATCAACTCAAGCTTCGCTTAGGCGAAAGTATTGGATCATACACGACAAATCCTATATCCGCTCAGCGATACATAAGTGTGTCACTTGTTTTCGTTTCCGGGCTAAAGGCGCGAATCAACTACTAGGTCAGTTACCCCCCTCAAGGGTCACGCCTTCTAGGCCATTCTCACAGTCGGCCGTGGACTACGCTGGTCCTGTACTTTTGCGCCATGGCGGGCAGCGCTCTAAGTCCATTACCAAGGCATACATCGCGCTATTTATATGCATGTGTACTAGGGCCGTCCATTTAGAATTGGTGTCGGATCTCACTTCCAACGCCTTTATAGCGGCTTTAAAAAGGTTCGTCTCGCGCAGAGATATTCCCGCGCAGATATTTTCGGATAATGGCACGAATTTTCGTCGTGCCAACCACACTTTGCATGACTGGTACAAATTTCTAACCTCCAAGGAAGTTGAGCAATCTTCTCTTGAGTTTTGCGGTCTCCACGGTATCAAATGGTCCTTTATCCCCCCTTCAGCCCCTCATTTCGGTGGTTTGTGGGAAAGTGGTGTAAGGAGTGTTAAATTTCATTTACGTCGCGTAATAGGCGGTACGATCTTGAATTTTGAGGAATATTCTACTCTTCTTTATCAAATTGAGGCTTGCCTTAATTCACGCCCGTTATGCGCGGTGTCCGACGATGCTGGAGACCCTGAACCCTTAACACCTGCTCATTTTTTGGTCGGTGCTCCACTGACGGCACTACCGGAACCCGACTATACCCAAAGCAATAATAGTCATTTGGGCAGATGGCTTCTGCTCCAAAAATTTACGCAGACCATCTGGAAACGGTGGTCTAGGGATTATCTGCACCAGCTGCAGCAGCGCAATAAATGGCGCACCCCGTTAAGGAATTTGAATGTCGGACAGCTTGTCCTCATTTTGGATGACAATTCCCCCCCTCTAGAATGGAAGCGTGGGGTAATTACCAATGTTTTTCCGGGTCAAGATTCCCTAGTACGCGTCGCAGAAGTTCGCACCGCGCTAGGTATCTTACGCCGACCCATCCACAAATTATGCCCCCTTCCGGTGGCAACAAGCTAATCGTATGCGTGCCATACGAGGTGTGTGTGTGTGTGTGTGTGAGTGTGTGCGTGTCACATTGCATGGACCACGCCCAGGACATTCCCCGGGCGAGCATACAAGCCAATTGTATCATAAGCATTGTAATATTGTTTACGTGCCGCTAGCTATTACAGCAATAGTGACTGTGTTTCATATGTACTATCAATTATTTATGGATGTTGTGCATTGTCAATATGTTTATATAATTCAAATTCTGAGAACTACAAGTGTTAGTTATAGTGTCAATTGTTCTACATATGTATTGTATTTTCTAAGGGTCACATATTATGAAATTTGTTGGGATTATTGTGTCATTATCATGGGGAAATTATTGTATTTTTTATAATGTTATCACTTGTTATTGTAATGCTTGGCAAATATCAAGGGGTATTATTTGGGAAAGAGCAATATCTACTTAATCATTGCATTATTGGGTGTATTGTGTTACTATTATGTTTTGAGTAATTTTAATGTCAGTATGCCCTTGCTATTGGCATAAGGGTCAATTTATTGTATGCCTTGTGATTGTTAATTGAATTCCTATTATGTTTATTATGTCATTGCACTGTGGCCAATACGCCAACTATTGTATCGCTTTCGCCATGTAGGTCTAATTATTGTATTATTCAATTTAACCTTTAATGTACAAAATCGTCCCGATTTTGGCGGGCAGTATGTTTAAACTTTGTACTTGTTTATCAGCTGTACGCGGTGTACCGCCGCAATGCGGCACGCGCGGATGACGTCACGCGCTTATCAAACGCTGCAGCCGGTCCTCACCGCCGGCTACAGGCAAGTTTAGTTTAGTTTCTAACAAGGCTCCGAGCGCATCTCTCGTTAAACACTTCTCTTCCAGCCGCGGCTACTGGATATTTTTTAATATGCATTCATAAGATTCTATTTAATTCAAGTTACCTGCGTCCATCTACAATGGACCACGATTTCATTCAAAATTTATTTTCGGGCGATATTGCCCCAAATGCATCCGCACGTGCCGATCTTAAGTAATAATTAAAATTGTCAATAAACGCATGTTCAATATTCGCAATACAGTCCACTTCTTTCTAATGCAATCCAGCCTTTCCTGCTTAGCGTCTTTGGAATAACTCGCGATTATTCAAGAGCTTCCAAACCGCAACAAAGATAGTTTCTTATAACAAATCAAATAAAGACCGTTTACACGCAATAAAAATATCAACTAATAGGGTCTCGCACATTTATAAAACCCATAACACTTCGCCACTATACTTCGAACCGCACTGGAATAAATCGCCACTTAAACTCAACTGAGTAATCGCCGACGTAAGACTGACCCTAAGCGGCAGCTGTCGTTGTTTAATCCTTCGATCAGTGACAACTCGGTCAATATGTCAGGCCACTGACAGTGGAATTTTTGAAATTTTGTAAAATGTAATTTAATTCAAAATTGTCAACTTAAATTATAGGCAAATTGATTAAAAATATATAAATAGTGTTAAATTAAAATTTTCTACTTACTTTAAAAGTCAAAAATAGACACTTCGTCACCCGATTCATAGTTCGTAATATATTCACGAATTTCGTATTCAGTCAGATATTTAGACATTTTGCAAAGATAGTTTATCAGATTACTAAATCAACACTCCACCCTAAATCCAAATTTTAGGCAGTATAATTTGAATAAAACGAGTAATACAAGTTATTTATAAACGAAAACATTGCTCACACCTTTACACTTTTGTACACAACGAACCTTCAAACACAACACTGCAGAACACGTGTAAAATTTTTCACCACAGTCACGTAAATTACATCAGACTAAGAAGGCAAGAATTACCAAATGTTTCAGAAACAATTCGCTAGAGTGCAGCACGAATAGCATTCCAATAGATAGCACAAGTGTTTCAGAATAATCCATAATACGGGTCAACACTGCACTAAAACGTAATTGCTTGCGGCCTTGAACACAGCGCGCGCGGCCGGCGAAGTTTGGAACAGTCTCGCTTACGCCTGTTAAGTATCACGTACGCACACAACATAACAGCTGGTTCCGCTAGAATAGCCGAAAAACACGTAGAGCGTTCTGTAATGGTGTAACATATGATGCTAAGTGTCCGTAATTCTACGTAGTAGTCACACACGCACACACGCACACACGCACACACGCACACACACACACAAAATATGGACACAAAATAATTTAGAAGTAGACAAGGAATTTATCGCACACAAGCAAGCAGAATCCCCCCCCCGCCCGCTCATCAAACAAGTACACGCCTCGGATATCACGAAAGGAACATGCAACTTTATCGTAAACAGACGAAATGATTATTATCGAAAGCTAGTATGACTGAAAACTTTTTTACTAAATTTTTAATAATACAGACATAACATGAGAAAAGCATTACGTTTAATAAATGATGGTAACAATGCTCTGCAAAACATTAGAGAAAGATAGAAATGCTTGTCATAAGATAGAAAGAGGTTCCAGGGTGTACTGGAATTCAAACGGAAGATGTAGAAGTCAAGGGATAAATAAACAAGAATTCTAAGTACAATTTATATCGTTTTATTAATTTGCTTTTATAAATAATTATTTCGTGTAGCGAGGGAAAATTTTCTGCCTAAATAAACTAACATTTTGTGTAAATTATTTAAAATGTGTTCGTTGCTAAACCTTGCTCTCTAAAGTACAGCACAAAATGTGCGCTGATGATGGTTATCAATTTATCCGAGACGTTTGTTACAACCAGAACGCAATCACAGACTAAATTAATTGCTAAACTTTTTAATGTCGTTTTAAATAACAAACGTTTTGAGATTATTACGACGAAGTATCCGTGTTTTCTTGGAAGCGAAATTGAATTTCCTTTCTATGAAATACCGCTGTAGCTAATGAGCGCCCATTCTGTGTTACTTACAGAGTTCTAACTACTTCAGTACGGTAAGAAATTTTCATAATTCACCAACGCTTTTCTCCTCTGACTACAGAGGAGTTAAATAACGTACAATTTTGAATTGACGGATTCTGTTCTCTGTTAACGACGTAAAATCTATGGAAAATTAAATTTATTTTATAGTTTATTAGTAGGTACCATTAATTTCTTAATTACTTGAGCCTTGTCAATTACTATTAATATTGTTCTTCTTCTTATTTTTTTTACACGAACAGGCCACGCGACCACGCGAATATCATTTCCTTTTCTTCTCCCGCCAGACAGAAGGTCCTCATTCGCACACCATGCGCCGCCTTTCTTTCCACTGTCCGCCCCTTCCCCGTCATCTTCTCACCGCAGAGAACCTCAAGATTTTTAATTTTATTTTTGTATGTATTTCTATCCACACAGTCGTTCAAAGAGATACCCGGTTTCATCATTTACTCCTTTACTCCTTGAGTTGTTTGGTGTATCCGTTCAAACTGAAAAATTGCCAAATATATTTGAAAATTTGTTTATTTAGTCTGGACCGATCCATCCGAACCATATGTCTAAGGAATCTCAGTCTTTTCCTTCGGTAAGCCGTTTCCAGATCTTCCAGATCCCTGTACAGCTCTCCTTTGGGTATATGCCTGTACCCATCTTCGGTTTTCTTGAGGCCATAAATTTTCCGAAGAATTCTTCGTTCAATTTTAATCATCATCATCATCATCATCGTCGTCGTCGTCGTCGTCGTCATTCTTATCACGATGGTCATTCTTATCATCATCATGATCGTCGTCACTTTTCTTCTCCTTCTCCTAATGTAGGCGATACTCATTTTCACAACTACCTTCACAATTCTGTACAAAAACTCCGTTTCAATCCTTTTTCGGATCATTTAATTTCTTTTTGTCATCGTCATTTTATTCCCTACTCCTCCTTCTCCTTCTCTTACTTCTTCTTATTCTTCTCCTTTTCTTTATTCTCCTCCTACTCCTTCTCTTCTTCTTCTCCTTCTTATTGTTGTTGTTGTTGTTGTTGTTTTTAATAGGTGTTTTAGGGCTCGGCAACTAAGGTCTTTAGCCGAATGACGTCTACCAGGAGTGTGGCTCGCCGGGATGTTTTCCAACTCACTTACATTTTAGTTCACTCAACGACTGTGGAAACTCGTACACATTACACAACATTTTCAAAGCTTATACAGTAATGTTACTGCTTTTAGGAAGCACAGAGTTCTATATGTTGCTAACTGTTTGTTTCCGACGTCTTCTTTCATGTTATGTTTTACTCTGTATGTCTGCCTCTGTTACGCAACCGCACTACTGAATTCGCTGATGTGTTTCACTGTAAGTGCAGACGGGCCGTTTTTGTCCTTGTAGGAGGTACGAAGACGTCAAATTTGTGTGCCCAATTCGCAATCTGGTCACGACGACTGAGATCACCTGCTACACGACGACTAGTACTTGCCGACGACTTGTACGGACGCTCTGCTTCACGGCAGAAAGTTTGCTTTGCCGTCTGTTTCACGTCTGCTGCCACACATTAATACATTAATGATGGTGCTTGTGGCAGCTGGCAATCGAATCGACTCGTAGGCTGTCCGCAGCGTTTCTCGCTGCAGCGTCAGCTTCTTCGTTACCTTCAACACCTCTACATGACCCGGACACCAAACAAAAGTAAAAGTTGAACCAAGGTCTTATAACGCATGGCGTAACGCCATTATCTCCTCCACTGTGCTTGGATTGTCTAAGGCAGTTAGAAAACTAAGTGAATCCGTACAGATAACAAACGTGGTTGTGCAGGGATTGAAGATGGTGATTTCCTCAGTGTGCGCCAAAAAAGTGCAACAACTCCAGATATCAATAAAAAAATTTCATACACGGTGTTGGAAGACCAGCGATGGTGAGTGGATTACATTTCTGAGATCACAGGCATCTCACGTGAGCGTGTGTATCACATTTTAACTAAAGTTTTGTATGAAAAGCTTTGTGCAAGTCGGTTACCGCATTTGTAGTTTTTGCACTTTTGAGCGTCAACTGCGGGGATCACCCTGAGTGCTCGTATGGTCAAGTACAAAATTGAGTGTCCATTAACCAGCCATTGTTTCTGAAGGGGCAGTATCTAACGCATTTAACATTCGTTCTGTATTTCTATGGACTCTTGGAAGTTTTTTTAACAAAGAATTCTTGATTCTATCCACGTTTTTAAAACTCGTATGACACGTAAATTTCTAACAGCTGGTAAGTCGTCATCGTCATCATCATCATCAACATTTTCAAGCATTAAACCAACTATAGTTTCTTCCGATCTCAAATAGGCAAAGATTAGAGCTGGTCACTCCAGGGCTTCCTCGGATCCCACACCTCTCAGTCCCTCGGATTGTAGTTCCATAGTTGTTTGACGATGCGGCAGTCATCCATTCGGCAAACATGTTCCACTAATTCAGCCGATACCGGGCGATCCTGTCGAGTATACTCATAAAGTTCAGTTCCTGCCGTATATCTGTGTTTCTTCTATGATCATGGAGAGTATATCCTGCCACGGTCCTGAGAAATCTCATTTCAGCCGCTTGGATGCGACTGGCCTGGCCTATCGTTAAGGTCCAATTCTCAGACCCAAAAAGAAGTGTGGTAAGAGCCGTCACCTTGTAGAATTTTAAGCGTGTTTCTTTACTTGCTGACTCAAGGGTTCGCCTAATGGTCCCGCACATAAGGTTGAACTTATGCAACTTATTCACAACGTCGTTGCTTTCATTACAGCCCAGGTATTCAAAATTGCTAACTTGTTCCAGGATAGTACCATCTATATCGTATATCTTTGCCCGTACAGGATTAGTTCCACGAAAAGCTATCACATTGGTCTTAAATGTGGATATTTGCAATCCAGTTTCGATTTAACAAATGTATACCCATCCGCAATCTGTTTTCCGAGTCCGACAGAATAGCCTTATCACAGCTGGTAAGTAATTAATAAATTGACTGACAGTGAGTTGGAAAGTGTCAGGTGTTTATACAAAACGTGAATCTTACAACACACGAAAAATTTTAATACTACCCCTAACGTATAGATGTCGCTTTTCAACTGACCCTCGTATAAATGAACATAGAGCCGTGTATTGGAATAGAAGTTTACGTCTAATGGAGGTTTTAATGAAAAAACTGTGTGTACGCATTTAGAAACATTTAAGTGGAAACTCACGGTTCACAGTACAAACACGCTAACATAATGTTACGACTGTCTACTCGATCGTCGTAGGTACAGTGGAAAACAAATTACAAGACACCAATTATAAGTCACTAATCACACCTTTAATTTTTACAGTTAAACAGTTCGTAATTAACAACACAGTCTCTACAACAAATCAAATGAAAATTGTTCACACGCAATAAAATGTCCATTAAAATTAAACACAATTGTATTACAATTATACCGTCCGATTATAAATCACCACTCTTAACTAATAACCACTTGAGCGCGCACAGTAATATCGCTACTATAACTCTCGAACCGCACTGTCAATATCTCGCACTATTACTTACTTGACCGTCCCTGAGCGATTGTATTTATAGCCGCCGAAAATCTAGACGATTCCTAATTACGTCTTAGCGTCCGTATGAACTACGTAATTAACTGCGGCCTTGACACAGGCCGCACGGCTGGCGGCATCGAGAAGACTCTCGCAAATGCGTCTACAAGAACGTACGCCACACACAGTAGAGCGAGATTCTTCTGGCATATTCGACAAACACGTAGATTGTTCTGTGATGTCGTAACAATAGTTTCAACTTGTGAGTGATTTTTAATTATTCGAATCGAGGAAACCAAGTTTATTTCATTATTTACCGGTCTGTGAATTTCTACACAAAGCAAATTCATCCAGGTGTTAAGCGTAGGAAAACCTTTGAAAACTTGATAAAGCATGATAGTCTATTAAATGTTTCTTTATTTATTTATTTTTATTACAACTGAATACTACCCATCTAATATTTACATTTCATAATTAAAGACACTAATCAAGAGATATAACCCAATAACCCATTGGCTATAATCTTTCCATTTAACTAATATCCATCAGACAAAGTGGTTTAGTTCGTCTCAGCCTTCTAGCTTTATTAGTTGTATCCAGCAGTCGCCGTATCCCAGGGTGTACATGCTGCAAGACGCGTTACGCATGCTTCACTACCTGCTTTTTTATTTCCTCAATGACAAGTTCAATTTTGAAATCCCTGTGTAAGTTGTCTTTTCTTACATACCATGGTGCATATAATGCACCGAAGCACCTTGTTTTTAAACGTTTAAATTATATTTATTTTTGATTTCTTTGCACAGCCCCAGAGCTGTATCCTATAGTTCCAGATAGGCTTTAGCACTTGCTTGTACAACAGCAATTTATTATGGAATGACAGCTGGGATTTTCTTCCCAAGAGCCAATAGATTTTCCTGAACTTTAGATTCAACTCCTGCTTTTTCTTTTTGACGTGCTTCTTCCATTTAAGTTTTGCGTTTAGTGTCATTCCTAAATATTTAGCTGTAGCAGCATAAGGAATTTGTAATGAATTAATTGTAAGTGTTATCCGATGACCAATGTTTAGATTTGTAAAATTTACATTGACTCATTTAATATAATGCGCCATTTTTTGGTCCATTTGCTCACAGCATCAGAGGCTCTTTGAAGTTTCACTACAGCTTCTTCAATTTTATTTCCAGTCGTTAGAATTGCAGTATCATCTGCAAAGGTGGCAATGGTTGCATCCTCTACAGTAGGAAGGTCCCTTGTATATAACAAATACAAGACCGGTCCTAAAACACTACCCTGCGGAGCTCCAGCTGTTATTTTCTTCAGTTCAGAATATTCTTCTTCATATTTCACTCGAAAATGTGATTTAGTATTTTGTAATATTGTTTCGGTAGGTCTCTTTGTAATTTCCATCTATTAAAATAAAGAACATTTTAACAGTCAAACAAATCGTCAATAATTGTTCAATAAGAAAAGGACATGGTGTTTCTGAAATACATATAGTTTTACTTTCCAGTTTTATAGAAACCATTTTCCAGTAATCGAGTACGTAAATAAATTCAAACACACACAAGAGATGACTGTAACAGTATGTATATTGGTAAGGCCGCATGCAATGTTTGGCTGGCGATCATAAAGAACAGATATACACGTAGCTTTCCGCATACTTTGGATTCATTCTGAAATAGCCCCCGCAAACAACCCGAGACTTGTGCCTAAATCTGGCTGTCTAAAAGACTAAAGGATTACGAACAACGGTGTGAAAACGCTTGAAAAGGATGTCAGATTCAAGACTGGCCCAACAAGTCTGGAAATACAAACCTATAGGATACAGATGTGTGGGTAGATCCAGGAAGAGATGGCTGGAGGATCTTCGAAGGCGGAACAGGCAGCACCTTGCCTGTGCCGTGTTGTGAAGATTATAATGATGATGAAATAGAGGAAGGAAAATGTGACGTCGGTGAATGGAAAGTGATTGGTGAACATGTCTAATGCTTCCTTACCTTGAAAGTAGAAGTGCTAGAAAAGAGAGGAGGAGGAGGAGGAGGAGGAGGAGGAGGAGGAGGAGGAGGAGGAGGAGGAGGAGGAGGAGGAGTAGGAGGAGCAGAAGGAGGAGGAGGAGGATGTGGTGGAGGAGGAGGAGGTGGTGGTGGAGGAGGAGCAGAAAGAGGAGGAGGAGGAGGTGGTGGTGGTGGAGGAGGAGGAGGAGTAGGAGGAGCAGAAGGAGGAGGAGGAGGAGGAGGTGGAGGAGGAGGAGGAGGAGGAGGAGGAGGAGGAGGAGGAGGAGGAGGAGGAGGAGGAGGAGGAGGAGGTGGAGGAGGAGGAGGAGGAAGAAGAAGAAGAAGAAGAAGAAGAAGAAGAAGAAGAAGAAGAAGAAGAAGAAGAAGAAGAAGAAGAAGAAGAAGAAGAAGAAGAAGGAAATTTTATAGACTACAGAGCTAGGCTAAATGTGATAAAGGTGTCGAATATGATAGAAACGATAGAAGAAAGTAAGAACAAAGATATCCGATGAATGTAATTAAGCAATGACTTTATAACCAGTAGTGTATCTAGAATTTAGCATATGCTGGGGGGGGGGTCCGGGGTGTGATCGGCTTCATACAAAAGAAAAATACAAGTTAAGACTAATCAATATTACTATCTTTGAAGCTACTGAAAAGTGTGGTAACATCCTGTAATCAATCCCAATAAAGTAGACGGTAATTACACAACATAAATCGTCGTTGTTGAACTTTGTTTGCAACATGCTTATTGACTGAATTGATTTTCTTATATTTCACATTCAAAAGTATACGCCAACGCCTATACACAAGGTCGTTGCATGCATTAAAGGCACACTGTAGCCCAGGTTTTCATCTTTATATTTTTCAAGCCTCCGCTAGTTTTCCAGCACTGACGTCAGATAACATAAGTACACAGTAAATAAATCGTTTGCACATATCTTGTGTGTGTTTGTTTGTTTGTTTGGTACGTCTAACTCTAACGCTGTGCCAGAAACGAAAACAAACCCTGCTGTATTTTACGTCATCGTTTCCCCTCGCTCTGCGATACTGTAAACACTGGTAAAATACGTCAACGCGGGCGAATAACGCCCCAGTAGATAATGACGGTGAGTTATTTCTGTGCAAAGCCAAACTTAAACTGAACAGCTGATGACGAAATCATTATGCTTTGTTGGTTGTCACAGTGTACTTAAAGGTCTATGGGGTTGCGGCTCAGAGGATGACATCTCCGTCGTTGTCCATTCTGAAATCTAAACTTGACAAACTGTCTGCTTACATTCTGGACAGATAAGCATGTGCTGTCAAAGAGTTAGTTCCACTTGTCCATATTAATTTTTTATAAAAGAGGTATTATATTGGCTATGATATTGATGTTAATTTAGGTAAGTTCCAGATGATCTGTGGGACAATCAACCGTATTTCTAGAAACAAGATACGTCGAGATACAAAATTAAAGTTCTACAAAGACATAGAAGTCCCTGTACTGTTCTATCGGTGTGAATATCGGACAACAATCAAGAAACAAGACAGTAAATTACAGGCCTCGGAAATGGCGTTTTTGAGAGGAGCTAAAATTTGTTCTAAACTCGACCATTATAAAGAATGGCCCCACAAAAGAATATTTATAAGTTTTTACATGAATGAAAAATTAAAAGACTACAAAGAATGGTGGAAAGAACACTTACAAAGAAAGTCAGATTCCAAACTAGCCAAACAAATCTGGAAGTACAAACCTATAGCCACACACGTTTGTGGGTAGACCCATGAAGAGATGGATGGAGGGTTTCGAAGGCGGCAGTTCCTTGCATATGTCGTGTTGTTGTTAAGATAATGATGATGATGATAAGAGATATTTTGATGAAACTTGTTGTCAACACTAGTAAACTTCCGTTCCAGCGTTGTAGTAACGTTTCCATCTTAGTAATAACGTTTAGTTCGTTATTAGCCGTGAAACATATCACGTCATTTGCTAGTAGCGTCCAAATTAGAAATCCACGCAGTGATTCGTTTTCTGTGGGCAAGCAGGTGTAACCCCACTGACATTCATCAACAGTTGAGGAAAGCGTATGGTGAGACACAAGGTGCGAGTTGTTGGAAAACAGCCACATGGTTGGAAAGGCTAGCAACTTTAGTTTTGCTCGGAGCAAAACTAACCAGCTTAGTTTTGCTCGGAGCGGCTGTTGCGATCATCGCTGAGCGATCATCGCCATCTACTGCTCTAACCAGGTTCTCATAGTTCCGTTTCCCTCCAAGCGTATGTGGCTAGAGGCGCTAGCGTCTCCAGCGTCAGACGCAGACCTGACCGCTCCAGGACCAGTTGGAGACGCAGTCGCGAGCGATTATTGCGTTGTGTAGCACGTGCTGTAGATGTTGCCCATATGCTGTGGGCCATAGACAGTCTAAAAAACTCTAAGAACTTATTTTCGTCCTTGCGTAAATGGTTCATGATCAAGTTTTTAAAGTATCCTTCAAGTATCCTGTTACTAAATACGGGATGTATCACTTGTCTTGGTTTTATTAAAGTTTCAATAATACCGTCGTCTTCCATTTCTTCCACTATTAGCCACTTCAGTATGCATTTTCTTTTCCTACAACTCATCGCAACACTTGACACCAACCAACCCCACCCAACTGACAAAACCCCAGAACTCACCCAGCTGACAAAAAGACGCTAGCGTTCAGTCACTTCGAGGAAAACAGCCCAGGGTAGCGATGATCGCTGAGCGACTATCTCTCAGTGATGATCGCTGAGCGATGATCGCAACAGACGCTCCTAGCAAAACTAAGCTTAACAACGGAACACGTCCACCAATCGTTGCTTGCAAACTGGCGAATCATGGCAGAAACGATATTGCGGCTGAATTATGTATTTCGAATGGAAGTGTATACTTTATAGTTACGCCATTAAAGAACGTTCTACATGTTTCTCAGCTATCCCAGCAGAACCCAGCTGTAATGCGTTCGTGACAACATGCGAGACAGTGTTACGTAATACGGAACATTCTCGCACATTCGATAGTGTTGTTCGACAAACTTCTCAACTAGCCCAACGGTGCGTGTTTCTGCCAACGTCGCGCTGAAGTATCCTCTACAATTTTCGAGTGTTTGTTAAGAACGCATATTTGAAACCCTGCAGACTATAAATAGCCCATACCCGCTGCTTAGTTTTCAGTTATTGTCGGGCGATTTACACAGTGCATCTGAAGTGGTGTATTAGTAAAAAGTGATTATAGTGCGGAATTCTTTATAGTTGACATCGTTATTTCTGTAGACAGATTAACTTGAATTATTGTAAGAGTATAATCTTGTTGAATAACTTGTTGATTTCAAACTGTTACTTGAGCTTATTTAAAGCTGACGATTAGTAACTTAATTGGTGTCTTGTATTTTGTTTTCCACTGTACCGTACTACGATCAGTTATACCGTCGTAACATTATCATATCTGAGCGTGACAAGTGACCATAAGTAATGTCTGCACAAAGCCGTGCTTAAACCCAACCGATTACGCTTTGTTACGCTGCCAAAGTGCACTTAAAAGCTTCTCAGAGTGTTAGGGGTTAGCAGCCTGGACATCTTCGTCCATAGAGAAAGGTAAACTTTGCAAACTGTGTTATGAGAACTTAGGCTTGCCGCGCTGCAAGACCGTGGTTCAAGCTTGTTTGATGCAAACGTTTCGGTCGTGCGTTCGACGACCATCTTCAGTCCAGTAAGCTGCAAAACACTGACAAAAGTTTCGTGACCACTGAACGGTGGTTAAGGCTAGTGGCTGTGAGTATGACGCCCATATTTATAAACTTTTGGTGTCCGCACGAATTTGTTGACTGACACCACCAGCCAAACAGATGAAAGCCAAAAATTGTTATTGGTTCGCTACACTCGCGTCCAAATACCACTCGATGAGAGGGACACACCCCGCTGATTCATTGCTGTTTCTGATCTTGTGGCTGGGCTGGGCAGGTATCGTATACAACCAGGTGATTCGTGGAAACGCCCTCGGTGTATACTGCGCTAGTGTAGGCTAGCACAACAGCCGAGAAACGGCCTGCTACAGAGCACATGCCCTACTTAGGCAGGGCCACGAGTCAGGAGCTCCAGAAGGTAGTTCGGAACTCAGTTTCCGTAGCGGTTCGTCTCTGCGACGCACAACCGCGCAGCCCAGAGTCAGTCATTCAGTGCATGCTTCTGATTCTGGACAGACTCCGTATGCAGGCGAGGGAAATGCACTAATCGAAATACTCTCTTCAAAGAGTATACTATGGTCGGCATTGGCGAGTGCTTGTTCCGCTGTAGCAGACTTTTCCGGCTGCCTCAAACGATAGTAGCGGCTGTGTTCATCAACGCGGGCATGGACACTGCGTTTTGTAGTTCCGATGTACAACCGGTCGCATGAGCAAGAACTTTGGTGTTTTTATTGGCTGGTGGTGTCAAACAACAAGTTCGTGCGGACACCAACAGTTTATGAATATCGGTGTGCTACTCACAGCCACTATCCTTAACCACAGTTCAGTGGTCACCGACTACGAAACCTTTGTCAGTGTTTTGCAGCCTTCTGCACTGAAGATGGCAGTCGAACGCACGGCCGAAACGTTTGCATCAAACACCATTGGACCATTGGGCCTTACAGCACGGAAAGCCGAAGTTTTCATAGGTTATTAGTTTAAGTGATTCCATCACACACATCTTGTTACCTGCCAGGATTATCATTCCGGGACCGGACCGCTCTTTTCCTCACATGGTACTTGCTACAACTATTCATTTAAGAAAGACGTAATTCTAACGGCCGGCGGGGCGGCAACATTGCTATAAAACTCAGTGGCGAAGCTAGTAGTTAATGAATGGGTAGCCAAAAATCTTACCTTAAATTTTTTTTAAGGAATCACTAAAAGGACGGTGGTTCAAATCGGACGCTGAGGTACAGTTTGCTGTTAGCGAATGGTTCCGGAAACAGCCGTAAGAATTTTACTAGCAGGGAATCTACAGATTAGTGCAAGAGTGGGACTCATGTCTTAATGTTAATGGAGACTTCTTTCAAAATCGTTGAATAAAAAACGCTTTACAGCTCTAAACGTGTTTCTATTAAACAATCCTTGTATAAGTCATACACAATAATACATCTGATTGGACTTCAAATGTTTAAACTTGATTAGTTTCTATATTATATGTTTAATGTTACAAAAAATTCAAAAAACAATCTTGATCATCTGTTAGTTCAGCGGAATAACGGGCACACTTTTAATAACCGCATAAAATAAGCACACTTATAAACAACACAGCGCGCTTTAACTTAACTGTTTGCACCATAGAAGTGAGACTGAGACATGCCTCAACGCTCTATGTGTACAGCACGGGACAATCCCCCTCCCCCGCACTTCCCATTCGCACCAGCACATTGCTTACATACGATGTATACAAAAAACGCTGAGGCAAATTCACGTTGCCTCATTCGCTTTATGCCGAATCTCACCTGTCACCATCTACCGGTCGCTCAGTAAAGCACATTTCGGCTTAATAAATTCGACAGTCACAGTAACAATGTATAATCTTTACGTTACGTAGTTCATACGTATTTATAATTTTTATTCTACAGAATTTTTAGGGTAGACATTGCCTCAATTGCCTCCATGTAACTTCGCCACTGATTAAAACTTGCTCTCTGTTAGATTAGGTCGTGGCCCAAGATGTCTGTAATGACTGTCACCGCTTCAACCGTATCCAAAGTCGTGCGGGAACAGAGATCATGACCAAGACTCACCCTTAGTAATGCTCGGGCAATCGACGTCTCTGTTCCCACGCCACGGTTCAAACGTTTAGCACCTCAACTGTGGACAATATCTTGTCTTTTGTTCTGTAAAGCTTCATCCCTTGACGAGTTGTCTCCTAACAACACTTTCTTCCGCAACAATTTCTTTGTCAACGGTAATTTCGTAGAACTCAATCTAAATCCCTTCCTTTTTTTAAAAACTCGTTTCTTGTCAAATATTTTGCAAAATATTTCTTCCTTTTCAAACTATATTTGTATATTCATTAATACTTTTACTTCCATGTTCCTTAAGGAAATGGAAGTATGGTGATGGCGAAAAAATCGTGTTCGAGATAAGGGTTGATTCTGATTGTACTACCCTCAAAACATGAAGAAAAGTCTTTTTCCGAAAAGTGTCTGTGTGTAGAATTTTTTATATGGCAAACGATAACTGCCGCAAATTCGAACAGATGCAAATAATTTTTTGTCTATGTTCCTGAGTTGTAGAAGACTCAAGGCCTGTTGATTTTGGTGAAGATCGGTTAAGAAAAAGGGGTAGTTTAAATGCAACGTTTTATGTTTTAACAAGAGTAAAGTACTTAATTGTGATAAATAAAGTATCCTGAAAAAAGTCATAATAATCCACTGTAGAAAGGTAGTTGAAATATCTATAAATGAAAAGGGTAGTTGAAGGGGGAAGGGATAATTTTTTATATGTGTATTATTTTATTGGCAACAAAAAAGTAGTTTGTTGTTAAAATTCCTTCCGGGCTGTTTGGCCGTGGTCCAATGTTTTCTGCAAAACCAGATGCCATCGTCTGTTATCATCAGTGAAAATCGAGTGCGCTAACGTGGTGTGGTATACGTTAGTGACCACAGTACTGTGGTTAAGGCTGAAGAAAGAAGTCGTTTCTATGGAAGTATTTCATTTCGAAAATGATTTTAAATATAAATGTTAGAACATGGAAGACATGTAAGGTTCCCCATACCGAGTTTTTATTTGTCCCTAGTTCTTAATATCTCTACATTTTTCTGTTAACTTTCTTACTCTTTCTAGCCTATGGCTTATATGCCTTCATTGTTCGAACTTTATAGATTCTGATACACAAAATTCTCAATTCGCTTTTATATATGTGTATATGAATGTATCGATTCAACCTAACGCGGGGTGTTTTACGTTAGGCCCACAGTACTGTGGTGAAGGCTAAAGACCATCGGATCATCTTCGATGAGACGAAGCTCTTGTCGGCGGTGAGTGCGTAATTCCTTCGCCTTCATATGGAGTCCGTCTTCATTCAGAAGCAGGCTGCGATCAGTATGAATCGGCGGGGCCAAAGCATTTCTTTAAGTACTTTATGGCAAAGCGCGATGCGAGCCTCAAATACATCTTCTTTCTTCTGATTGGCTGTTGGTGCAATTTTTACCTGTGCGTGGGACTTAATAAATTTATGAATACAGGTAGCATCGCGGGACATCTTTAGCCTTCACCACAGTACTATGGGTCTAACGTACGACACCCCGCGTTAGGTTGACTCGATACATCCACTGAAGATGGCAGCCAGTGGTGCCGCTGAAACGTTTGGTTTTAATGAAAACCTAGGACCACGGCCAAACAGCCTGGCAGATAGTTTAATGTCAACTGACGCTAGCAGTGAAAGCCTTTGAAAAAGCGTTTTGTATTTATTAATTCTTTTTATTTGTATCCCTTATTCTTAATGTCTCTACTTCTTTTCCTAGCTTTCTCTTTCTTACGACACCGTTGTCTGTCCCCTTTGTTTACAAAAATGGCATTTCTGTTTTGTTATTTCCACTGAAAATTGCCAAAAGGACTGTTTATGATTTTTCCCGGCTTAACTACAGAGATTCCGCAGTCCGTCCTCAATTCAGACGGCAGCGGAGATACGGGTTAATTAATTTCTTCACTGTAATTAGATTTGTTCTGATTGCTACTGCTGCTTCATTTTTGTTAACAATGGACTACTTTTAATTCAAACCGCATTGTTGCAGGCAAAAACAGTTTTGTCTCACCGTTAGGTAACTTCATTCATTGCCTGAAAGCGCTCGAATGGAACTAACAAATGCATATACAAACAGAATTATCACTGTTGCACGCCAGTATAGAAAAATTATTCCGATTAGCGTTTTCAAGCTTCTCAGGTCATCGTGAGAAGCTTGGAAGCGCTAATCGGAATAATTTTTCTATAGTGGTGTCCAACAGTGATCATTCTGTTTGTGATTATAACCACTATATAACAAAACTTTCTTAATTAAACTTCTGAAAAAAAAGGATATATAGTCAGCAGGTACTCAATTGTGCTACGCAACATCACGTATACACAGAGATAGACCAAACGATGTATTCAAACATTGTTTGTGTATGGAAAACTATGCCGTAATAAATTGTATGTATAGTTCTTGTCCGCGATAATTCCTGCAATCTCAATGTGAGAAGGCGGTGAATTACCGAGTTATTTAATCATAGGGTGCTAATTATTTCACTTATATAGGTATTGGGAAACTTTGTCTGTTATACCTTTTCGATACAATTACTGTTGTCGCCGTGATCTTCATCGTCGTCGTCGTCATCAACACTATATTCATCAGCATCATCATCACCGTCGTCGTCGTCGTCGTAATTGTGCTGGTACCTAGTGGTAATCGTTGTCACCATTACCATATTCATTATCATCGCCACTATCACAATCATAGTCATAGTCGCCTTCTTCTTCTTCTTCTTCTTCTTCTTCTTCTTCTTCTTCTTCTTCTTCTTCTTCTTCTTCTTCTTCTTCTTCTTCTTCTTCTTCTTCTTCTTCTTCTTCTTCTTCTTCTTCTTCTTCTTCCTCCTCCTCCTCCTCCTCCTCCTCCTCCTCCTCCTCCTCCTCCTCCTCCTCCTCCTCCTCCTCCTCCTCCTCCTCTTTTCTTCTTCTTCTTATTTTTCTTCTTCTTCTTCTTCTTCTTCTTCTTCTTCTTCTTCTTCTTCTTCTTCAACCAAGCTGTCAGATAGTGTGGTTGAGGGACTGTATTTTAGATTCGAGGTTGTAACGAAATTTCACAAGTTATTGGTAGAACAAAGGAAACAGGCCAGATTGGAAGACACGTGAAAGACAAATGTATTCTTGTAAACAAAGGAGCGAAATATAGACTGGCTGGTAAGACTCTGGGGACGATGGTTAGAGACTGGATGAAGTCGGAACGTAGATGATAAATGTAAGGGAGTGGAGAAAAAGAAGATATTAATATTTGGTACAAAGACTTATTAGGGTTGGAGTAATTTTTATTCAAATAACTTCCCGGGGTGTTTGGCCGTGGTCCAAAGTTTATGACAAACTAGACGTTTCGGCAGTGCCACCGATTGCCAACTTCAGTGGAAACGAGTAACGCGAACGCAAGATGATATAACGTCAGGACCACAGTACTTTAGTCCTATGTGGGACTCCAAAGTGAAGATATAGTGAAGTAACGAGAGAGAGAGAGAGAGAGAGAGAGAGAGAGAGAGAGAGAGGGGGGGGGGTAGACAGACAGACAGTGAGCGAGAGGTGAGTGGGATAAACAACAACAGTTATGTTATGGCGGTAATATTAGAGAACTGCGTAGCGGAACTTCCCCAGCGGATGTACACAGCGTTTAATGAAGATTACATTTGCACTTAAATTTTCTGGAGCACGCACAGAATTTCCATTTTTTGTTGGTAATTAACATAAGTACGTACACGATGCGGGTTTAATGCCTCTTGAACGCTGCTGCTGTTTTGCAAGTGTAACGATTACAAAACACCGTGGGGAGGGAAAACACACTCCCCGCTGTTTGCTGCTTCTTGTTCTTTTTTTGTTTATATTTGGTTTCCTTCTAGGGACAATGATATGTTTCTCTGTAATAATGAACTCTGCTACAGGAAAAATATTAAATTTTACCTCACCAACAAATAGTTTAACCGCCCCGAAACGTTACGTGGGTTTCTGTACTTGGGAAAACATGTCTTTTTAGTTAAGGGCACTCGTAACCGGCTATGCTTACCATGTTAAATTTATAAATTTTGAGACTCATTACCTCAGAGCCTGTAAAAGATGGAAGTCTGAAATTTTATCATGCAGGTTAACACGTTGTACTCTTCAAACGCTACTACAATTATAAAGATACCTTAATTTGTCTTTAACGAAAGGCCAGGCCAGTCGCATCCAAGCGGGTGAAATGAGATTTCTCAGGCACGTGGCAGGGTATACTCTCCACGATCAGAGAAGAAACACAGATATACGGCACGAACTGAACATTATGAGTATAATTGACATGATCGCCCACTATCAGGCTGAATTGGTGGGAACATCTTTGCCGAATGGTTGACTGCCGCATCCCAAAACAACTATAGAACTATAAGCCGAGGGGACGGAGAGGTGTGGGACGTCTGAAGAACCGTTGGAGTGACCAGCTCTAATCTTTACCTATTTGAGACCGGAACAAACAATCCTTGGTTTAATCCTTGAAGATGATGATGATGATGATGATGATGATGATGATGATGATGATGATGATGGCCTTAATTTCTTGTTTTTTAATAATTTTTCATATTTTGATCTAAGAATTTGCATAAAAGAAGCATACATAATATTTTTTTCGTTTTCATTTTTCTACTGAAACTACATAATTCTGTTAGTGTAGTTATATGTACAACTACCACATATGTGTGTGTATGTACATATGTATGTAGTTATATGTGTTCAATATCCACACAAAAAAATTCAGCTTGATAGTTCAATTGTTTTCTGAAATAATTAGTAATTTATCTAAAAAAGTAGATTTTGAGAAACGCGCGTTTAAAATTTTCAAACAAATTTGTATTGTTTTACCTGATTTAAAATAGTCCAGTTCCATACTCGGGGTCTTCAATTATATCCATTTAGTTTTCTAGTTTTTTCTTCACATTTTCAGTTGACTGGCTAACCTTTTTCATCAATTTATCTACTGCTGTGTCTGCCTCAAGTATTCATTGCAAGTCAATTTTTTTCATTACCTCAACCATACTTGACCCTGATTTGATCCTTAATTTTTGCCAGACTTGACACATGCTTATATTACCTTATTGAAGGTCAACACAGCATCATATACACTCAAAACTAAAGTATCCAGTCCAACATATATATTTTTTGGCAATGTATTCAAATCAAATGGCTTAGCGACTCGTTTGCATTATGTGTACTGCCATGAAGACATTTTTTTTAACAAATTAGGATGACTCAGATCAGCAAATATTGGCTCCTAACCATTTGTGTTATTACAAAATGTTCCTTTGTAAACACAAAAATTCTCTTTCCAATGGTAAAAACCGCATGTATCTGTAATTATTTTGTTATTAGAGAGTTACAGATTTGTTAAAAACTGTAACATTATCAGCACTTTCGACAGAACGTTTCCTACGATCTCAATTCTTTTGAAAATCACAAAAAATTTATTATCAGGCGTATTCACATAAATTTGGTATCATATTACTCAAAAAGTATTGAATATTTCTTAAGACAAAAAGAAACAGAAATCGATTTTTGGGTCGATTTACCGATTACGAGTGCCCTTAACACAAATTTTAGTTCTCTGTATCATTAAACATATCGCCCACACTACCCTCTCGTAATGAGCCATACTCATTAACTATTTTCGTTAAGTAATCACACTGGCTACACGATAGAGATAGAAATGTACGAGTTCTATAGAAGTAACATTGTGACAAATAGATGTAAGTAGCCTATCTAGAGTAGAGGCTGTCAGACCGAACTGTTCATTGAGCGCCCGCTGTATGCTTCAGAGCAGTGTTTTCACAACAGAAGGATCAGATGTGTCGACATAAAAAATTGTAGATCGCATTACAGTAATTCGTCGTTTAGGAATGTATAAGAGTCATCTGGTATAAAGATATTCCTTCAAGAAATTGACAAAAAACTCCAGTAAATAATTATATACGTTGGAAAAATTTGCCGGGTCGTTAGGCCGTAGTCCACCGTTAGTGTTTACAGACTTTTCATTCCCACCATCGGAGGTCATCTTCAGTACTGGAAGCAACTGACACGGTGTCCGCCAATTCACCACAGTGATGAGGTACATTGCACTGCATGCATTGCATTGTGTGTGCGGGGCGTAACAATATGAGCTGGACAGTAAGGAAGAAGTGACTACTGAATGCATTTAGCTGAAGCGTTCCCATGAACGGTCGTCAAACTTGGGCAAGAGTAAAAGAAGAGAAAAGGAGAGTAATGATTCTTGAACAGTGGTCCTAGAGAAAAGTGATGATGGTTAGCTGGAGAAACAAAGTGACAAACAGACTAGTTTTCTGAAACGCAGGCATACAGTATATAATGCCTTGAGGAAACTATAAAATCTAGGAGACAGAGCTTAATATGGCACAAGATAGTTGGAGGAGATACAGTGGCGGGAATTAGAGAAGGAAAGAGGTACAGGAGTCAGGCCACGTGTAAAATATGTCCAGCAAATCATGGAAGATGTTGGTCACCGGAACTAAGTTGATTTGGATAGAATCGACCCTACTGAAGGACTGCCGCAGATAAATCTCAAGACTGACTACCCAAGAGTCAGAGACAGATAGTGTGGCCGGCGCAAGTATTCACAGTGTCTCAAGGTCAGATCCTCATGTCCGAATTAACCAAATGTCTACCCACTATGAAACAAAACCACAGACCGGGAATGCAGCCCAGAAAAATCTCCACTCTCCGTCCACTGGACACGTCCGCGAGTGGGTGTGTAGCCCTCTCCTCGATACGAGGACACTAACGAGTGGGAGCACGAATAGCCGGATAAAACGCAACGTTCCCCAGCAGCGGAGGTTTCGTGGAGGCGCCGTTTCAATACCCAATAGCACGCGAACGATAGGGGCCAGCCACCGCACTCGGGTCAGGTACAGGCTCGCAGCAGCGCAAGTCACGCACAGACGTGAGTTCTCGCACCAGCTCCCCTAACGCTGGACGTACTCTTTGTCCCTATTATCAGCACTAATACTGTGACGAAAAACAGATAGCCCCGCGCCCCGTAAGGCAGCGTACGCCAGGGTGGGGTTCTCGGAGGAAGTTGATCCACCGGTAATCAGCGGTAAGGCTCAACCCACATCCATCCCGGGACTTTACCCGGGCCCACCTGGCGGGGCTCGGTCCGCAACGCGGTGTTTCCCTCCACGGTCCTCTTCTACCAGGCTTCACCGCACAATGTAAGTTAGGTCCACTGGGGCAGGGTTGGTTGTCTAGTGCGGCTACTGCCCAGGGGCGGAACAGCCCTGGTTACCGTTCACATGTGACACCCACCTTGGCCCGTCTAGTCAGCACCAATTGCAACCGACTTCGGCGGTTCACCCCCGGGCCAGCGATGAGGCGGCGGGTGTCAGGTGGGGAGAGCAAGTCCTATTATAGCCCCCGGGAATGAGGCCGTCCTATGTTGCTAAGAGGCAGAGACACCAAAATGCTATCCAGATCCATCAGGGTGTTTAGAGAATAATAAGGCAACATCGAGAACCTTGGTAAGGCAATACGTGACAGCCGCCATGTAAGCTATTACTACTCACGTCATTGATGTCCCATCGACACGTTGCAATACGAATCGGTTGCTTATCGATCAGCTAGACGTCGTTGATTACAAACACAGATCAAATTACTGAGACCTCGTTGAATGAAATCGACGAACGATTGAACATAACTAGTGAAACAATACGTATGCCATGAACATAAGAGACATTGCAGCCATAATCCAGTAAAACGCGTTGATTGCAATGTCTGTGTTATAGCTTTAAATAAAACACTATTTCTAATTTTATTTCAATTAGCGACAGCTTCCGTAACGGTTTTACACTGGCAGAGAGAGAATTAAAACTGATTGCGAAAAATAATGAAGTGTTGAACAATTAAATTACCAGCAACAATTAAGGCACTGCGTTAAAATGCAAATGGAATTAAATCACCACTGCGCTGTGCCAAGCAGAATTCGCTGGTTATAAATTAAAACACAAAAAATGAGTGTGCAGTAAAAGATGTTAATTAAAAATTTCAACGCCCAAACCCCAAGAAAATTATACTGGAATTATAAAGTGTCTTCTGTTTTAATTATTTAATTAAGGCTGTGCTTCTGTAATCGAATATGAAGCGATCGCCGTTGTTGATCAATAAATTAGAAGAACAAGAAGACATCCTCTTAAGAATGCCATTTCCGAGACCTGTATTGTACTGTCTTGTTTCTTGCTTGCTGCCCACAATTCACATCCATAGGACAGTATAGTAGCTGCCATAGCTTTGTAGAACTGATAAGAGGGATAAGAGTCTGTGGAATTTTCTAGGGATGAGAGTAGTTAAAAGGTGTTCTAAACTTGACCATATACGGAATGCGGGCATAGAAAAGAATTACAAGTTTTTAACTTGAATGAAAAATTAAAAGATTACAAACAACGGTGGAAAGAACGCTTAGAATGAATGTCTGATTCCAGACTGGCCGAACAAGTCTGGCAGTACAAACCTTTAGGACACAGGTGTGTGGGTAGACCCAGGAAGAAATGGCTGGAGGATCTTTGAAGGCGGATCAGGCAGCACCTTGATTATATACCTGGACCTCCAGATTGGGAGTTAATGTAATGGGCCAACTCCCCATTCATTGGAAAAAAATGTTAAAAAACTAAATAGATTGTAGCCGAATGGATTCAACAAAAGTTAAATGAGAATTCAATAACTTCTGTAATCTTTGGTTCCGGGAAATGTGTAAACATTGTACAGCCGAAATAATAATAACTATGAAACTATAAGAAGTACCTGTTTATCGGTTTAAACATAATAAATATATTCTTATAGTATAGTGCAATGCGCTGGCGCATGTATTTGTTATACATATTGTGTTGTGGTCTCCAAGTTGCATATAACTAACTATATTTAATATTACCTTGTGCATCCAGGTACACTGGTGCTCCTCCTTGCAAAAGACTTCTCCAGTTTTTTAAAGAAACTGGTGCTCCTCCAGTTTTTTAAAGAAACATTGAAGTTGCAAGGAGGAGCACCAGTGTACCTGGATGCACAAGGTAATATTAAATATAGTTATGTATTTGTTTCTGTGTATGTGTATGTTTATGTTTGTGTGTGCGTGTTTTGTGAACACATAGTAAGTATAAATGCGCAGAAATACACATTATACTATTGAGATAGATTGGAGAGGCAGAACTGGCAGAGTTTATAGCGCTTAAAAGCTTCATACTGCAGCAATCTGCAATTACTGAGCGGCAATGAAAATGGAATTTGTGCAGTTACTGGAATGACGTACGTGTTGAGCGTTGTTGCATTTATTAATTGTTGCAGCTCTCATTATTGCGCGCTACATTATGTGTGTCGGCGTTATTTGGTTGATAACACTTCATCGGATAAAAACTGAGGTCTTGCAATGTATTAGCCTAGAAATTATAATTGCAATTATACAATCAAAATTTTATTTTATTTGTAAAGAGTATAGTTAGATTTAGTTGCGATGTACAAGTACTCATGATTTGTTTATTACTAAAAATTGTTAATAATTACTGTATTATAAAAATTTCATTAAGTTTGCAATTGGTCGGGTCGCAATTGACAGGTTTCAAATTTTCTCCACGGTCGCAACTGACCGCGGTCCGTATACACAGATTATTGGCGAGTGTCGTAGGCTCCCCTCAGTGTGTGTGTATGCGTGTGTTGTGTTATTAATTAATAAAACTGACTTGCAACGGGTTACAATTGGCTGTACGTCTTCCCGGTCCTGTACAACTGTCTTCATCTTTAACTAAAGAATTTTTTACCTTGTATAATCCACTAGGCGATCTCAGTTTTTTACATATAACATGTTTCAGGGACTAAATCCCCATCTTCAGGTACAGTAAAAATTATTATTCCCCTAATACATAGGGGTCGTCGGAATGATTAAAATGTTTATACATAAAAACACACGCACAAAAATCACTGAATAAATTAACATATAACACAAACACATGAACACGTTAAAAGCGACTCGGTGCACCGGTCGACCTTCGATCGTCAACTAGCCTGTGTTCGTGCTTCATTGCTTATCATCAACGCGGTATCATATAATTTATTGGATTTAAATGATAGCTGATCGTTGAGTAACTGCTCTTTATTTACTTTGGATGCCTTGTATATTTCAAACTCTTCTAAAGCATTCAGGAAATGACATTTACTACAAACATGTATCGGCTCCATGTTCTCTTTGAATCCGGTGCAATTATGGTTTTCGTTTATGAGGTGGAGTGCGTAATTTGATGAGGCGGTTTGGGGTTTCTTTTTTGGTAGGTGATCTTTAAATCTCTCGATAAATTTCCTCCCCGTTTGTCCGATATAGAACTTATCGCACTCACTGCACTGGATTCTATATACCCCTGAATATTCCTCCAAAGTTATTGGTTTTCGTGGCTTAAGTATATTTTTTAGATTATTTATGGTCTTGAATGAAACATTTGTATATAATTTTTTAAATTCATTTTTTATTATGTTGGGGAGTATGTTCGTATATATTCGTATATGTCTTCATCTGTTTAAACTCCTTCCGTTTCTGATGCCATCAAGCATTCCGAACTTTCTTCTTCCCCGTCCTCTCTTGTTTACCCTTCCCTGACACATCTGCACAATTCTCGTGGGATACTCGTACGCACCCGGAGATTTAACTGTGGGCATGTTACTGCGAAATATTTCTTCTCAGGATGTTGATCAACGGTCTTAAGTTTATCTCTCAATTGTGGGAAACTCTCAACCCGTACTCCAACGGTTCTACGGATACCACAAGTATCTTTAATGTGGTGGTTTCTCCTTGCCTTCCTCATCCTTCGTCATTGACCTCATTGACATTGAGAGGCTTGTCGCCTTTAGGAATGGTTTCGCACTCCAAGGGCAACAGTGTGCCCTATCGTCTCCACCGTCCATAGAATCGGTTGGCGACCGACAGGAGGCCATCTCCTTATCCTGTGAGGCATCTCCGTCCTTTGCGTTCGTTAGCTGCAAACGTCAGACAAACGTTGTCCAATCTCGACCGCAGGCACATCAAAGTACGGGTTTTCCCTTCTAGGGAAATGTAGTACTTTCATATAAGTCAATAAATTACCTTAGATGCGTCATGTGACTTCATTTTTTATTTAAAATAACGCGTTTTGGAACATACGATATATTCCATCTTCAGATTAATTCACTCAGTTGAGGTCATTAAATGTTAAAATCATATTACTTTGTACTTGCACATGTCCGTATGGGTGCGCACCCTTTGAAGGCCAATCGGATACTGAAGTTATCTATGAATGTTTGTGCAAGTTCAAGGCTGTATCGTATAGCGAGTTCGATTTGAATTTCAGATGATCATTCAATACAAAGTAATGTGATGTTAACATTTAACGAGCTCAACTGTGTGAATTAACCTGAATGTGGAACATATGTTCCGAAACGCGTTATTTCAAGTAAATAAACGAAGTCACAAGACGGATCTAAGGTAATTTATTAATTTATAAAACGAAGTGACTTGGATACCGATTACAATATGTATGTCAAATTTCATATAAACACAATACCATTGTAATTAAATTAGAATCAACAGGAACCCTATTTCATAATGTGAATTATAAATATTTCTACAAATTATAAATACTTCTGCAAGTAAAACTTAATGAATTACATTGTTGTTTTTTACCTAAAAGTTTAACTGGATATATTCCAGTACTTGTGAGTTACGTATACTAGGTGAACAAACAATAATATAGTTCAATAAATTTTACTTGTAGTACTATTTACAATTTGCAGAAATATTCATAATACAGAAAAATGCAAGAAATATTGAAGAGCTACGTACAAAAAGTAAAGATAATGTGAATTCGAATGTGATTCACCTTAGAAGGCACGTAAGGTCGATAGGACGCGACGGCAGGTGTAAGAGAGACCTACACTGACCGTCTGGCCTGGTGACCTGACACGTTATTAGTTGCTTTAAAATACTGAAACTGTTTCTTCTATTGTGTTATTTGACATAAAATGCAAAATTCTTACGTACGTGAGTTGATGCCTTGTGTATGTAAACTACGATTCTTATATGCAGATGTCGGTATGGAGAACCATACATGACTTCCATGTTCTAAGATTTATATTTAAAATCATTTACTTGAATTCGGTTCGATAATTTCTAACAAGCTAGGTGTGTTCCTTGCAAATCGAGTTTTATGTTTGAAAATCGAAATTAAATATTTCCATAGAAACTATTTCTTTGTTGCCGATAATGTAGTATACATATTGTTACGACTGTCTACTTGATCGTCGTAGGTACAGTGGAAACAAAATACAAGACACCAGTTAAGTCACTAATCAACAGCTTTAATTTCCACAGTTAAACAGTTAGTAATTGTCAACACTGTCTCTTATAACAAATCAAATAAAAATTGTTCACACGCAAATAAATGTCAACTAATATTAAAACACAATTGTATTACAATATGCCGCTTGATTATGAAACACAACACTTCACTAATAACCACATGAACGCGCACAGTAATATCGCTTGCAATCGCGCGACAATAACTGAAATCTAAGCAGCAGGTATGGGCTATTTATAGTATACCGTCTTCCACAACATGCGTCCTTAACAAACCATCGAAAATTCTAGAGGCCTCTTTAGCCCGACCTTCGCAGAAACATTCACCACTGGGCTAATTGAGATGGTTCCGCGCACCACGCACGAGACATGCCGCATTACGTAATACTGCCTCACATATCAAGTGTCACGTAGGCCACCGCATTACATTCCGGATCCCTCTGGAACGTTCGATAAACACGTAGATTGTTCTGTGATGTCGTAACACTGCCCCCTCCTTAAGCCTTGGCAACCCGTCTCTGAAGTAATACTTAGCCAGGCGGTCTAGGTGGACGACCTTGAACTTTAGCTGTCCTTCCTGTTGAATCCGATAAACAACATCGTTGATTCTTTTTTTCACAGTGTAGGGTCCTTCCCAGTTAGACTGAAGCTTAGGTGAGCGACCACGACGGCGCTTTGGGTTGAACAACCAGACCTGATCTCCTTCTTGGAAACCCACACTATTGCTGCGAATGTCATACCAAGTTTTCATTTTATCACTGGCAAACTTCAGCCGTCCTCTTACCAAGCGATTCATTTCTCCCAGTTGGTTTCCCAATTGCGAGGAATAGTTCTGTGGCTCTTGGGACTGAGTCTCAGGTGATCCGAACATTAAGTCCACAGGAAGACGAATCTCCCGCCCAAACACCAATTTTGCTGGAGTCATGCCGGTTATGTCGTGTACTGATGATCTATACGCCATGAGGAATAGTGGTATACGTTGCTCCCAGTCTGTTTGGTTCTCGTCAACAACCTTCGAAAGATGCTGCTCAAGTGTCCTATTGAATCTCTCAACCATTCCGTCCGACTGAGGATGCAGAGGCGTTGTCCTGCTCTTTCGAATTCCGAGTAGACGGCATAATTCTTTAAACACTCCTGATTCGAAATTTCTCCCTTGATCCGTATGGATTTCCATAGGGGATCCATAACGGCAACAGAAGTTGTGAACTAACTGCTTTGCCACAGTGGTAACCTCCTGATTTGGAATTGCGTAGGCTTCCACCCATTTAGTAAAGTAGTCACCTACAACCATGATGTACCGGTTTCCATCGTCAGTAACTGGGAATGGTCCAGCAATGCCTATGGCAATTCTCTCGAAAGGCAGTCCAACGTTATACTGTCTCATTTTTCCCCTGCTTCTGGTTTGTGGGCCCTTGCTTGCAGCACATATTTCACATATCCGAACCCATTCCTCTACGTCGTGGCGAAGTTGAAGCCAATAGAATCGCTTCCGTATTTTGTCAAGGGTTTTGTTAACGCCAAGATGGCCTCCAGACGTCCCATCATGCATGTCCTTCAAAACAGACTACACTTTACTTCGGGGAACTATCAACTGCATGACCACGTCTCGTCCATCTGCAGTTTCCCAAGCCCTTTTCAGCAATCCGTTCTCTAAGTAAGGGATTTCCATTATGCCTGGTAGCCCTTCAGCACTTCCGAACCGTGGCAGATATCTTGTCAATCCGGGCGGCGACCTTCCTCCTTTGCTGTCAAGATCGGCCCAATGTCTTCATCAGTCATTTGTTCTTGTCGACAGTCTTGTGTCGTCCAGCCGTCTGCCAGGAAATCTACAGTGATGGCTTGAACATGTTCGCTTGAGTTTTGTTCTTCCTTCCTGTGGCAATGTCGGCAGTCTTCCGGGCACGGTCTTCGTGATAAGCCATCTGAATTATCATGGAGGCGCCCCTGCCTATGTTGTACCTTGAAGATGTGCTCTTGCAGACGTTTGAGCCACCTTCCTAACTGTCCTTCCGGATTTTTAAATCTCAAGAGCCATGCAAGCGCGGCATGGTCGGTACGTAGTGAAAATTTTCTCCCATAGAGGTATTTATGGAAGTGCTCCAAAGCTCTGACAATGGCCAACAACTCTCTCCTTGTAACACAATAATTTCTCTCTGGTTTAGATAGCGTCTTGCTGTAATACGCTATTACTCGCTCTTCACCGTTCTGCACTTGAGACAAAACTGCTCCTAGACCAGTATTGCTTGCGTCTGTGTCTACGATGTATTCCCCTTCGGAAGCTGGAAAAGCGAGAATTGGCTGCGAACATAATGCAATCTTCAAAGTCCTAAATGCTTGGTCGCACTCTCTCGACCACTGGAAGTTTCGTTTATTTTCCGTTACCTCATGTAGTGGTTTAGCAATAGTAGCGAAGCCTTTCACAAAACGTCTGTAATATGAGCATAACCACAGGAAACTCCGAACTTCGTGTTTACTCTTCGGAACTGGCCAGTCTTTTACGGTGTCTACTTTATTAGGATAAACCTAACACCCGCTGCCGAAACCAGATGGCCCAGGTACTGTACTTCCTTCTGGAATAGAGAACACTTCTTCGGGCTCAGCTTCAGTTGGGCACCGTGAATTCTAGTTAGAACTTCCTTAAGGTTTTCCCGATCACTATGACATCGTCTAAATAAACAAGGCAAGTTTTCCATGTCAGGCCTCGAAGTACCAGGCCCATCAATCTTTCAAATGTTGCGGGTGCATTACTGAGTTCAAATGACATGACGTTAAATTGGAATAGGCCACTTGGGGTCGAGAAAGCGGTCTTTTCCTTGTTTTCTTGATGAAAACCCACTTGCCAATATCCACTCTTCAGGTCCAATGTGGAAAACCACTGTGCTCCGGACAACGTGTCGAGTGTATCGTCAACGCGAGGTAATGGATAGCAATCCACAATCCTTCTTCGCTACCAGCACTACAGGAGAAGGACCACGCATATAAAAAATTATCCCCTCCCCTTTAACTACCCTTTTCATTTATAGATATTTTATCTACCTTTCTACAGTGGATTATTATGACCTTCTTTTCAGGATACTTTATTAATCAGAATTAAGTACGTTACTCTTGTTAAAATATAAAACGTTGCAGGTAAACTACCCATTCCCCTTAAACGATCTTCAACAAAATCAATAGTCCACTACAACTCGGGTAAATATGCAACAAATTATTTGATTCTGTTTAAATTTGCTGCAGTTATCGTTCTCCATAGAAAACATTTTACACACAGACACATAAACAAACAGGCAGACACACACACACACACACACACATATAGAAACGTTTTGGAAAATGACATTTCTTCATGTTTTCAGGGCAGTACAATCAATATCAGCCCTTATCTCGAAAACGATTTTTTCGCGATCACCATACTTCCATTTCCTTACGGAAAATGGAAGTAAAGAAATTAGCTTAATTTAAAACTTTAAAACTTACGTACATGCACACACATATACATACATACATACGCGCGTGCGTGCGTGTGTGCGCGCGCGCGCGTGTGTGAGAGAGAGAGAGAGAGAGAGAGAGTCTGTCTGTCTATCTATCTGTCTGTTTGACTGTGTTCATAAATATTAAGAGTGCTTGAAATAGACCATGATTTCGATACAACGCCAAGTTGAATCTGACTGCGAAGTCCAAACCAGTCCGCACTGGGTAGAAGAAGAAGAAAATGGAAAACGAATAAACATCCACCCACAGACATTCTATTTGTTCAGCAGTGATTTGTCATTATTTTTTTGTCATAAAGGTTATATTTAAACACCAACTCTCTATACAGTTTGAAAAATACACAGCAAAACAAATAACATACTAGTATATGTGTGTGTGTGTTTCTATTTTCAGTAACACAAATATGAACATGTTGTCTGCGTTTATCTAGAAACGCTTACCGCGATAAGACCGGGCGAGGAAAACAGTGGTACGTGTTTCCATTATGTTTGTGCAGCCCGCACACATGTATTGTATTGCTAAAAATAAAATGAAAAGACGAACGAACTTTTGTGAGAAGACAAGAACAGTTCTCTATAAAAACTGAAGCTAATTCTGTTCCAGTAAGTTTTCTTACAAAATAACAGGCATATATTAGTAAAACAGGCATGTGTGTGTGTGTGTGTGTGTGTGTGTGTGTGTGTGTTGCAACTATACAAATTAAAACTGCATATATAGGTTACATTGAAATTATAACGACAGAGTAGGAAAATGTATTAAATTAAAACATTAAAATTTACTATTGTCTTATTGCTTTATAATATAAAATTGTTTATTAAATAATTGTCTTTCAATTATTGGCTTGTTTTACATATATGTTACTTGTACGTAGGATTCCAACTGTTTGCGCAGACACCAGGCGTTCCCTCCGCTGCTCGTCTGCACCGCTGCGACTCTGCACGTTACACGATGTCTACTACGCTGACAATTCACGTCTTTGCACGCACGCACGGGGCGATATGAAACTGTTAATGTTTATAACTTTAATAATCTTAATCTCAGGGATCAAAGCTGGGTAAAAATAGATCGTGTATATTCCGGCTTCTTGAAGTGTTCTCGCGTTAATTCTCTCAGACTATCTGGGTAGATAATCTGCTCTAACGGAAAATCTTCCACTGTACGCAAAAAAACACAAGAAATTTATCTACTTAAATATTTGAGTTCTATAATGGCAATGGTTACGAAGAACTCGAACCGTGAACCAACTTTTAAGTCTTAAGGAAATCTACTTGTCTTGACACGAAAATCTCGTGACAGCGAGTGCGCCTTTCTATGGCAAGACTTCGGAAGAAACTGAACGGTGTGCTGTCGACAGAGCATCGACTCAAATAATTTTTAGACCTTCTGATTGATGGAAACTCTAGCAACGTCATAGATTTTCTTAATGATAGCAAGAAATCAGGCTGAAACTCTGTCCGATTCTGCCAAGGCCTGTCTAGATTTAATCTACAAATTGTATTACTTTCTTGGAGATAACGAAAATAAAAGAAGACTGATTTAATTAAAATAACCATATAAAAATTATAGTTGTGGTGAATTGAGTATATGGAAAATGTAGCTTATAACCATGAGAATACTCTGTCCAAGTTGCAGAACGAAATGTCAATTTTCCTCGAAGTTATTAAATAAAATGTAAATCACACGCGCACTTACACACAAATATTTCACGTGACATAAAAGAGTATAAAATTGTGATCATTTTGACATAACATACCTTTTAGAACATAGCTTGGTTCAAAACTTATGACTACTTTACAAAGAAAAGAACAAAATAAATTTAAAACATGTCTATGGCCGTCAGAAAATGTGTTATAGCATTAGTATTCCACTTAAATGAACTTACTATCCTGTGTTCTGTTGCAATATATATATATATATATATATATATATATATATATATATATATATATATAATTTGTGATGTTTTCAATTTGTTTCTTCTGCAAGTAGATAATATTGTATATTCTTTTTAACAGCTGACGCATGTTTCACTGAAAAATATCAGTATCATCAGAGGTTTCTAAGTGAATTAATAACAATCGAAATAATTCTATTAATATAAAATTAACGAATAATCGAATTTGTATCGATTTTAATGTAAAATAAAATAACTGGTAATCGATTTAGGTCGATTAGTTAACGATTGTTTTAATGTTTATTTTCTTCAGCAGCTGTTTTCTCGGTTATATTTGAAATTTTGTTTATATTTTATTCATTTTTATTTTTATTTTTTAGTAAATTTATAATTTTAAATAGATCGTCTTGTTTTGTTTTTATTTGGGTTTGTTCTTTAATTAATAAATTATTGTTATTGTGTTTGTAAATGTTGAGATTTTCCCAAATATTCATTTTTTGACCTTTTTGTATGTTTTTAATTAATTTTATATTTTCAGTGTCTGGAAACTGGTGGTTATTATTTAGAAAATGTGTGGCTAAATTAGATTTATAAATATTTAGGCTTACATAACGAAAACCACATAGTTGGAAACATTATTGGCCGGGCTGTTAGGCCGAAGTCCAGAGTCTACGCTGACAGACGTGTCGGCCTAACCACTATCAGCGTCCGTCCAACTATGTGTGAGGGGGGGGGGTCGTGAAAGCCTTAGGAAATCTATCGACATTGATGATGGCCTACGATGGTGAGCCCGAACCGTCTGCTAGCATAGAGTCTGGACCACGGCCTAACAACCCGGACAATAATGTTTCCAACAATGCTATAACTTATAGTAAGTAAAAAACTCTTCGATTTTCCCCCAAATATTAATCCATAGAAAAAATATTACAAACAATCAAATTAGACACGTCTTTTTTTGTTAGAAAAGGATAATTAGTTTATGCGAATTGGAATATATTGAATGTAAACAAGAGTGTATTGATTGTTTTAGTACTGAGAATAAAATAGAATGTGTACTTCTTAGGTATAGAGTTTTTATTTTAAGAAATTACTGTACAGTAATCAGTAATGAAGAATTTGTGAAGCGAAGGAAACTTGCACAACTGTGAGACGACATCGTGTCTGTATTTCATGAAACAATGAAACAATCCGCAATAAACGCAACCCCACTGTTAACGCGGACGCAGCCAACAGCAATCAGAACAAATCTAATTACAGTGAAGAAATTAATTAACCCGTATCTCCGCTCCGAATTGTATTGAGGCCAGACGATTTCAGCTTTACGTATGCAGCTGGAAAGCTGTGGCTGTGCCAACACAGTCGCTCTACTTAAGGCAGACACGAAAATCCGTGCGAATATGAAAGTATAATATGAAATTATTTGGTTTCGACATATATTTTTGTTTCATTACCATTTGCACAGGTATTTTACTTTTTAAATGAGATTATCCAATGAACAATGTGATTATTATGCACATGAGATTACGTGTATTCCTGAAAGAGATTACGTTCTTACAGGTAGAACATACCAAAACTGCTCAGTAAAAATGCAGGGAAGAAATATACAATCAAGGAAAGCATAAAAATTATAGTTTTTATTTTACGGCAGTAACAAGTAATTTACATTGACGACATGTTGAGAGCTTGGAAATCCAGGGTGACTTCGAGAATAGAGCTTAACAAATCAATTTGTATGGGTTCCCTGCTATATGCGGATGACATAGTTTTTATTCAAGAAAATGAGGATGATTTACAAAGAGGATATTTCAATTACAGCAAGAAGGTACTGACTGTCAATTTCAGTAAGAAAGATCAAAACCATGGCTTTTAAAGGTAAATATCCAGTAAGGACTAATATAGTTATAAACAACAGCACTTTAGAACAAGTGAGCCGTTTCAAATATCTCGGCTGTGCAATAAGCTATAAATCTGAATGTGATATAAGAGAGAAGATAAACAAATTTAGCAATATTTTTAGTACGATTCATAGAAATCTTAGAAATAAAACAAGACACAGCACAAGGATTACATTTTATAAGACAATTCCTATACCCACGTTGATTTATTTGAGTGAGGCGTGGGTCATTTTCTACTTGATACCAAACACAATGTCGGTGCACTATTCTGTACCTAACCCTTTTACTGCCGGCGTGAACATGTAAGAAACGCACTAAATTCTGGGGTATTGGGCCGTGGTCCGCTCCTGTTGCTACTAACAGACTGTTTGGTAACGATTGAGGAGAACGATTTGCTAACTGACACTGTCTTCCTCAGTTAACCACAGTATAATATGTTCTTTCTTTTGTCACAGTACAGTGGTTAACTGACAAAGACTGTGTCAGTTAGCGAATCTATTTTTGCACAATGAAGATGACCTCCAGAGGATAGACCGAAACCTCTGTTTGTAGCGGCAGGAGTGAACCACGGCCTAATAGCCTGGAGATAAGCCTATTGTATTCTTACATAGAGGATGAATTGCTTCTGTATTTATAAAGGTTGTAAGTATTTTAAGCTTAATAGCACTAAACTTCAGTTAATTTCCATAGTACCTGAAGACGATTTAATGTGATCGAAGCGTCACCTTTATTAGATTTATACGATGTACTCTGTCATATTTAATTTTACACAGTCAGATGATTTATTAGTTCGATTCAAAACGTGACCTCAAATGGTGATACAAACTGCTCCCTGACAATTGAGTGTAGGCGAGAACTGCAGAACCTTGTACAATTAGGCTGGCAGATTGAACTGCAATGGGTACCCAGCCATGTCAACATCATGGGGAATGAAAAAGCCGACATCCTCGCCAAAATGGGCGCAGCACTACCTCAGCCGGAGACCCCCAGCTCATATGCATCTGCGAAAGCAAGAATAAACTCCTCAATAAGCCTATGGCTAAAAGAAAAAACAATTAAGAGCCTGTGTGGGAAAAAGATGGGCAACATTGGTTACGGACGGCCCCATCAACAGAACTCTACCCCGAGCAACTAGTGTTGCTCTTTTTAGAATTGCAACCGGTCATGACTACCTGGCCTCCCACCTGCACCGCATTGGCGTGTTGTCGCCTCCTAAATGTGTTCTCTGTGGATACGCTACCATGAATGCGGATCACCTGATTGCATGTCCAGCCTTGATCTCAGACACGCAAGTCCAAGACGAAGATGGTACGACAAGGCTCTCACGTCTCTACTGGTCAGCGCGCCGCCTAATGGCCCAACAGCCAAGGGTGGGCGTTGGCTAGTAAGTAAGTAAGTAAGTGATTTATTAGCACCCTTCTGGATCCAATATAACATTGTCTTTCACTGTGACAGATTTCTTCTAGCACGTTTATATTATTTTAATTTTTAAGGTTGGTTTAAAAATTAAAAATAATTTTAATGTGGAATAAGCTCTGCCCAACGAGGAGGTAGGCCTACGTGTATTACAAAACGCTATAGGTACAAATTATTTCAGTTTACTCAGTTACAAATTACATTCTATTCTCTGTACTGTGACAAAAGAAAGAACATATTATACCGTGGTTAACTGTGGAAGACCGTGTGAGTTATTGAATCTATTTTGCGCAGTGAAGATGCCCTCCAGAGGAGAGGCTGAAATGTCTGTCAGCAGCAACAGGAGTGGACCACCACGCCCCAGTAGCCCGGAGGTTAGTCAGTTTGTTTCCAACACTGCTGCAATGTTTTTTGTATACATTCCATAAACCAGTGGCATGGCGTGTGTACATAATAGCTGTTGCCGGTTGAGATAGGCATAAAGCAGCCTAAAAATTACTTCGAATTCTTCCTAGTAGTAAGTGTTCTTTTCTTTTTAGGGCTAAACTATTCCTTTTTGAGCTAAAATATCTTTTTATAGCATTTTCTATAATTCACTAACAGAAGAAGAGAGTCCTGGTTCAACGGGATCTGACTACATTATAGGTACTTACACAGAATAAATGAGGACAGAAATAATAGAATTAATAATAATAAAGACAAACACAGAAACACATAACTAAACGAAGAAAACACAAATAGGTAGTTAGTAAATGCTGCACGTTGGTTCCCAAACAAACATACTGAGCGTTTTGCCGGTTTAAATGAATGTGTCCCCCCATACGTAATTTGTACAGTGACAGCTGCTACGAGGTCAATGACTGTAGCACTAAAACATTGCCGATGTCTGAGCCGGCAACACAAGACGGTGCAAGTTCCCAGTAGTTCGAAAGCAATGCTACGCTTTCTTCAAGTTTCCCTACTAATATTGTTCAGATTTCAAATTATTCAGTAACTAAAGTATTTATTCTGTGATATAATTAATATTATTTCTCTCATTTCCAGTACTGTTGCCGCCTGCAACAGTGGTTACATGGACGCCACGTTACTGCCATAGACAGCTACAGACGAAAACATTTGCCATTTCAACAAACACGTGAGCGAATCGTATACGAAATATTCATGACGTGGGATCGACACAACATATACAATTTCGTACAAACCGCTAATATCCCGAAAACAAAAGGAGAATTTTCTTGAAAACAAAACCAAAATAAAATTTGTAACTTTTCCTAAATTTCACTTACTGACACCGTATAGCTATCTTTTACAGAACGAACGTTTTTGCATGGCAAAAATTTCACTACTCGAATATTAACAAAGAATCGTCCAGACTGTTCCAGTACCTGTAACTACGAAAATTACGACGCCAAAAGAATGGAAATTTATTGTGGAATCTTTGCGGGATCTATATAAGCAACAGCGGCCGATTAGTCAGTTAGTTACACACGGCGATATTGTAGAGTGCGGAACAAGCGATTCTTGCGGATTAATTGGAAAGTGATTGTTGTGTTACAATTAGTGCGGGACTCTTATAAGTAACATTATTATTGCATATGGACAAATTATTATTATTTTATTTGAATTATTGTATGAGAGTACCTTGTTGATTTCGTATTGTTATTCGTGACAAACTATAGTTGGTCATTAGTGACTTCATTGGTGTCTTTATTTTGTTTCCACTGTACAATACGACGATGAGACAATGAGACCGTCTTAACAATGTAATCCGTTACGTGAAGACACACAACACGTTGTTCTTCTGAATCAACATAAAAACATGAAACACTGCTACAAGGTACAAGCAGAGAAGTCAAGAAATAAATACAGTTAAATGTACTTACAAAGTGGTGAAGTTGGATTTAATGTTTCAAAATGGATTAGCACTGTGTACTGTAGCCTTATGGTAACACAGATAAAAGTTATTACTGTTGCTTTATAACTAAGACTCTCTCTGTGAATAAGATTATTCAATTCAATTCCAAGCGATGCAATGTTTACATAAATATATAGTGTATAATTAAAAACGCAATGAAGACGGTGACTTTACGATTGCATAAAAAGAAGTAACAAGAAATATTATATTGCTGTTGGATATTAAATACATTAGGTAAATGCATATTTAATGCTCTTATAGGTGACATTATTATAGAAAGCGGACAATTTTAATTTGAATTATTGTATCAGAGTACCTTGTTGATTTAAAATTGCTATTTGTGACTAATTAAAGTAGGTAATTAGTGACTTCATTGGTGTCTGTATTTTGTTTCTACTGTACAATGCGGCGATCCGTAAAACCGTCGTCATAAAACAAATCCTTGGCCTTCCAGGTTGTTGGTTGTAGGCTCTAAAAGACTAGTGACGTTGCATCTGTAAAAAATCTTTTACCTCTGAAAATTATAGTAAAAAGTATGTAAAGTAAAAAAATTTCCCTTTCTTTTTTCCAACACAGTTTATAGCCTGTCAGATCCGAACGTTTTCTACATTGTAAATTGTATTGATGAAAAAGAAATGTAGAATTTTTTGTACATTAGATACAAGTTTATATTCAATCACTTAGATAAGTACCCTGTAGAAGAAATGAATCCTAACAGCTCCCTGAAGTAGCAAAAAACCTGAACCAGGTAGGAAAGACAAAACCGTTACCATGAAATGAATTGTACACCAAAACATGGCACATCTATTTCTCTAAGTAAACAATAGAAGAAAGAATAGTTAGAATGTGACAGCGATCAAATTCGAAGGCAGTAAACCCAACCTGCCAGTGTAACCTTATTTATAGGAATTCTCTCAATACAAATATTCATCTGTTTGTCGACTGTTAATTGAAATCACCTCTAGGGAGTTTTGAGTACACTGCGTAAATGTATGTCTCTCTCCGGTATTGACAAATTTTATTATAAAATATATTTACTTAAAATATACATACATGTAAATTGAATTGTGTAAACTGGCCATCTGGTTGGATTTTGGTACCCCAGAGGCAGATTGGGTTGTTGAACTTGACTTCTCTTTTCCATTCCTTTACCTTGTTCTACGTATTGAATTTACGTAATTATTTTCTACTTTGATAATATTCACATAATAAATAGAATATTGGAGAAGCGAAGAGAATTCAACCTTGCGACAAATTGTTACAAATGGAACCACATAAAATAGCCGAGAGAGTCCCCGTCCCGCGTCCTCCCACTAAGTGGTACCGCAGAGGCAGATTGGGTTGTCGAAATTTACTTGTCTTTTACATTCCTTTACCTCGTTCTACTTATTGAATTTACGTAATTGTTTCCACGTTATTATTTTCTACTTTGATAATATTCACATAATAAACAGAATATTGGAGAAGCGGAGGGAATTCAAACGTGCGACATATTGTTACGAATGGAACCACATAGAATAGCCGAGAGAGTCCCCGCCCCGTCATCCCATGCAGTGTGACAGGTGTTGCCTCAGTCAAGGCCGTGTGAAGTTTGATCTAGATGCTTCAAGAGGCCACTTGAGATAAGCATTAGCGTCAGCATTAAGTGGTGTGCAAATTGAGGATGGAAAATTTTTTTAGAAGGCGTGCGTACCTACAAAATTTCATAGCAGCCGGCTTATCAGTTCAGTTATGTGAGCGATTTTCCTTACCGCGTATCAAGTGTTTGTCGAAGCAGGGGCCGACCTAGCAATTTTGCCGCCCTGGGCAGAACGGTTGTTTGCCGCCCCATACTAGGTGAAGAGATTATCAAATTATTCCACGAAATAAAAAACACATTTTAGGTATTCATTTATTGGTTTTGCATCCTAAGATAAATAGAGGACCAGGAACGACAGTCTTCAGATTAATGCGACCCGCGACTGAAAATTCTACTTAATATTTTGTTTAATAAAATTGAGAGAAATATATACGTTCATATATTTAATTTCTTTTACGACAATAAATATAATAAGTAGGCCCTACTCGAATCGTCATTGTCAGCTTATTGCAAGTCGACTGACGTATTTGGGTATTTTAAACCTAATAATTGTCCCAGTTGATTGACCCACTTTGGGACAATCTGCAATTTCATTTCGAGTTACTCCAGTAACGAACACCATTTCCTATACTAATATAGGAGTGCACGTGAGAAGTTTACTCCGCGATCAAGTAAAGATTTTGAGAAGAATGTAAGTAATCTTACTGAGCTACATGTCGCTATGTAACAAGAACTCTTGTATTTTGTCCATGACGTGTTCTGATGAAGCCTGATACAGGCGAAAGCTAGCTTAGGCTCGGGTAAATAGTTTTTACGATTATTACCTAAAATACTTGTGTTCCGGTGTCGTAAAGTACAATACGGTATATAGTAGTAACAAGAACGTTACAGTACGTGTGTTAGTACGCGACTGGATGGAGAGTTATTTAAAGGAATAAATCAGATTAGTTATTTCTTGCGAAGATTTAAAAATTTTCTTAGTTTTGAGGGAAGAAGGAATTTGGAAATTGAATATTATCAATAAGTAGGAGAAAGCGGGGTTAAAATAAACTACGATTATCTGAAGTCATTTTATATATATATATATATATATATATATATATATATTTTTTTTTAAATATGCCGCCCCTAACAATCTGCCGCCCTGGGCAATTGCCCAGTTTGCCCATACCTGTATCGGCCCCTGTGTCGAAGTATGGTGTGAAGTGTTATTGTGATATAAATTGTGTGGAACTCTATTATTTGACGTTATTATTGTGTGTGGACAAATCTATCTGGAATTATTGTACGATTGATTACGAATTATTAATTATGATAATTAAAGCTGGTTATTAGTGATTTCATTGGTGTCTTGTATTTTGTTTTTCCACTCTATCATACGACGATCGGTGAGTTGAAAATATATTGCCTTCAACATATAGGCTTTCAACAAGCCTATATGTTGTGGGAAATTTTACAAAGAAATGGGTACAATCAACACCTCAGTACAGCAGTAAAGAGTGTCTATTTGGACACACAGATACTTCTGCAAAGTGGAAGAGAGCAGAAGGTTCTAAGTATAAATCAAAGTGTAAGACAGGGCTGTAGTCTCTTCAACACTGTTCAGATATTTGGACGATGTCACTCGTAGGTGGCAGAGCATTTACCCGTCAACAGGTATTTCTCTAAGTCAAAGCAAATTTGTTAATACACTGCTGTTTGTTGACGACCTGCTGCTTATAAATACCACCGACAATGGTTTGCAGAGAGCGCTGCATAGTTGACAACGGTGTTCGATTCAGTACAAGTTAAGAATTTCCACAAACAAAACGAAGGTGACGGGTTTCCTGGCAAGCAATCTTCGTAGTCCTTCAGTCTTCGACTGGTTTGTACCCTCCCCGCATATACCCGTGGTGCGTGTGGTACTGATTCTCTCACAGGTATATGGGACCTACAGTTTAACGCCGGATCCGAACGGCATAGTTGGGGAAGGTTTATACTAAGCAGGATACCTCTCGCTGGTTTGCCATTGCCTTGCGAGGTGGTACGGTCGTATCTAAATCAGATGGCCCCCGGCGGGAATTGAACCCGCGCCGATAGCGTAGCAGCGCCACACGCTAGCCACTACGCCACGACCGCTCCCAAGCAATCTTATGAGAGCCAAAATAATGATTAACAACCAATTTAACTTAGGAGCCTTGTTTACCAATTTAACAAGGAGTACCTTGTTGATTACAAATTGTTATTTTTGACTCATAAAAGCTAGTAATTAGCGACTTCATTGGTGTCTGTATTTTGTTTCCACTGTATAATACTACGATCCGTGAGACTGTCGTAATATTACAATAGCTTCATACGTTTTATTGCGACTACAAAACTTCTTCTTTCTTGTGCATTACCACGTGTTATATTAATTATAAAATGCACAAAATATTAACCATAAGTATAGACTATCAAAATGTAATCTGTAATCAATTTACAGTTTTAACAAATTTCACCAATTTTGTGCTCGCAGAGATGAAGGAATGATATCTTCCACTAAATCGTGGAATGGTTTTGTACAATCGATAACAGAAGAGGTTTTCATCCAACGACGAGATGCGTATTTACCGTTTCAGCTGTGTCTCTCGCCATAAGCAAACACAAACATAAAATCCCGGTTTTTGTTTGTTTCCATTTCTCGAGTGCAAACAGCAATGCTTAGTAAGCACACACACACACACACACACACACACACACAAGATCAGAGACTTATTGCTTACTGTAGAGTCTCTCGCGATATCAATCGTCATAGTTTGTACTCTACTGTAGACAAATACGACAACGACACGAGTGTGTGTTTTTCTAAAGACAAAAACTGAGAGAACGTTATACTTTGTGCATGTTCATGTTCCAGTAGTTTTGTCATCATCATCATTACCACTCCAAGGACTAGTCTTTAGATCTGTTCCGGAACTCACCTCCTCCTCGGTCTACCGACATCTCTCTTCCCAGTAGGGTGATAACCCAAGGCAGCCACAGGTAGAGGGATATCAGGCATGCGATTCAAGTGTTCACACCATCTCCTTCTGTGGTCTTCAGTCTTCTGGTGTATAATACAACGTTTACATCGCCTCTACTATCCTCGTTCTTTCTCAAGTCCAAGACAGAACAACCTTGTGTCCCTCTTATAAATTTCATTTCGGCTGCCTGAATCCTCTGCAAGTTTGTTTCACCAAGAGTCCATGTCTCACTCACATACAGGAATGTGGGGACACCCACAGTTTCATAAACTTTCATTCGGGTATTGTTCCGTGTTTTATTTTACAGCTACCTAGGAATCATTCTACAGATGCGTCTAAATTTTGTTATCTTACTATCCCAATCAATATCAGTTCCATAACCTAATTAAAATGACTAACCTGATCCAAAATCTGATTATTCAAGACTATATTAGTTCTTATAGGATATCTGCCATGAAATGCCATCGTTTTATACTTTGTAGCAGAGATCTGTAGCCCATAGTCTTGTATGATGCTATTGAAAATAAATATTGCCCGCTGTAACTGGTTTTCCTTTTTTCTTTATCATTACCTTGTCATGTGCATAAAGCAATGGATTTTTCATGAATATTCCGCTGAAGTGATATTCCCGAGTCAACATTAGCTGTCCATCGCCGAAATATGTCGTCTATGTATATATTAACAAGTGTCGGTGAAACAGTAGACCCTTGTCACACACTTTTATTTGTATAAATACCTTCTGATAATTTACCATTTAGTAGTTTTGTATAACCCCCAACTTCTCCGCATTTCCATTTTACCTTCGAGGTCGGTGTAAGAGCAAAACCGCAGCTGCCTAACTTTTCTCGCTTCCGAGCGCTCACTTACGCACAGTAGAAGGCCGTGATCGATTCCTGTTGAATCCACACAATGAAAAAAACCACAATAATAATTGATAAATAGTGTGAATATAATTAATTGTTTTCTACAGAAACGTGCAACATTGTGCAAAATCACTCGTACAAAGTGATAATGAGGATCTGACAATATTGTTACGACGGTCCTACTGATTGTCGTACGGTACAGTGGAAAACAAAATACAGACACCAATGAAGTCATTAATTACCAGCTTTAATTAGTCACAAATAACAATTCGTAATCAACTCCTACAATAATTCAACTTAAATTGTCCATACGCAATAATAATGCCAACTATAAAGAATTCCGCACTACTTATAACACAATAAATCCATTCCACTAATCTTCAACCACCACTCGATCCGCTCGACGGTAACTGAACTGACAAAGCCAGCTGCTTTTAGTTTTATATGTAGGACAGGTGTTCGAGAACAACTTTCTGTCCTTACTGCAGCTGCCAGCATAATGGGTATTTAAAGTGCTTACTGGAACAATCTGGAACGTAGTTTAGTGCGGCCTTGACTTAGGCTACACCTCTGCTCAACTAGTTGAGGGACGGGTGGAGGTCGCTCTCGGCTGTTTGATAGGGTTTCTTTCACCTTTACACTATGTACAGAATCTCATTAAATGAAAAAGAAAGAAACAAAGGAAGAAATATCAAACAAATAGCGATAGATAATGGATACAAAGTGAAAACTATCAAAAATTAAGAAAATAAAATAAAAACATGAACTCACTAAACAAACACCTTATAAGCTTGCACGTAAAATTCCATCTATTAATGAGAATACAAAATATATAAATATTACTTATTGCGGAAAAACTAAGCAAACTAATTAAAAGATTCAAATTTGTAAACATCTTATAACACAGATAATATGGTTTTTAATAAAATAAAAGCTACAACTAAATCCTACGTTAAGAATAAAATAGAGTTTACAAAATAGGTTTTTTATATGGTCCATAGATCGTCGTGTGGTACACTGGAAAACAAAATACAAACACCAATGAAGTAATTAATTACCAACTTTAATTAGTCACAAATAACAATTTGTATTCAACTAGTACAATAATTCAACTTAAATTTGCCCACCCGCAATAATAATGTTAACTATAATGAATGCCGCACTAATTATAACACAACAACACTTCGTTACAGTAGCCTACTTCAACAAACACTGGATCCGCGCTAACGAAATCTCCCACTGTCAACTGATTCACAAAGCCAGCTGCTGTGGTTTTTGTAGGTCGCACAAGTGTTCTAGAATAAAATTTCTATTCTTACTTAGGTGTTCCAGCTAATCCGTATTTTATGTGTGCTCTTGAAGAATCTGGAACATCCTTTAGTGCGGCCTTGACCTGCTCAACAAGCGGTGGGGACGGTTGGGGGACGTTCCCGGCTGTTCTAGAGGGCCCCTTAATTGCGTAACAAAATTATTGCGACGGTCTCACTGATCATCGTATTGTACAGTGGAAACAAAATACGACTAATGACACCATACGATTAAGTCACTAATTACCAGCTTCAATTAGTCACAGATAACTTAGTTAACAAATATTCTTAGTTATCACCTGGTTTATAGTGATGTATTGCATAAACAAATCATACTTATTTTACAGGTGTTTCTACCCTCCAGTCAATCTATATTTTTCATTCACTGTATTATTCCTTACGAAGGTTAAGTTTACACATTAAAATCTATTTGCATCTTTTACTATTATTATTTAATTTATTTTCTCTTGATATGATACCAATCTTCTTGTTTAATATGTTTTCATCAAATGTTTCATCAGTGTTTAGCTTAGAATAGCGTTCTTTTTGAAATTTTTAAACTAATGATTGAAAATTGTTTATCTTCGTACTATGTATTATTACACTACAAGGAGAGAGAGAGAGAGAGAGAGAGAGAGAGAGAGAGAGAGAGAGAGAGAGAGAGAGAGAGAGAGACAGAGACAGAGACAGAGACAGACAGACAGTGAATGGGTGAGAGGTGGAGACAAAGTATACAGATTACCAGAAATAAGAGATTTATAGGCAGCAACTGATAGAAAAATGGACGGACGTATAAACAGACAGAGAGTGAGCGGATGTTTTGAGAGAAAAGCGTATGATGAAAAGTAAAATTAGAAAATTTCAAGGAATAACAAAATCCCGTCCACTAAATATCTACTCCAAGTAGAATTTAATTACTGGACGGGCAAAGAGTTGAATATTAAATATTAGGGCAGCGAGTTAGTGGGGAGGTTGGGGAGGGAATTTGTGTATATATATAGTACGCAGCTTGCGACTAATGTGTTTGGACCTACCCTCAATTAACTCAGCGGATTTCATTTACTTATTCTCTTCTCGCTTACAGTTGCTTAAGGGGGCGGAAAGGAATTTCAGGTTCCCTAGGGTTACTGAACTAACACTGTGTCATTCCTACAATAATAATTAGTAAAATACGTCAGTAACAAATACAACTTATAAATAAAATTTATTGTCTACAAATCCCAGCCTTACCGTTTATGTGAAAACAAATACAATACAAGCTGGGTACTCGTGTATCATAAAATAGTCTGACAATACAGTGAGACCATTCCGTGGTCTGCCCACAACTTGTGTATTATAAGATTGTATTTACAGACTTGTTTGGCCAGTCGGGAATTTCCGTCTGGCTGTGTTATTCGAAGGTTGCCAGTAAATTAAATTAATTTCTCCGTTATAGGGTAACGACCTATAGATTTCTAAGTCATGTGGAGGGGCTGCCTCCTTACGGGCCATGACTCCCGGTAACTTTAATTCAGGGTTGTCTTTCCCTGGCCTTTGAAGCCCCAACACCCGACTGAAAGACAGCAGCAAAATATAACAGTAGGACGCAGTATTACAGCAGACTAAACCCAACCAGATTCTCGCCTTTTATATTCTAAAGATAAACCGGTTCCTTACATCCTAACTTGGTACAGGTGGCTACTGCTGCCTTCCAGTGTGAATATTTATCGACCTTCCGGTCTGATCCATACTGTTCTGCATGAACAGGGTAACCTCTTGTGAGATGTGGCAGTTCTTCACGCACTACGGTCACAGCTGAAGAGAGGCTAACGGCTCCTTTAGGAGCTAACACCACTTCATCCAACCGTGGGAACTCGTGAGGACCAGTGTCCAGTCAAACCGATACAAAGGTACTACGTCTCCAAATTCTTTGACCCCCTCTAAAAATAAGTATGGGAGAAAAATATCTTAACTAGAATGTAAAAGTTCAATAATTGATGGACGTGATCAAGGCTATCAAGTGGATGAAGACAGCAATTCAGATAATGGATAACATATCGTGTATGGTACCATGTAACGAGTAATGGGAGGGATGAAAGAAACCGTTTAGACTTGATAACAGCTGGCTTTTGGAGTGAAGAACACATAGGCCTACTTTCAGGAGAGGAAAACCTTTTTTTTAGTAACTACATTTTTCTTGCATACATTTTACGTGATTTTGTTTCTTTTAATAAACATATTCCACTTAGTGTGATTACAACGTACGTTAGTGTGAGAATGGGTTGGCAACATGCTACACAGTTTGGTCTGTCGTAATTTTAAAACACATTTCACTTAACATGCACAGTATACAGTATTTCCATTAAGATATCTGATGCAGTATTTCTTTGCTGTACCGTATACACCACGCCCCGGTGCATTTAGTTGTTTCTTCATTATTCAAATATGTTTCGTTAACATGTGAAATATAAATTTCTGTACTATGATGTGGAAAATATGTGAACCACGGGAGTCTAGAGTCAAACGCGCAAGTGAGTCTCACTCTACCGAGCGGTCTACAGTCATACTCAAAAATTTGTCATTTCAATGTATGTTTCCCATCTGTGTGTATCGTGAGCGTCGATTTGTATTACAAGTATAGGCTAATATTTGTGCGTGTTTGTGTTACAAAGTATGACATTTGAAATGATGTCGAATAACAAAGGACAAAGTTTAAGTATTCTAATGTTCTTATTGTAATGGTTGGACGGGTAAATTTTCTAGTCGCGTATGAGTTTTACTTTGGCTGTACAAACGTCAAGCAGCGTAGGGGAACGTACTGAATCCCCACTCAACTGGCAGTGCCAGAGCTGCTACGCTTCCCCTCTCCGTATCAAATGTTATCGTAGCCGTGTAGTAGTATATGTGTTGTGCGCGCGCGCGCATGTGTGTGTGTGTGTGTGTGTGTGTGTGTGTGTGTGTGTGTGTGTGTGTGTGTGTGTGTGTGTGTGTGTGTGTGTGTGTGTGTGTGTGTGTGTGTGTGTGTGTGTGTGACTCTCTGTAAGACATTCAGTAATGATAAAGTTAATAGGTAGCCGTCATGAAACAGGTATTTTTTAAATGGTTTTTCAAGGTGCGCGCGGTGGTCAATGGGTCCTTTCCTGATGTGAAAAGAAAAGTGGCCCGCTGATTTATAATTTGTTATGTTCTTACGTTTGTGGTTGCATATAAACTAATAAAGCTCAGAAACTAGTAAATACGCTGTGGTTAGATTCAAACATTATTATTTTGGCCGTTGGAAGCGCTAAAATAGAATTATTCGAATTCGTCGTCATCATCATCATCATCTTCAAGGATTAAACCAAGGATAGTTTGTTCCGGTCTCAAACAGGCAAAGATTAGAGCTAGTCACTCCAGCGCTTCCTCGGACGTCCCACACCTCTCCGTTCCTTCGGCTTATAGTTCCAGAGTTGTTTGGGGATACTCATAATATTCAGTTCCTGCCGTATATCTGTGTTTCTTCTATGATCATGGCGAGTATACCCTGCCACGTGCCTGAGAAATCTCATTTCAGCCGCTTGGATGCGACTGGGCTGGCCTTTCGTTAAAGTCCAATTCTCAGACCCATAGAGAAGTGTGGGAAGAGCCATCACCTTGTAGAATTTGAGGCGTGTTCCTTTACTTGCTGACATAAGGGCTCGCCTAATGGTCCCGCACATAAGTTTGAACTTATGCAACTTATTCACAACTTTGTTACATTGCCTTCCGTAAATTGTTAGTTTGAGCCGTACAGCACAAACACACTAAAATATATGCAATAAAAACAATACAATACATGTATAACGTATACAAGATTTTAATTGATGACTCGTTGGGCACTTGGTGAAACATATTAATACAAAGGTTTTGTAAAATATATAAAAACACTTGGTAAGTTTCACAAATTTTTTTTTTTAATTAACTCTGACAGCTGTTTCGACTAACTTAAGCCATTGTCAAAGAGCGAGTGAATGAAATTACTGAACACAGGATGTTAGAGTAGTGTAGGTGGTAAACATCTGTTTAGGGCGTATCTGGAACATCTGTGTTGTGATGGCGAGGGGTGGGGAGTGTGTGCATGAGACAAGGGAAGGTCTGGTGTCTTTAAAAACTAAATACAATCATGAATGCAAAATATAAAATTAACTGAACTAAATATAAACTGAATGCAAAATTTAAAATAATGATGAACATTCAAAATAATATAAAATAAACTAAACTAAATAACAGATTTTAATAAAGGGGATACACAAAATTCAGTCTGTTCATTGGTTAAATTTTTGTTAGTTTTTATTGCTTTTTTAATTTCTAACATTTCTAACAAATCCATTTTTCTACCTTTTTGTATGTTGTGGAGTAGTGTTATGTTTTTTGTGTCTATAAAGTGATTGTGTTGTAAGCAATGATCTGCAAAACCTGTATTAGATGTATTGGTTAAAATCGCCTTCTTATGTTCAGAAATGCGATGTTTCAGAGCACGGCCACGTTTTTATGAAATACACTGTGCAGAATGCGATGCTATTTATATCGGACAATGTGGCCGTGCTCTGAAACATCGCATTTCTGAACATAAGAAGGCGATTTTAACCAATACATCTAATACAGGTTTTGCAGATCATTGCTTACAACACAATCACTTTATAGACACAAAAAACATAACACTACTCCACAACATACAAAAAGGTAGAAAAATGGATTTGTTAAAAATGTTAGAAATTAAAAAAGCAATAAAAACTAACAAAAATTTAACCAATGAACAGACTGAATTTTGTGTATCCCCTTTATTAAAATCTGTTATTTAGTTTAGTTTATTTTATATTATTTTGAATGTTCATCATTATTTTAAATTTTGCATTCAGTTTATATTTAGTTCAGTTAATTTTATATTTTGCATTCATGATTGTATTTAGTTTTTAAAGACACCAGACCTTCCCTTGTCTCATGCACACACTCCCCACCCCTCGCCATCACAACACAGATGTTCCAGATACGCCCTAAACAGATGTTTACCACCTACACTACTCTAACATCCTGTGTTCAGTAATTTCATTCACTCGCTTTTTGACAATGGCTTAAGTTAGTCGAAACAGCTGTCAGAGTTAATTAAAAAAAAAAAAAAAAAATGTGTGAAACTTACCAAGTGTTTTTATATATTTTACAAAACCTTTGTATACAAGATTGTCCTGCATGAAACCCATATCCTAATATTGGGTTTCAATTCTTGTTTTGAAAGTTTTCCCATATAACCTTGAGATAGAATTGGTTACACTTGCGCCTCTGTAATTTGATAGTAGCTTCCTGCTGCCTTTTTTGTGGAGGTTGGAAATACACGCAGTCTTCCATTTAAGAGGGAGCTCTTCACCTGTTGAAATATAATTGAAGACATATGCCAAAATGTCCAAAAGTAGGTCTCTCCCATTTTTAAAAAGAGCTTATACGGAGTCTATTTGGACTAGTGCCCGTCCATTGTTCATGGTTTTTGGAGCATCTTTAACCTCGGCAACAGCAATTTCGTCTTCCTCAGACAAAGATAAATCAGAGAAATCTATCTTGTGGTCGTTTTAATATGTAAGTTAATTTCGAAATTGATGTTATTATTTCATAAAAAGCTAATTTTTTCATATTTATTTCATAAGCCGCGTTCAGGGCGAAATAGGTTGAGAAATTTATCAATCTAGTACAACGAAGTGTTCTTTAAAGTTTTATGTAATATGTTTACAATCTCATTAGGATTACTTTCGACCTGGCATACTGCCACGGACCGTTCGTTCAGCGACAAATTACTTAGAATTTTTAATACGGTCGTATTAACTAAAGGGCGTGCATTTTTAGGGACAGGCACTGTTACCCTCAATGACAAACGGTTGCTTACATACTGTAATCTCAATCGTGAATGTTTATGTATATTAGTAAAAAATCCACGTGTTTTAGTAATTATAACTCAACAGCAATTAAACAAATAAAAGGTGGATATATTTGGATGCCCAAAGGCATCCGTGCACACCGTTTAAGTAGCGTGCACGTGAATCAGTTTTATTGTTGCTATGTGTTTCACTTTAATTAAAATCTTAATGTTTGACGATCCCGTATGTGGGGTATATAGCCTATAATCATTCCGAAACGCGTGACACAGCTACTAGAAGAAGTCACAAGACGAAACAAAAATAAGAGAATAGATTAAGTAAATAAAATGTTGCCTTCGCGCAAAGTGTCCCTTCAAATTCCATCGACCGCCGCGCGCAACTTATATGAACCCAATGGTAATGAAAATGTGTAGTCGTAGGGATAGTTTAATATAATGTACTGACAATTTCTAATTTACAGTCTATATGTACAACAGTGGCCGAAATTGTGGAAGCATTTGGAAACAGTGTATATTTGAGGTTTGGTGGCTCATAACGCCACCTTTTTGGAGTAATACCATATAATTATACATCAATAGAACAATAATTTAATCAAGAATGTAATGGAATAACTTTTATGAAGGATTTTTTATTACAACAGCTGTTATAAAGAAGAAAAGCAAAACACGTCTGAAAATAAATAGAACAATAATTTAATCAACAATGTAATGCAATAACTTTTATGAAGGATTTTTTATTACAACAGCTGTTATAAAGAAGAAAAGCAAAACACGTCTGAAAAGAAAAGGAAAAACGAGACAGTCTGTACAAAAATTCTCACCACGTCAGTTAATACTTAGTTGGGCAAACTTTATCGTTAATTACGTCCCTACAACACCGTCCCATGGAGTGAAACAAGTTGCCTAGTTCTGCAGCTGTCGTAATGCAAAACCAAAATTGACTTATTGCTTCTATTAATTGAATGCGATTGCAATTAATAGACGAACAAGTTTCTTTAGGCGGTTGCATAGATTTTCGACTGGGTTAAGGTCTGGGCTATTCCCAGGTGATTTCAGCGGTGGAATGTGACTACCTCGAAAACACTTTTTGCACACAGCAGCAACAAGACATGGAGATGAAGCCTTTTTATTGTCATCTGGCTATAACTTTTGGTAGACTACAGATAACTGAACATACTTCGTTGCATTACATTTTTGATTAAATAAATTTTCCACTGATGTATAATTTTATGATATTACTTCAAAAGAAAGTGGTATTATGAGCCATAAAATCTCAGATATACTTTTTCCCGAAAGCTTTCCACAATTTTGGCCACAAGTGTATAACAGAGTATTAAGTAAATCTGATACGTGACTAAGGTTTGTAAGAGAAACATCCACTGATGTCTGTCCTTAGCCTATATAACGCAAGGGCGTAGCAGATGAACGCAAGGGCCAAGTTCTGCAGGGTCTTCTCTCTTCGGGACCGTTATTACATAGCTGTTCTGTTAACTCATTTTCGTGGATGGCTGTGTTTTGTTGTAACCTTCTGGATTACGTCCTTTACGAGAGGTACTTTCCGCTCGGCGTGAAATGTCTGATTGCTGACGTACCATGGAGCTGCTGTCACTTTTGATTGAAATCTTTGTGTGAACTGTAATCTTGTTACTTTGGCGCATCCCCGTATGTGATGTCCGTGGCACCGTACAGCTTTGAGCACGGCTTTATAGAAAGAGTTTGTTATTTAATGATAGTTTAGACTCTTCCCAAGGAGTGAGAACATCTGTCTGAGCTTAAGATCCAACTGCCTTCCTTTGATTTGCATATTTTTTTTTTGTCAGCTAAATTGCTGATCAAGGTGTAGTACAAAGGACCAGATTAAGGAACGAAAGGGTAAGGAAAGGTTTAAGATATTCAGCGTTTATGAATACATACGTAATTGATAATGATAAAATTAGCGCATACTGATAATGAACAGAAGCAAATTACCACTAAAAGCAAAAGGATATAATAGAGTGTAAGGCAGAGCATCGGTTGACAACGGGAAAGATGGGCAGGCTTACTGTAACACAACAGGTTCAAGCCTAGTCCGTGATGATGATGATGATGATGCCAAACTGGTTAACTAACTGTCATATACCTAACACGCAAACCTTATAGTGTTTTTTTATAATGACGAGTTAGAAGGATCTGCAAAGATTCTGAATTACAGATACCTGTATTCAAGACCAAAATGATCGCTTTTCATGCAGCTAATCTCATACGAGCAAAATTTGTTGTAAACGATAGTACTCTGGTGCACATCTATAATTTGAATACCTGTACTATGATTTGTCTTGCATTAGAAACAACGATTTTGTGAATAAGCTACATAAGTTCAAACATATGTGCGGGGCCATCAGGAAAACACTAAAATCAACGATTAAAGAAACACACCTGAAGTTCTACAAGCTGATGGTCCTCCCCACACTTTTCGATGGGTCTGTGAACTGGACATTACATTTCACAAACACGTGGCAGGATGGCCGCATATAATATACTGTTCAACATCACAGAAGAAATGCAGATATACGGCAGGAACTGAATATTATGAGCATGCTTGATAGGATTGTCCCAGTATCTGCTAAAATGTTTTAAATATATTAACCGAATGGATGGCTGCTGCACCCACAAACAATTGTTGAATTATGAACCGAAATGGCGGAACGGTGTGGGACGTATTAAAAAACGTTGGAGTCACCAGCTCTAGTCTGTCTGCTTCTAACCGGAAAAAAAACATTTTTTGTTTAATGCCTGCTGAAGATAATGATGAATTAGAAATGCAGAAGATACAGTAAGATAATTTATAGTTGTGACCAGGTGAATGTAAGTTGTAAGAATATCTCTGAAGAAGAGGCTTTGATAAAGACAGGAGTGAGCCATGGTTGTACTTACTAACCACTGGTCTTGAACATCTGCTTTGGGCGCGTGAGCAGTCATTGCAAGAAAGATAATATTAGGGGAGTGAACGAGAGTAGTATCAGAGAGTAATGTCTGATTAATACAACGAGAACACAATTGCTGGATGACAATAAGAATCTTGTTCAGATCCGAAATAGTCTTCCAACCTACTAAAATGAAACTCTATAGAGCTCTATCACGCCAGTGGTAACATGTATTGTAGGGCGGGTGTATATTCTCCCACTGCTCATCGGCACCTATGTCACATTACAGTTCCCCTAAAGGACCCTTTAATCAAATCACCCACGTGCTTCCCAGAGAAAAAGGTTAGGAAAAATCCCCGCTCTCCATGCGTTCGATACGTCAGTGAGCCGGGCTGGAGCCCTCCCCTCAAAAGGAGATTAACGAACTTAGCCGTTGTATTATGCAAAGACACAAATGTCCGTGTAAAACACAACGTTGTCCAGAGGGGACCATGTGGTACCAACGTCGTTTCGGTACCCAGACAAGGGAACGATGGAGACCAACTACCGCACTCGAGTTCGGCAGCGCAGGCTGCACACACTAGAAATCTCAGGTCGCGGTTGGGCGCACGTTTTATTCCGATCATCAGTCCTGGTGCTGCCGAAAATCGGGTACCCCACGCCCCGTAAGGCAGCATGCAACAGCGTGGGGTCTCTGAAGGTGATGAAGCCACCGGTATTCAGCGGTGTACGCCCACCTGACAACCAGTCCAGGCGCCCAGTTGGAGGGGGGTCATCCACGGACACGACGCTACGCACCTCCACCAGTACAGGGTTGCCGCGTGGGGGCTTCACTTGCTACTAGGGTTCACCGCACATGATCTTTGCTAGGACCACTGGGCCAGGGGTGGTTTCCTAGGGCGGCTACATGCTAGGAACGAGGCAACCCTGGTTCCCGTTCGACAGACACCCACCTTAGCCCGGTGTCATCGGCCCAATCCAGCTGAAATACAGGTTTATTTCCGGCCAGCGATGAGGTGGTGGATGTCAGGTGGGGGAAGGCAGAGGTCGGAGCCACCGGGAGAGGTGGTATAATCCGTTCTACAAGCCTCTAGGGTCCAAACCCTCATGCCCCCCCCACTCTCATATGGCCCAGTGGTAACATTTTTTACGTAATGCGGAACGTTGTCGTGCGTTCGATGGTGTCGTTCTACAAGCTTCTCGACTAGCCCTGCCGGCGTGTGTTTCTGCCAAGTCCGCGTTGAAGTATCCTCTAGAATTTTCGAGTGCTTCTTAAGGATTCATATTATGGAACCCTGCAGACTATAAATAGTCCACACCTGCCGGTTAGTTCAGTTTTACGTCGGCGATTACTCAGTGCGTTTAAATGGCGATTTATTCAAGTGAGGTTCCAAGCATTGTGGCGAAGTGCTATTGCGTTATAATTGTGCGGGACTCTGTTAGCTGACATTATTATTGCGTGTGGACAAATTTTGTTTGAAGTATATGTCTGAGTGTAAACTTGTTGATTACAAACTGTTATTTGTGATTAATTAAAGCTTGTTTTTAGTGACTTCATTGGTGTCTTGTATTTTGTTTTCCACTGTACCATACGACGATCAGTAGACCGTAGTAACAATATGGGTCAGAAGAGTAGACCCTTACAAGAACAGACATGTGAAGTTTGAAACTTTTTGAAAGAAAAGTAACAAGCGAAATTTGTAGCCAGCGGGAAGAAGAAGGACGGGTACTAGTACCCAGAAATAATGTACTGTACGGAATTTGTCTTTGTAATGTATTAGTAGAAAAAAACCATCAGCATTGAGGAAATTCCCTAATAAAAATTCCTTGGTCATAATCATCATCATCATCATCATCATCATCATCATCATCTTTAACGGTTAAACCAAGGATGGTTTGTTCCGGTCTCAAATAGGCAAGATTAGAGCTGGTCACTCCAGCGCTTCACTCGGACGTCCCGCACCTCTCCGTCCCTACGGCTTATAGTTCCACAGTTATTTGGGGATGCGGCAGTCATCCATTCGGGGGCATTTGACTTGTCATTGTCAAGTAGAGGTTAGGGTACTCTCTTGCGCTTGGGGTGAGAAATTGCCCCTAAAGACGGATGACCTTCCATTGGTCAACGACGTAGGATGTGGAAGTCAAGGAGATACCACCACATTAAATATCCTTACGGATATCTCAACAGGGAAAACTGGTGTCTTTAGTCTTGTAAGACAGTAAGTTTATGGGAGAACACGCACACAGAAAATTGGACTGGACGTTAAGCCTGAAGGTGGCAACCCCACCACACGTCTTACCCTGCGATATGCTAGTAACATATCCAGGCTACATATTTGCTACTAAATTGCCTCAAAATTATTTTGTATTACATTTAATGACTTTGAAAACGTGCCATTATAGATTAATACGATTTAGGTTCTGAAGAGAGCCTATATTTTTACAGCTAATAAATATTTACAGCTTTGCGTAATTGCGTACAGCCTAGCCTACTTACTGTCCACAATTAAATAAGGCTATGAGGCAAAATTAGGTGTAGCGTCTATAATTTCGTTACACGCGTTGGAAACCATACGTGGGTACAGCGTTTATCATAAAATTAAAGACGAAGAGAAGTACTGGTATTTTAAACTTTTCTTCATAATTAGTGTTATTATTATTTTAATAATGTTTACGCAACAGCAAAAATACCGTTTAATGTGTGTAATTTTTGTAATGTTAGAAATATGCATAATGACAGGGCATACGCCACGAAACGTTTATAAATAGTGCGGTGGTATCCAATTAGTTTGTCGTGTCGATATGTGTACATATCGATTGTAGATGTCTCGATATCAGTAATAGTCCACCACTTCAACACACAAATAAAATAATTCTTTAAACGTTTTCCCTGTTCCAATAGATAACCATCTATGATCGTATATAAAACCGCTTAAATTGTTTAAATTACGAATAATATACACGTGGAATGACCTTGACTTGATGGAGTCGCGTGGTATAGTCAACTGATTCACAATTACTATCTGATCCAATACATAAAGTGTGAAATTTTTATATACTCGAAAATTTAATATTACAACTTGTGTTATTACAAATGTTAACGGTCAATTATCATTAGCACGAGTCATTAACACAATACAAAATATTAAATTAATAATATGAATAGGGTCCGAAAGGGGGTGTGCGCGAACATATGCTTTCGTAGAAGAGAAATGCAGTTGCCTCTCCACCCCAACTTCACTCTCACCTACATGTTGGTGGGCCCTGTTACGCCGAGCAATCCACTCCAAGGTTGTGGTAGCCAATCCCTTCGGCGGAGTTGATAGGTAAGCAAACTAGAGATGGTGTTCTGTCAGGGCAGTCTGGCGGTATCCTGGGTCATGGCCTGGGAGGATGGTGCACATCAGCAGCAGGGTGTCCATCTAGTGTGGAGACGGAGGAGGCTGTAGTAGCCCAACGGCTGCACACATGGGCTGAATCAGTTAGTCTACTATGACCGGGCAGAGAGAGCTCGTCAGCTGAGGTGAAAGCAACTCTTTAGGGGAAGAGCAGCCCGAAATCAAAGTTCCTGGTTCTCAAGTTTGGGGGTTTTACAACAAGCCAGTAACCTGGTTAAGTAAAAATATATGTACTTACAGAACTCATACGAGAGGAGTCATATATACTACCGAATTTCTATCAGCAAAACCATCAAATTTCCAGTTGTAACGAAAGCGAAAGTGACTGTGTTCTTGTCAGTAATATACAATCATTACGCTCTACTTGTGTAGAGAGCGCAGTCAGTCGAGTACGGAATTCTAACAGAAGAGTGCCCTAATAACTTCCTGCGCCTCCGTCAATTGACATCACTTCCTGTTGTATTCTGTTCTCCCATTTTCATAGTTTAACACAGACAGCGACCGTTTGATAGCCGGCTAATGATTAATTTACTGTAGTTACTTGCGAACCTGACACATATGGACATGGCCGGATTAAAGCTATGGGGGGGACCGGGGGTATTTAAGAGCAGGGCCCCACGTACAAAATTTTCGCGTTTTCCACACTACTTTACTTTATTCAGAACATCACTTAATAAATATAATAAACAAAATAATGTGCTTAAACCGTATTTTTAATCACATAATTTTTTTAATTTATACTGATTAAATAGATGCTGAAACTGTTTACTATTATTTTATATGAGAGATCTTTTTATAATAAACAACAGTACAAATAAATTAGAGATAGAAAATAATTTAATTGAAATATTTCTTTCTGCTCTTCTTTGTGATAGCTCATAACTGGGGAATAATTTTGAGCGTTAAAATTTGCTGCTTTGGCTTTTACCACTTAGAGAATTTATAAGTAGGAGTGGTGTTCACGGCACTTCCACAGTAGTGTGGTCTCTAACGTCTACCACAGTACGTTAGTAAAGCTCGAATTTTACACTGATGATGGCAGTCGATGGTACTGTCGAAACTTCTGTTTTAGTTGGAAACAACGGACCAAACAGCCCGGGAACGAATTTTAACAATTACTGATATTTTTTGCGTGAAAGTTTATTTTGAAATTCTGTCGATTTTCAACGTTAGCGTTAGCGTCTCTTACAAAGAAGTATCGGTATCGATGTCACTTCATCAAACAACAGCAGTTCGTCAAATGATTGATATCTTAGGATTTCACGTCCGGCGTCGACTCTGTTGAAATTCAATTGACAACTCTCCGGGGGACCTCTTCTGTCACATGGAACAGACGTTTCGGCTCCACCGTTGGAAGTGATCTTCAGTGTCAACGACTCGAGTTACTGGAACGATCTTCACCACTTCACAGCGCTGTAGCAAAAGATCTCAATCGAGTAAGATCCACAGTTAACAACACTACTCGAGTTAACCACAATTCTGTGGTTAGGTTACTCGAATCGTTTACACTGAACATGGTCAGTCATCCATGGTCATGGAGTGGATCGTTTATGACTTCCAACGGTGGGGCCGAAAAGTCTGTTCTATGCGACAGTAGTGGACCACGGCCTGAGATAGCCCAGAGAATAGACAATCGAATTTCAACAGAGTCCGTCAAAAGCCTGCCTTAGTCGCCGTGGATGGAGCTTTTCGCAGTTTCCTTAATACCGAAAGGAATACACGTGCCTTTAGTGTGTTACGTATAGGCTTGTATGGCCGGAGTCAATTTTGTTAAAATTACTTCCCGGGATGTTTGGCCGTGATCCAAAGTACTGTACTGTGGGCACTAACGCATGCCACCTCACGTTAGCGTACTCGATTTTCACTGAAGATGGCAGTCGACGGCACTGCCGAAACGTATGGTTTTGAAGTAAACTTTGGACCAGCCAAACAGCCCTGGAAGTAATTTTAACCACACGGGTCTTTGTTCTACAAACAACTATATAGGCTTAATACCATGTGCTGGGCTTACTTCTTCCCCCTATGCCTCCCTAGTCTGGCACTGTTGTATCCTCTCATGTGCGACCTGTTGACCCCCCCCACGGGTACCCCCCCGGGATTCTATATAACTCTGGTGTAGAAAACGAGTGATCTATACCATCGTTTTGAAAATATTTTCTTTTGCTTTTGAAGTACTGCTGGTTTCCAAGAATATGGGATTATGTTCAGAAACATAATGTAGAAGATTATCACGGTTGAAAACCGCAAATTGAGCGACTCGATGGGAGTTTGTCGTCGAATTCACACAATTCTGTGTTTGTGTACGCCAATAATTCCAGTGCAGAGAAGTAGAGGGAAAATGAGAGTTCAAACGCAGAAAGGAATTCCCCCCAGGCCATATCTGGACCACAGCATCCGCGACTTTTTCGTTGATCTGTGTCAAGATCAGCGAACCGCTGGACCCGCAGCATCCCAATGGACCACAGCACCGCGAATTTCCGCGAATAAATTTTTTTTATTTTTTTTATTTTTTTTATTAAATTGATTTGGTGGGATGAGGTTCAATGGACCACCAGCATCCGTGAATATAATTTTTTATTTTTTTTAAGAAAGTTGATTTGCATATCAGTGGGTGGCTTTGGGTGGGTGGTTTTTTTATTTCATATCAGTGGGTGGTGGTGGGTGGGGGGTGGTTCCAACTCGATTTATTATAGTGTATACTAAAATATATGATCAGGTGTACCAACCTTTGCATGAGTTCAAATTTGTTGTGTGTTATAATGTATATTAAATCTACATGATCAGGTGTACCAACCTCTGTAGTATTATTATAGTGTATAGATATTTTATATGAGCAGGGTTGTCAACATTTTCTGCGGTGGGGGGAGGGAAATTCAAATATGTGTTATACAGTGTATATATTAAAATATATGATCAGGGTTATCAATCTTAAATTATTGTGTGCGTGTATAGAGCAGATCTGCCAACATTTCTTTCTCTTCTGTGGTGGGAAATTCAAACTATATATGATCATAATTGTTACTCTCTCTCTCTCTCACACGGTGTGTATGTCTCTCTCTCGTTGTCAAACGTTATGCTCACCGGCATTATAGTGTATATTAAAATATATGATTAGGTGTACCAACCGTTACATGAGTTCAAATTTGTCGTGTGTTATAATGTATATTAAATCTATATGCTCAGATGTACCAACCTCTGTATTATTCGTCCTCTCTCTCACCCTCTCTCTCTCTCTCTCTCTCTCACACGGTGTGTATCTCTCTCTCTCTCTCTCGTTGTCAAACGTTATACTCACCGGCATTATAGTGTATATTAAAATATATGATTAGGTGTACCAACCGTTACATGAGTTCAAATTTGTAACGTGTTATAATGTATATTAAATCTATATGATCAGATGTACCAACCTCTGTATTATTCGTCCTCTCTCTCTCCCTCTCTCTCTCTCTCTCTCTCTCTCTCACACGTTGTGTATGTCTCTCTCGTTGTCAAACGTTGTGCTCAAACTGTGGTCAGTACCGAGCGCATGTATATGAAATTAGAAAGTTTATTCGACAAATATTAACGTCCTCTCACTCTCTCTCTCTCTCTCTCTCTCTCTCTCTCTCTCTCTCACTCTCACTTTCACTTGTTTCAACTGTGTCAACAAATAGTAACGTCCCCTCTCTCTCTCTCTCTCTCTCTCTCTCTCTCTCTCTCTCTCTCTCTCTCTCTCTCTCTCTCTCTCTCTCTCTCTCTCTCTCTCTCTCACTTTCACACGTTTCAACTATGTAAGGTTCCATACCCTTTCTCCTGTCTCCCTCTCGTACATTGAGTAGTCGGTGTGATGAATAAATAATTTTAGCACTATCTCTCTTTCGTTGTCAAAACGTCGTCTTCATTTTTCAATGTATTAAATAATTAATTAATAGTTTATAATGCAGTCAGTGTGATTGATCCTTGTTAGAAATATATATATTCGGCGTCAATGAACTACTTACCTGTTATGTTGTTACAGACAATACTTCTGTTTTAAGGTTGCAGTTTACACACACACACACACACACATAGGTTCAGTAGTGTATAGCGAAATAAATTAAAATTATACACACACATGAAAACGGCGGCTGAAATTCATACAAATCTTCTGATGTAACAGTTCACAAAAAATAAATTAATTGTACACATGTTCAGAGGTGTTTAGTGAAATAAAATAAAGTCATAATTTGTTTAAATGATTAAATATATTTTAACATTCACAATATAAAATTCACAATTAAATAAATACATTAGAAATTGATATTTTTCGAAAGTTTATATATAATTGTGTGTCGTACTTGTAGAAGAAGCAACCTGCAACATAACAATACAACAACAACATTAAAAATCATGTTAAATATCACACACACAGATGCACACGCAACGCGCGCACATACAGACGCATACGCAACGTAATCACACACACACACACACACACACACACATACGCACACGCATACGCAACGTAACCAAACACGCAACGCGCCCACACACAGACGCAAACGCAACGTACACACGTTTGGGTTACACCACACGTGCACGCACACACACACACAGACGTACACGCACACATACGCAACGCGCCCACACACAGACGCAAACACAACGTAATCACACCCATACATACAACGTACACACGTAATACATAAACTTACGCGTAATCACACCCATACATACAACGTACACACGTAATACATAAACTTACGTTTACTGCCGTCCGAACTGAAGTGTGAGGAGGCAATAACTATAGATATCACAGTAAGAATTTTTGTTGTTGTTGTTTTTTTGTTGTTAACCAGTGGTGTAACGGGGAATTTTAGCAGGTGGAGGAGCAGAGTCGTCATCGTCGTCGGCATGTATCCGATAATGTCCGTACGCAAGGGTATCACGACCATTGTCTAATATATAACGCTTATCATCATACGGTGACAACGCTTGCTTATTTACACGCATCGTGTACAACGTATGATGATCGCTACGTAAACACAACGCACTGACAGAAAACGGACAATGATCAGTGAGACACTTGCGATACATATCGTGTCGCAGACTCCTCTTAATAGCAACTCGAGGCACACCTTTACATACACGTTTTTGACTCGCATTGCTAGAATCTTCGTGGGCCACAAGGAACGAATAACATTTCGCTCTGAGACCTACGAATTCTCTAATAGGACGACCACACGTTTCATCCTTGAACAGTCCGACAACCTTTTTGTTCTTAAGGCTATAACAAGGATGAGACGTAGGGTAATCCGAGGTGTCAAAAACGTGCAAGTCCTTCTTCATATCTGCATACAAGTAAAAGTAGTTTGTTACCTTAACAAGTACTGTTATCCTACACCGTTGGAGTCCCCAAACCATACGTGGACGAAATTACATGTAGGCATTGATGCCTTATGGACTTGAGTGGGATTGTCGCCCACCTCCCAATCCATAATTCTTATTTTGCAGACACAACATCTTACAGCATCACCGTCGCCTTCGTAAAAGAACCCGGCTTTAGCCAGATCGGACAATTTCACGTTCTCATGCGGGTATATAGGAACGTAAATTTTAATATGCCCACGACGTTTGATGTTGTAATAGCTATTCAGACGGTTTGTAAAAGAATGTACGTATTCGTCCATATCTACCTATAATAATAACAGTACCTGCTTCATTATCATATACATTATGTGCTATATATAAATATATATACATAAGGCTTTCAACACACACATCATAAATCCAGAACAGGAAAGGTATTATAACAAATATTACGAAAACAAGTACGTATGGTCACGTACATAGATCAACGTTTAAACAAACAGATTAATACCTGAATAAATTTTTTTTTTTTTTTTTTTTTTTAAACAGGACAGCGTATTATCTATATAACGTTCTGTTTCAGATAAGAATAGTTTGAATATAAAATGAAAGGGTACGTTGTATTTTGTTATGAGAAAATGCATTTCTAAATTTCGTTACATTTGACAAAAGATCTTATTGATCAGACGTATGAGTAATTATATTAATCCTTATGTAGAAAATACGCACGCATTCGTAAAATATAGCACTCAGGTGTAGGGCAATTAATCCTTTTTTGTATTGAACGTATTTAAGTAGGTCTACTCGTGATATCAGTAAATTCTGTCTAAATGTATAGTACATAAACGTACCCAGTAATCGCTTCTTGAGTTACTCGATTGATGTTCATGTTAAACGATTGATGACTCATGTAATAATACAGATTAACCTCGTATAATAATAATGACAGGACAGTGTATTTAGAACACTTAAAATTGGAAATCTACAAACACATCAAAAATATCTGTCAAACAAAAACACCGTTCTTGACAACAGTAACTGACCTAAGCACATGTGCTTCATTAGGCAACAGACCAAAAAATCAAATAGACGACTATAAGCACAATTTAAATAAAATCTGAATATTCAATAAAATTATGTTTTTTTTTTTTTACTTAGTAACATATGCAAATCTTTTACTTACCTCTTAAATGTTGTTGTTGTTATACACAATAGTCGATTGTACGATGAGTGTCTCATACAAATGAGAAATAGTGACATGTCGTCTTGTGTGTATATATATATCATACGGCGGTAGCGTACACGTTTGAAAGTTGATACACATTAAATTCTCTCTCTCTCTCTCACACACATTACAGAGATTGATATTAATTGCATGTATGTTCAGAGGTTGGGTGTCTAAATCGATGCATTTTACTTTCACTTTCTAATTTGACACATGGCTTACTTCCATACATAAATAGCTATCGTCTACGAGTGTTGCTAAACGAAATTAAAAATGTTGTAATACATAACGTCCTGTGTAATAGTATGGTATGTTTTTTAGGACAGCCAAAAGCATGAAAGTATTATTTAAATCTGTATGGAAGTCATATATAAATATCGGGTCAGCGCGACACAACGTAACATGATTCATGTCAACGTCGTATGTATGTGTGTGCGTGTGCGTCTATGTGTTCGTGTGTGCGCGTGTTTGGTTACGTTGCGTATGCGTCTGTGTGCGTGCACGTCGGATGTGTGATTACGTGTGCGTCTGTGTGTGTTCGTGTGTGCGTGCGAAAATAAACTTAATTTTCTTGATCTATCAAATAGTTGGTCTAAGCGTACATGTATTATGTAATTCATCTCTTTTCAGTCATCTACGTAAGTGCATTTGAATTATTTGCGCATGCGCATAACAGCTTTTTAGTACAGTTGCACACACACACACACACACACACACATCGACACTCACTTGCAACAACGTCTTACTTATCACACGTTCATGCGCTACAAATTGATATATAAAACGTTTAAGATACACTATAAGTACGGGACTTAGCATTGTAAGCTTCGAGATTACGCAATAGTAACAGCTCTTCCCCGCCCCTTGCCCTCCAGCGTTGTCGCACGTTACACTTGGTTATGCTTTGTCAATGGCGGGGAGGGCGGGGAGTGAAGCGACATGGCAATACAGCAGTCGCCTCGAAGCTTGTATTGATACGTCTCACATTAACATAATACCAGCGTTATAACCGTACCTTTTGTTTTTCAGTATTCATTCATTCTCAGTAAATAAATAACGCTAGTCAGGGTAATTTGTCAGTTTATTACAAACCGCGAAGATGTCGGCTACTCATGATTTTAGTATTGAAAGTGTAAGAATAAAATCGTTCAAGTATTGGGAAGTGACGTTTATCAGCCCCGACGAGTTAGCGTTTGCGGGGTTCTACTTCTACCCTAGAAATTTCGATGTTTGTGGACATAGTATGTCATTCGTAGACGATAGAGTGGAAAGAAGGTGACAAACCTATGAAGGAACATGACAAAGTTTCATCTACATGACAATTTCTAAACGATGTTAAGAGTGAGACTTTTCATACACGCACCAATAGACATAGTATGTATGACTCAAACGTTAATTCGCATCAGCAAGTTTGCACGCTACATAATTACAAAAATAATTTCTTAACTGTGACAATTGGTATTGAACTTTTTACCTTGTTCAGTCTGCTCCTCCCCCACGTTCCTGCTGAAGGTTAGCTAGTCGTGGTTTTGGACTTGATAATGATTGAGACACTGAAAGGCCTCGTCCGAAGCATGACAGGTAGCAGTTCAGCAAGTAAGCACGACAAAGTTGGAATTACAGAGACTGCTTATTTAAATAACAATTAAGATGAATGAAGATGGTTCGTCAATTTGAAGGAAGAGAGAATGTACAGGTGGACGTGGACTTGTCAGTTTGGCTATTCCCGCCGTTACCTCGACACTTCGAGCTGTTACGACTTTTTTAACTCTACAGTCACATTAAATTTGTAAAGTAGGCAACCAGAGTATCCTATCGAGGTAACAACGTCCCTTTCTGCTAAAACCTCTGTGTAGTAGTCAGTGAGTTGACGGAAGAAACGGTAATGGAAGTAATCATAATCAGCTGGAAGGATTAAACAAAGGATGGTGTGTTCCGGCCTCAAACAATTAAAGAGTCTAGAGCTGGCCACTCCAGCGCTTCCTCGGACGTCCCAAACCTCTCCGTCCCTTCTGCTTGTAGTTCCATAATTATTTGGGAATGCGGCAGTCATCCATTCGGCAAAGATGTTCCCACCAATTCAGACGATACTAGGCAATCCTGTCGCGTATACTCATAATATTCTGTTAATGCCGTATATATATATATTTATAATTAAATTTACCTCAAGATGTTATTATTTTTTTTTTTTTCCTTTTTTGGAACATGTTTCGGGTACTATCTTGTACCCATCCTCAACCTTCCGGTTTTTTTGTCTGATGAAGTACATATGTGTTGTTGGTTGACTATTATTATTATTGTGGCTTCCTGGTGTGTGTGTGTGTGTGTGTGTGTGTGTGCACGCTTAAGTCACAGTACACAATAAAGACAGAACATTGTAATGTTACGTAGGATAATGAAGTATAACATGTCAGATTTTGGTAATGGAAATATAATTTGCATTTTCATGTTAGACGTAATATAGTTACATGTAGTTTATTAGCATTTGTGTATGTGTGTGCACTTGATATTGCGTAAACGTGTCTGCTCTGCTCTACTTGCATATTCTCATGTAATAAAGGACGCACCTCGGTCATGATCCGACGCACGCACACACGAACACACACAGACGCACACGCATACGTAACGTAATCACACACACACACATACATACGCAACGTAACCAAACACGCACACACGTACACACGCAACGAGCGCACACGTACACAACGTAACCAAACACGCACACGCGAACACACACACAGACGCATACGTACACACTGCCGTCGTAACGTTAGATTGCTAATGAGGGATACAATCAGTCTGATGTATAGTATTCACGTATAGGCTCCTCATAGTACCATATCAATATCTGTAATGTTATTTATTTCCAACTAAAGTCAGAGACATCCCCAGTAGTTTTTCACCTAGAACGTATACAAAACATCTGATTCTTGTTGGACCTATCACTACCGTTGCGTCATGTACTGATGACCTAAACACTACTGACTGATCCAAGTGTGTTTGGTTCTCGTCAACAACCTCTTGCATAACTTTGCCCTCAGACGCTTTTACATTTCCATGTGTGAAGTTAACATAGCTCAGTCAAAATAACGATAATGCAGACGCATACGTAATCACACATCCGACGTGCACGCACACAGACGCATACGCAACGTAACCAAACACGCGCACACACGAACACATAGACGCACACGCACACACATACATACGACGTTGACATGAATCATGTTACGTTGTGTCGCGCTGACCCGATATTTATATATGACTTCCATACAGATTTAAATAATACTTTCATGCTTTTGGCTGTCCTAAAAAACATACCATACTATTACACAGGACGTTATGTATTACAACATTTTTAATTTCGTTTAGCAACACTCGTAGACGATAGCTATTTATGTATGGAAGTAAGCCATGTGTCAAATTAGAAAGTGAAAGTAAAATGCATCGATTTAGACACCCAACCTCTGAACATACATGCAATTAATATCAATCTCTGTAATGTGTGTGAGAGAGAGAGAGAGAATTTAATGTGTATCAACTTTCAAACGTGTACGCTACCGCCGTATGATATATATATACACACAAGACGACATTTCACTATTTCTCATTTGTATGAGACACTCATCGTACAATCGACTATTGTGTATAACAACAACAACATTTAAGAGGTAAGTAAAAGATTTGCATATGTTACTAAGTAAAAAAAAAAAAACATAATTTTATTGAATATTCAGATTTTATTTAAATTGTGCTTATAGTCGTCTATTTGATTTTTTGGTCTGTTGCCTAATGAAGCACATGTGCTTAGGTCAGTTACTGTTGTCAAGAACGGTGTTTTTGTTTGACAGATATTTTTGATGTGTTTGTAGATTTCCAATTTTAAGTGTTCTAAATACACTGTCCTGTCATTATTATTATACGAGGTTAATCTGTATTATTACATGAGTCATCAATCGTTTAACATGAACATCAATCGAGTAACTCAAGAAGCGATTACTGGGTACGTTTATGTACTATACATTTAGACAGAATTTACTGATATCACGAGTAGACCTACTTAAATACGTTCAATACAAAAAAGGATTAATTGCCCTACACCTGAGTGCTATATTTTACGAATGCGTGCGTATTTTCTACATAAGGATTAATATAATTACTCATACGTCTGATCAATAAGATCTTTTGTCAAATGTAACGAAATTTAGAAATGCATTTTCTCATAACAAAATACAACGTACCCTTTCATTTTATATTCAAACTATTCTTATCTGAAACAGAACGTTATATAGATAATACGCTGTCCTGTTTAAAAAAAAAAAAAAAAAAAAAAAAATTTATTCAGGTATTAATCTGTTTGTTTAAACGTTGATCTATGTACGTGACCATACGTACTTGTTTTCGTAATATTTGTTATAATACCTTTCCTGTTCTGGATTTATGATGTGTGTGTTGAAAGCCTTATGTATATATATTTATATATAGCACATAATGTATATGATAATGAAGCAGGTACTGTTATTATTATAGGTAGATATGGACGAATACGTACATTCTTTTACAAACCGTCTGAATAGCTATTACAACATCAAACGTCGTGGGCATATTAAAATTTACGTTCCTATATACCCGCATGAGAACGTGAAATTGTCCGATCTGGCTAAAGCCGGGTTCTTTTACGAAGGCGACGGTGATGGTGTAAGATGTTGTGTCTGCAAAATAAGAATTATGGATTGGGAGGTGGGCGACAATCCCACTCAAGTCCATAAGGCATCAATGCCTACATGTAATTTCGTCCACGTATGGTTTGGGGACTCCAACGGTGTAGGATAACAGTACTTGTTAAGGTAACAAACCACTTTTACTTGTATGCAGATATGAAGAAGGATTTGCACGTTTTTGACACCTCGGATTACCCTACGTCTCATCCTTGTTATAGCCTTAAGAACAAAAAGGTTGTCGGACTGTTCAAGGATGAAACGTGTGGTCGTCCTATTAGAGAATTCGTAGGTCTCAGAGCGAAATGTTATTCGTTCCTTGTGGCCCACGAAGATTCTAGCAATGCGAGTCAAAAACGTGTGTGTAAAGGTGTGCCTCGAGTTGCTATTAAGAGGAGTCTGCGACACGATATGTATCGCAAGTGTCTCACTGATCATTGTCCGTTTTCTGTCAGTGCGTTGTGTTTACGTAGCGATCATCATACGTTGTACACGATGCGTGTAAATAAGCAAGCGTTGTCACCGTATGATGATAAGCGTTATATATTAGACAATGGTCGTGATACCCTTGCGTACGGACATTATCGGATACATGCCGACGACGATGACGACTCTGCTCCTCCACCTGCTAAAATTCCCCGTTACACCACTGGTTAACAACAAAAAAACAACAACAAAAATTCTTACTGTAATATCTATAGTTATTGCCTCCTCACACTTCAGTTCGGACGGCAGTAAACGTAAGTTTATGTATTACGTGTGTACGTTGTATGTATGGGTGTGATTACGCGTAAGTTTATGTATTACGTGTGTACGTTGTATGTATGGGTGTGATTACGTTGTGTTTGCGTCTGTGTGTGGGCGCGTTGCGTATGTGTGCGTGTACGTCTGTGTGTGTGTGTGCGTGCACGTGTGGTGTAACCCAAACGTGTGTACGTTGCGTTTGCGTCTGTGTGTGGGCGCGTTGCGTGTTTGGTTACGTTGCGTATGCGTGTGCGTATGTGTGTGTGTGTGTGTGTGTGTGTGTGTGTGTGTGATTACGTTGCGTATGCGTCTGTATGTGCGCGCGTTGCGTGTGCATCTGTGTGTGTGATATTTAACATGATTTTTAATGTTGTTGTTGTATTGTTATGTTGCAGGTTGCTTCTTCTACAAGTACGACACACAATTATATATAAACTTTCGAAAAATATCAATTTCTAATGTATTTATTTAATTGTGAATTTTATATTGTGAATGTTAAAATATATTTAATCATTTAAACAAATTATGACTTTATTTTATTTCACTCTACACCTCTGAACATGTGTACAATTAATTTATTTTTTGTGAACTGTTACATCAGAAGATTTGTATGAATTTCAGCCGCCGTTTTCATGTGTGTGTATAATTTTAATTTATTTCGCTATACACTACTGAACCTATGTGTGTGTGTGTGTGTGTAAACTGCAACCTTAAAACAGAAGTATTGTCTGTAACAACATAACAGGTAAGTAGTTCATTGACGCCGAATATATATATTTCTAACAAGGATCAATCACACTGACTGCATTATAAACTATTAATTAATTATTTAATACATTGAAAAATGAAGACGACGTTTTGACAACGAAAGAGAGATAGTGCTAAAATTATTTATTCATCACACCGACTACTCAATGTACGAGAGGGAGACAGGAGAAAGGGTATGGAACCTTACATAGTTGAAACGTGTGAAAGTGAGAGAGAGAGAGAGAGAGAGAGAGAGAGAGAGGGGACGTTACTATTTGTTGACACAGTTGAAACAAGTGAAAGTGAGAGTGAGAGAGAGAGAGAGAGAGAGAGAGAGAGAGAGAGAGAGAGTGAGAGGACGTTAATATTTGTCGAATAAACTTTCTAATTTCATATACATGCGCTCGGTACTGACCACAGTTTGAGCACAACGTTTGACAACGAGAGAGACATACACAACGTGTGAGAGAGAGAGAGAGAGAGAGAGAGGGAGAGAGAGAGGACGAATAATACAGAGGTTGGTACATCTGATCATATAGATTTAATATACATTATAACACGTTACAAATTTGAACTCATGTAACGGTTGGTACACCTAATCATATATTTTAATATACACTATAATGCCGGTGAGTATAACGTTTGACAACGAGAGAGAGAGAGAGAGATACACACCGTGTGAGAGAGAGAGAGAGAGAGGGAGAGAGAGAGGACGAATAATACAGAGGTTGGTACATCTGATCATATAGATTTAATATACATTATAACACACGACAAATTTGAACTCATGTAACGGTTGGTACACCTAATCATATATTTTAATATACACTATAATGCCGGTGAGCATAACGTTTGACAACGAGAGAGAGACATACACACCGTGTGAGAGAGAGAGAGAGTAACAATTATGATCATATATAGTTTGAATTTCCCACCACAGAAGAGAAAGAAATGTTGGCAGATCTGCTCTATACACGCACACAATAATTTAAGATTGATAACCCTGATCATATATTTTAATATATACACTATATAACACATATTTGAATTTCCCTCCCCCCACCGCAGAAAATGTTGACAACCCTGCTCATATAAAATATCTATACACTATAATAATACTACAGAGGTTGGTACACCTGATCATATAGATTTAATATACATTATAACACACAACAAATTTGAACTCATGCAAAGGTTGGTTGGATCATATATTTTAGTATACACTATAATACATCGAGTTGGAACCACCCCCACCCACCACCACCCACTGATATGAAATAAAAAAACCACCCACCCAAAGCCACCCACTGATATGCAAATCAACTTTCTTAAAAAAAATAAAAAATTATATTCACGGATGCTGGTGGTCCATTGAACCTCATCCCACCAAATCAATTTAATAAAAAAAATAAAAAAAATAAAAAAAATTTATTCGCGGAAATTCGCGGTGCTGTGGTCCATTGGGATGCTGCGGGTCCAGCGGTTCGCTGATCTTGACACAGATCAACGAAAAAGTCGCGGATGCTGTGGTCCAGATATGGCCTGGGGGGAATTCCTTTCTGCGTTTGAACTCTCATTTTCCCTCTACTCAGAGATTCTGGGCTCTGATAACAAGAGAATAAAGTAAATAATAAATATCCTGTGTGTGTGTGCGTGCGTGTGTGTGTGTGTGTGTGTGTTTATTTAGCGTCTCTCTGCAGAAAGGAAAACAAACGTTGGGATTTCTCATGTGTTTGCTCCGGCAGCAGTAAATATTTGTTAAATACATTCACCGTACGATGGAAGCCTAAATTTAAGTAATTGTGCTTTCATATCTTTTACACGAATGGTTTAAAACGTCCACATCATTGACCCAAAATTAGAAATTTTGTTTTAAAACTAAATGCCGCCAAACGATATTACAGTTCCTCTGCCGCTTAATTTTTATGAGCAATTTTAATTTCCTTACAGCACTTTTTTATAAGTTTAATAAAACCGTAAGTTTCCATTCTACTAGTAGTACAGGAAAAATTGCGACTATTTCGGGAATAAAATTGCCCCGGTACTTTTGTGATTGAAAAAGGTATACTTTAGCTTATATTTTGTGAATCTAAAGAATCCAGAGCGAAATCGCGCCTAGGGGTAGTTTTATAAGGGTTGGGAGGAGTGAAAATACGGTTTTCGGGAATAACTTTTTAATGGTTAATTTTATAAAAGAAGTTCCAAACACAAGTGGTAGCTTATGAAATTCCTCGTATTTTGAGTATTTTGTTTTTATGGACGACTTTCTACGACGAAAATTGATGCATATTTTGTTTTCTCTATAAACGAATTATTTTTTAATTGGCACGCAAACAGCGCATGCGCAAAATTGCGCTATTTCAAAATTTCGAAAAATACCTACTCCTTAAAAATTCACATCTCCCTTAATTTTGATCGTAGAAAATTGTCCAAAATTCAAAATACGCGGAATTTTATAAGCTACCACTTTTGTTTGAAACTTTTTTTTTTATAAAATTAACCATTAAAAAGTTATTCCCCCAAAACCGTATTTTCACCCCTCCCAACCCTTACAAAACTACCCCTAGGTAGGATTTCGCTCTGGACTCTCTAGATTCACAAAATATAAGCTAAAATCTACCTTTTTCGCTGAAGAAAGTATCGGCGCAATATTTTCCCCGAATAATATCTATTTTTCCTTTACTATAGGGGGGAGTGGCATCTATAACTTAGCAATAGAACTAACATTTTTTGTATATCGTAAGATTTACATTTCGTTTGAACATCTGTAAATTTTTAACTCCCTTATCAATTTATTCATTGCTTACTGGGTGTTTAAAATTTACGTGCCATGCGTGTTTTGGAAAACGGCCAAATCACGAATTCTTTGATAAAAACGGTCTGGCGCCAATCAAAATTCACAACGAAATTTCACATGTGTTGCTGCACCTTCAAAAACAATAATAGTTCGTATGTGGGTTTAAACATGGTCATACAAGCTCTTACGATAATCCCCGTGGGGACACCCCACAAGTGCAACACTCCAAATGCACAAAGGTTTCTCACACCTAGTCCTTGACTTAAACTATAATACACAAGCTAATGTGAAATGCTTGTGACGTCAGCAATGTCATCTACTCTCAATCGCCGATCTTCCAATACCGTGTAGGCATATGGCTACTAAAATTATCAGTCTCATCAAACTGTCGGAAAACTGGCACTCTCCATAGACCGCAGGAACGATATAACAATTTGTCAGTTACAATCATGTTAACTGAAAATCGATCGAGAAAAAATCGTGATGAGGTTTGATTCTTGTTTCCACTACCCTCAAAACATGAAGCAAAGTCATTTTCAGAAAAGTGTTTGTGTTTCTATCTGTGTAGAATTTTTTTTATGGGGAACGATAACTGCCGCAAATTCAAACAGAATCAAATAACTTTCTACATATGTGCCCGAGTTGTAGAGGACTCAAGACCTATTGATTTTCGTGAAGATCGGTTAAGAGGGAAGAGTAGTTTACCAGCAATGTTTTACGTTTAAACAAGAGTAAATTACTTAAAAATTCATTTAAACTTTTTCAAACAATGGTAACTGTTAACAATAAAATAATTTTGTCACCAGGCAAGCAGGATGGAGGGGTAGTTTACGTGCATTGTTTTGTGTTTTGACAAGAGTAAAATACTTAATTTTAATAAATAAGTGCCCCGAAAACAAAGTCTTATTAATCCACTGTATAATGGTAAATGAGATAATTATAAATGGAGTGTGTAGTTGAAGGGGAAAGGGTGATTTTTTGAGAAATTCTGTGCTGAAATCAAGTAAAGTACGAGTATTTAATTTTAAAGGATAAGATACCTTAGAAATTACATATAATAAAACTATTACCCTATGAAAGTGTAAATATTAATGGTGGGGATCGATTGAGGAGAAGGGATGATTATCTGTGTAGTTCAGTTTCTTTTTATAAGAATAAAGTACCTAATTTTTATAGATAAAGTGACTCGAAAATAACATATATTAAACATATTGCGATAGAACACAGGATCATGATAAGCAATGAGCTATGCCTTATGTATGGATGACGAACATTCTCATGTTTAAATTTGTTTCTTGTTCTATATTTGTTTGGTTTTTTTAGCTATAGTTTTTGTATTGTATTACCGATAAGAATTTAGAATAGGTCAAACTCTTAAAAATTTTATTCGTCATTTTTCTATGTAATGTGTTTGTGAAAGTGTGCGCGGGTGCGCGAGTTATTAACATTTTTCTCTATTGTGTCCGTTATAATTATCCGATTTACATGAGACTTTAACAAGACATAAAATTTAATATTAGCTACAATTTCCATATATTCTGTGATCTTCAAATAACTGTTAAGTGTGAATTTTGTTATATGAAATCTCTATTTAAACCTCACTCAGCATGAAGTAAGAAAATCCCAGATAATTATCTGTGCAGGCTTTGCCAATTTCATACAAAGTGTTGCATGAAGTACTATTAGTGCCGTGTGCATAAATTATCATGTGACCGATATTTGGCCAATTAGAACACAGTAAAATCATTAAAAATTGTCTTTTGCCATGAGCAGATCAAGTTAGTTCATCTTGAGCATTCGTCTACTAAACGTGCGGTCCGCGTTCAAGAAGTTTCTCTCGCGTGAACGCGTAAACAGTGCGAAAGGTGTACGAAAACTTGGAACTCTGTGTGAGTTATTCTACAGACCCAAGTAATTCAGTTTTAATAAATAATATTGTGATTTACAAGTATCCGTGTTAGTCAAGATATCCTCATAGGGAGATCTACTGACCGCGGTAGATCTGTGTGACGCGAGGACACTTGAAGACGTGCCGGAAGGTGTACGCCTATACACCGTTTTTCATTAAACACCCACGTTACACCTTGAGATACTTAAATAAACTATAACAATATTAAAACATTCTAAAAACCATTAACAATCATAATCAGTGTTATCGCAGCGAGGCCGTGTTGCAGTTCGTCGAGCAAGTTCAGCGTGTGTATAATCAGGACACCATCCCAGCAGAATCCACGAGGGAAGGACACGTGAGATATACGCATCCCCATCAGCCATCTCGCCGCATCAAATTGGAATATCTTCACTCAAGTAACAAATTCAGATCTGAACTTTATATTAACGGTTTTCAAACAATATTTCAAAATTCATAACATTTTTGTGTATGTTTAAAAATATATCGTATGAACTATTATTCAATTGGTGTGCAATAAATAATTATAATACCTCCAATATAGACTTGTTGATTTATAAAACACACACCATATTCCTATGCGCAAGAATTAATTCAATTGTGTTGTCGCAATATATTAAAAATAAAATATATTAAACGACTACCCCATAATAAAAAATATATATATAAATAGTGAAAATAGCTTGAAGTTGGGCGATATGTTTTTAGAAATTATCTAAGAGATTCAAGTAAATTATTTTAAATATAAATCTTAGAACACGGAAGTCATGTATGGTTCTATGGTTCTCCATACAGTTTATTTAGTTTACTAATCTACTAATTATTATTATTATTATTATATTATTATTAATCTATGTGTTGGACAATACAAACTTGTCATTATAGCAGAAGAATAAACCATAATCTCAAGCGAACTTGTCTTTTAACACTTCACCTAGTACGACTCACACCAAGTAACCAGCAAAAGCTCCCTGGATACACATAAAGATCCCTTTATGTCTGGGCCACAGCACTATACTGCTATGTTGAGTCGCGTACTTCTACGTAGAAAACAGACGTGGCTAGCAATTGTGATGACGCAACGCTCGACGTTGTCCCAGACACGTTTGTCGATTATTCTTCCGGTAAAGGATGCGCCTTTACTCCTGGTGGCGCATTGCAGGCATTGATAATACCTGTGTCAGACCTCTCCCCCAGTCCATTGAATACACGCATGAACCCCAGTAGCATCGGACTCGAACCGCTTGTTCTCCCCTCAAGCGGCGTCCGTTAACGCGGCGGAGTCCTACGTTGGACCGAGCAAGATGGGGATGATACAGCAACCTGCCTTCCCACTGTTGTGGTGAGGTAGTGTTCCCCAGCCGCCGCCAGAAGTTGAAGAAAAAGACGTAGACGCCGAGAGATACCCCTGTGGATTGACCACTGAGCGACCATTCTGGGATTCGTGGGTCATCGTGTTACTAGTTTTGCAAGCTTTCACGGCCGGCTTCAACATTATTGTTATCAGATGAGCTGTTAGGCTGTGGTCCACAGGTGTCTACTGACAAACGTTTCGACCCCAACAATGGAGGTCATAATCAATGTCTACGTTGGCACGGTGTCTGCCATTCACCTCAGACATGAAGCAGAGACGTCCGAATTTAGTCTCTTCCTCATCTGTGGGGTGAATTGACTGACGGACACCGTGCCAGACTAGCCACTGACCACTGCCAAAATGGCCTTCGAAACGTGTGTCAACTTAGTAACTAGACGACGGCCTAAAATCCCGGCCGATATAATGTTTCCAACTATAAGTATATTTTTGTCACCTTCACTGTCCATCTTATTTCACCATTGGTAATTCTGTCTATTGTTGAGAGTCTTCAGTAACTCACTTCTGTTGCTTATAACCTATATTCATCTCATCCTTGGCCAGTATACCGTGATCGTCAACAAAATGTATTTTGAAGAGCCCTCCATCTCCAATCGGTATGTGTCTATATTACAATATATTTTCTTCAACCATGACGTCAGGAGTTCATTCAAAAACATATTTTAAAAAACGTTGGAGCTACGCAACAGTCTTCTTTTTAACCTTTCCTCATACCAACCACTCGTCTAAACACTCTTTGGGTTACAATTATATACCGGGCTGTTGGTATAGTATATAGATGATATACTGTTGGGCGTAATCCAAAGTTTATGACAAAACCAAACGTTTCGGCAGTGCCACCGACTGCCATTTTCAGTGGAAATGAGTAAACGCTAACGTAGATGATAGACGTTAGGACCACAATACTGTGGTTAAGGTTGGAGAAGTCCCTTTGAACACCAATTCTATTTATAAATTTCCTAAGTGTCACGGTATGGTAATAAATCAACTACCAGCCAATCATAAAGAAGAAGGTGTATGAGAGGCTCGCAACGCACCCTGCCATAAACTTTACAGTTCCCATAAAACTGTGGACCACGGCCAAACAGCCCGGGAAGTAATTTTAACCAAAATGACTACGGCCGTGTAAGCCTTCGTACCACGTTACTCGTCTAACACTCTTTTGCTCGTTTTTATACAAGCTGTGCCATCGGTCATACAATCCGCCTCACTACTCCATAAAAATCGGCTGACGTACCACGGTGGCGCTGTCGCCTTGTGCTTTGCAGCAGTGCCTACCGCGGCTGTCCGCTACTTTGTGCAGAGACGGCCTGCGTCCCATTTTCATTGTGCTGCAACCCCCCCCCCCCCCAACCGAGGGGAAACAGACGCTCTTCAGACGCTGACAACCGGGCGGTAATCTAACACAAACCACTTGATATAGTAAGAGCACACGTTAGCTATTACACAATGCCATTTCTACAACAAATTAAAAATATCTTTATGGAGAACCTATATGACTTCCACGTTCTAAGATTTATATTTAAAATCATTTTCAAAATGAAATATTTCCGTAGAAACTACTACTTTCATCAACCTTAACCGCAGTACTGTGGTCACTAACGTATACCACATCACGTTACCGCACTCGATTTTCACTGATGGTGGCAGTCGATTGCACTGCCAAAACGTCTGGTTTGCAGTAAACATTGGATCACGGCCAAACAGCTCGGGAAGGAATTTTAACAACAAACTACTCTTCTTTGTTACCGATAACGTACTACACATATAAAAAATTATCCCCTCCAACTTCAACTATTATTTTCATTTATAGAAAATTACCTCCTTCCCCTACAATTATCATTTTCCTTTACCAATATTTCATCTACCTTTCTATACAAAATTGTTATGACCTTCTTTTCAGGATACTTTGTTTATAAAAATTAACCTTGTTAATTACCCTTGTTAAAACATAAAACGTTGGTGGTAAACTTCCCCTTCCCCTTAACCGATCTTCACCAGAATCAATAAGGCTTGACTCCTCTCCAACTCAGGCACATATGCAAAAAATTACTTGATTCTGTTTGATTTTGCGGCAGTTATCGTTCGCTATATAAAAAAATTCCACACACACACACACACACACACACACACACACACACACACACACACACACACACACACACACACACACACACACACACACACAGATACCTTTAGGTAAATGACTTTTCTTCATGTTTTGAAAGTAGTAAAATCAGAATCAGCCCTTATCTCGAACACAATTTATTTGCCATCACCATACTTCCATTTCCTTACGGAACATGGAAGTAAAGAAATTAGCTTAATTTAAAACTTACGTACATGCACACACATATACATACGCGCGCGCTACATTACAACTAGGCTACATTACCCGCACATTGCAATGCCTTCTCCGTTATTAAACGGTAAATGATTTTCAGCCAAGTAATACAGGCGCCATTCATTATGCAGACACTAAATGTAACTTGCAATAATGACTACAGCAGCAACAACTGCAACAATTAATAAATGCAACAACGCGTCATTCAGATTACAGCGCGCAGTAATTGCAGTTCGTTACGCTGAATGATAAACCGTTTGCAACTTCACAATTTGTCAGTTTTGACGTTCTAATCCGAATCGCATAATGCATGTGCCTTTCCAAATTCTGACACATCAAATTCACGTTCACACACACACACTAAGCACCACATGGTTTTATCGTTACAATGCGTAAACATATATGCAAGGTATGGAGAAATAGTTCACGATCAAATTTATCGAAATTGAAACCAAAGACAAGGTAAGTTTATTAGACCCAAAGTAAATACGTCATGGTTCCAGCTCACTTTTTAATTTCCATGTTCCATAAAGAAATGGAAGTATATTGATCGCGAAAAAATCATAGTCTAGATAAGGGTTGATTCTGATTGTACTATCCTCAAAAGAAGAAGAAAAGTAATTTTTCCGAAATGTGTGTGTGTGTGTGTGTGTGTGTGTGTGTGTGTGTGTGTGTGTGTGTGTGTAACCATGTTTCCTATGGCGAACGGTGACTGCCATAATTTAATTTCAGTTTGTAAAATTTCTTAAATTTTTTAATTTATATTTAAATGATTTCAAATTTTAATCTTAGAACATGGAAGTCTTATATGGTTCTCCATACCGGTTTTTATTTGCAGGAATAAAAACTTTTAATTTATTGCATGCCAATATTGAAACGTTTCACAGTATTAAATTGCTTTAAATACTATGAAGCGATTTCAAGCTCCCAGCTGTGGAAAATGCCTTTGACAGTGTATGCTATGACGGGCTGTTGTTCAAACTTTGGAAAATCCAGCGCGCAGACGGTTACATTCACTTTGTTGCTGGCTTTCTGACGGAGAGTATGTTTTACGGTTTTTCGTCCATCTTCTAGCAGCGGCAGGGGTACACCGTACACCACCCCATCAGGCCAGTGGTAAGGCAGACCGCCGTATCCTCCTCCTAAAGCCACGTCCAGATAATGCAGACGACACTGCGCTGTATGCCTCCGACCGTAGTCCTGACCCGACCCTGACAGGGCGATAATACGACTGTAACTCCAACTCGACTGGACCGACAAGTGACAAGTTACCGTCAACCAGACCAAGAGCTCCGCGGTGCTATTCTACAGGCGCCGGAAGGAACAGCGAGGCAGGACATGCTTGCCCTGGACTCCAGAAGACAAGTACCTTCGTGTCGGTTCACCTGGTGTACCCATCCCGAGACAGTTACCGTCAGCTCTCTGGATTCACTGTTTCCGATACTCGCCGAGAAAGCTACCGTATATCCCGTAAGATGATCATCAACGCCCCATCACCTCATCATTTTAACCTGCATCAGTTAAAAGCAACTACCTGTTACTTGGTTGCTTCTATCTGATACAGGTATCGGGTAGTGTTCGGCGCTTCTTGGCGGCCTGAGGACGATTCCTGAGGGGGGAGGGGAATCGATACGTTGCCGACGGGATGACGTTTAAAAACAACCGACCAAGGCCTAACAGGCCGGTTTTAGACGCAATTTTGAATTTTTAATACAGAGACAAGTGGAACTGTGTATCTGATCAGAATGTGAGAAGACGGTTTGTTAAGTTTAAATTTGAGAATAGACGATAGACGGTGTGTGGGACGTTTGACGAAGATGTGGGCTGCTGAACCGCAACACTAGTCCTTCAAGTACACTATGACAACCAAAAAAGCACAATTATTATTGTCGAGTTTAAGTTCGGCTTTGCGCAGAAATAACTCACCGTCATTATCTACTGGGACGTTATTCGCCCGCGTTGACGTATTTCGCCAATGATTACAGTATCGCAGAGCGAGAGCAAACACTGACGTACAATCCAGCTGGGTTTGTTTTCATTTCTGGCGCAGCGTTAGAGTCAGATGTACCAAACAAACACACACACAAGATACGTACAAATGCTTTATTTACTGTGTACTTATGTTATTTTTCTCTGACGTTAGTGCTGGAAAGCTAGTGGAGGCTTGAAAAATATAGTTCTGCTGGGTGAAATCTGTACAAACATGCTGAATTGACCAACACATACATACACGCGTATGTTATATCCAAATGCAAAAGTTCACACATGAGATCGTTCTTTACTGGTTAGTAATACATAAGGCAATGCAAAGGTTAATGTTGAAACCTTTTTGCGTAATTACTTCTACAAAAGGGCGACCCATGTGAGAACACATAACGAGCAGTACCTAATGATAATGCGAAGTACTGTATGTATAATATACACACACTTATTGCTTACTAATGGTACCTATAATCTCAATCTTCTATTGTGGTGTATTCATTGTTCATAACCTAAAGATACCATACATATAACTTATAATGAAGTTATAATTACTCGCATTTTTAATTTCGATCGATTTCGGTTATAGTTCTCGAGAAACTTTGGACACAAACATACGTTTTACGAACATTAATCAGTGTTTACGAATTCGCGTTTTTTGTAAATAGTAACTGTTTCACAATTTCGTGACTGCGAGTGCACAGTTTATATGCTCTGACGATGGTCTGTGACCAAAAGAGCGCTCTACATGAGTGCCGGGTGAAGAGGTTGTACTGAAGGAATTGTGTCTTTCCAGCAAATTTTTGTTAACATCGTCTATACTATTCGTTGAATAATATATAAATTAATTAATACGTAAAACATTAAAATTTGTTACCAGTTAACCTTTTGTTTCTGGCGTCCTGTACTCAGTACAAACGCGGCCGTTTTCCTTATAAAAACATATTGTTACGACAATTATATAACACTCTTAATATGTTGGCAGGTGCACTTACGTAATTAGTTCTACACGTATCTCGGCCAGCCGAACAAATCAAGTGTCTCTGTCAAGGTCGTCCACTAAAGTAGCTACAACAATGTTCGAGGACAATTAACTATGCAAATTATGTCGGCATATCGCCAGCAAAATGGACAATTTTTTGGAACCTCTGTGGGACCTATATAAGCAATAGCGGCCGGCTTAGAAGTTAGCTACACCTGGCGTTGTTGTAGAGTGCGGATCAAGTGATTGTTACGGATTAACGGAAAGTGATTATCGTGTTATAATTAGTGCGGAATTCTAATAGCTGACATTACTATTGCGTGTGAACATATTTATCTTGAATTATTGTATGATCTTGTTGATTTAAAATTGTTATTTCTGACTAATTAAAGTTGGTGATTAGTGACATCATTGGTTGTACAATACGACGATTCGTGTGCCCGTTGTAGGAATACCTATAATAAAAATATATCTTTTTATAAATGGACGTAGTTTTTATTCGTGTTTTATATTTCAGTTATCTATAAAACTTTGGTGTCTTACGCTTACGATACGAAGAATAACAAAATTATTTGTATACAATTACACAGATGCGTGCTCTGACACACACTTTGACGCCTACAGTTATTTTAATTTGTTGTTGCAAATTAGCATCGACAAGAATAATTTATAATCTTAGACATTTCTTTGATGTGCCTTTACAGGAAAACAGATCAAGAGGGCGCTTAATGTACGGGCAATGTGACGAACCAATCTGGACAACACAATTTTATGTCACACTATCGTTTCTTCTAATTTCAATGTTAATTGAAATAAAATAAAATAATTCTCTTTAAATGTTAACTAATATTTATACATTGAGTTTCAATTCAGTTGAAAAACATATATTTCGAGTTACGCGACGTCTTTAGTTCCCTTGGATTTTGCTCTTTTCCCAACTATTTTGTAAGCCTGAGGGATGAAAGTGAATTCTCCTTGTTTTACAGTGGATACCGCTCGGCCAGGACCGCAGTCAGTTGCGACTTAATCTTGTTTCTATTTGTGTTATTTTCGTGCAGAAGTGATCCAAGAAAGTAATTGGAATTATCGACTTATTCAAGAGTAATTTACTGTATTAAGTGTACTAGTTTTGTAATTTGTCATCATCATCATCATCATCATCATTATCATCAACATCACCACTCCAAGGACTAGGCCTTAGACCCGTTCCGGAACTCATCTCCTCCTCGGTCTACCAACATCTCTTGTGATAACTCAAGGCAGCCACAGGTAGACGGATATCAGGCATGCGGTTCAAGTGTTCACACCATCTCCTTCTGTGGTCTTTAATAATTTTTATTTTCTTAATCCATTAACCATAATTCTGACTTAAACTGTTGCTCTTGTGCAAAGCGTTAATGAATGGAAATTGGATGGAATAATTGACCAACAAATTCTGTCAGCCAAGGTGTTAGACAAGTTTACAGTGTATCACCTACTCCTTTTTTACATTTATATTGACGACGTTGTAAGGAAATGGAAACATCTAGTACCCGCTAGTATTAATTTATCACGAGACAGATATTTGTGTGTGCTTCAGTTTGCTGGCGACTTGTTTGGACTTCAGAATATAAAATTGATTTGTAAAAGTCAGTTTTTCAGCTTCATCAGATTTTCAAAAAATACAATATGAAAATCTCCACTATAAAAAAACATGTATGGCATTTCAAGACGAGGAGCCAATAAGAACAAAAATAATGATTAATGATCAAATTTTAGAACACGTGAGCCATTTTAATTATTTGGGAAATTATATTGGCTATGATAGGGATCATGGGACAATTATGTTAGGAAATATGTCTAAACGATCTGTGGGACAATCAACCTTATTTTTAAAAACAAAGTGCGTCGGGGTACAAAATTAATGACCTACAAAGTTATGGCAGTCCCTGTACTGTCCCATGGGTGTGAAATATGGACTGCAAAATGGAAGGAAGACAGTAAAATACAGGCCTCGGAAATGGCATTCTTAAGAGGAGTTAAAACGTGTTGTAAACTTGACCGTATAGGAATGAGGCCACAGGAGAAGAGTTACAAGTGTTTTTAGCAGAATCCAATGGATACGACAGAACAATAGTCAATAAACTCATAGACAAAACATAAAACAAACAACAGACAAAGACAGAAAACAACAAATTCCTAACACTAACATACATCAATAACCACACTGAAAAAATAGTCCACAAATTCGAAAAAGCAGGATACAGAATCTCATACAAAACTACAAACAAAACAAAACACACATACAAAGCACCAAACAAATTTGATCTACCTAATGTTAACAAACTAAATTGCTCAGATTGCAACAAATTCTACATAGGCCAGCGTAGCTTCAAACAAAGGTACATTTATCACACAAAGGCACTATGCTCCACTACCGAATCCACCATTGCAAACCACCCCATTGAAGCAAACCACACGTTCACAAACATCGACTATAACATGGATATTCTACACGTACAAAGAAAAGGCCAAAACTAGACACTCTTGAACAATTGGAAATATAGAAAAACAAAAATACATAAAAACTACATCCTAAACGAAAAGACACATTTCAAATCGCACGTATTATTCGAACATATCACACCCCACACACACAACATCGATCCTTCAAAAGTCGACGCGGTCGCCAAGAACAAGACGGACAGCGCTCCCAGTTGCAGCCACTGACAACGCTTATAATAAGCGAAAACTAGTTCAGGCTATAAGGTAAAACGTTTACGTTTTTACCCAAAAAAACTTTTGTTTTCTGAGTCGGTAGTGATATAATTATATTTAGTTATTTTTCAGTCCACATTTCTCGCTTTCTGACTTAATAGTGTCCATAGCCCGTCGGAAATCTTGGATGGATTCGGCTTGTACCTTGGTATCACCCAATCAATAATAATAATAATACGTTTGTAAAGTGTATAATACGTAGGGGGCCAACAGTGAGTCAAAATGTTAATAGTCGTTACAAAATAAAGACACTAGAAAGAACACTTAGAAAGAATGTCATATTCCAGACTGCCAGACAAGACACAGGTGTGAGGGTAGACCCAGGAAGAGATGGCTGGAGGATGTTTGAAGGCGGACAAGGCAGAACCTTGCCTATACCGTGTTGCAAACACGACGATGGTGAATATTGTAATGGCTACTGAGGGAATTTGTGAAAATCAGAATGAATGGTAGGTGCACTAGGTGAGTGTGTATGAAGACGGTCTGTCAAGATCAGATTTTCAGTATGGACGATAATAATGTGTGCGATGCTGAGCCGGAACACAAGTCCTAAAAGAGCACAATTATTACTGTTGAGTTTAAGTTCGGTTTTGCACAGAAATAACTCACCGCCATTATCTACTGGGGAGTTATTCGCCCGCGTTGACGTATTCCGCCAATGTTTACAGTATCGCAGAACGAGGGCAAACACTGACGTACAATCCTCCAGCAGCGTTTGTTTTCATTTCTGGCGCAGCGTTATAGTCAGATGTACCAAACAAACACACACAAGATACGTACAAATGCTTTATTTACTCTGTACTTATGTCATCTTCCTCTGACGTCAGTGCTGTAAAAATAGCGGAGGCCTGAAAAATATTCGCTAGCGGATCACACACACACACACACACACACACACACACACACACACACACACACACACACACACACACACACACACACACACACACACACACACACACACACACACACACACACACACACACACACACACACACACACACACACATTAAATATAAAAGTGATCTTACGAAGGTCAGTTGAAAAGTTCGCGGAGCGATAGCCTATATGTAGCTTAGCGGTAAAACTAAATTTTTCGTGTGCTGCAATATTTGAATTTTATGTAAACTCCTGCTAATTTCCAAATCTATCTATCAATTTATTAATTACTTAGAAGCTGTTTAAAATTAACGTGCCATGCATATTTTGTAAAACGGATTTTGAAATCAAACATCATGGTGTGATTCTTTGTTAAAAATTATTTAGCGCCAACGGAAATGCAAAACAAAATTGTAAATGTGTTAGGAAATGCTGCGACTTCAAAACCAACGGGGTTTGTAAGTAGACACTTGAATTTAAACGTGGTCCTACTGGACGGCCAAAAAATGCACAACTCCAAATGAGGCAGCCATCTTGCACAACGCTTTTTCACACAAATTCTTGAGTTAAAGTATGATGCACACGATCATATGAGATGCCTATGATTTCAGCAACGTCATCCACTCCTCAATCTGCGGTCTTCCAACACCCTATGAAATTTTTTGAATACTGTCATTTTTTGCTGCGGTCGTCTTCAGTGCTTGTACAACCACGTTTAACTCAAGTGTGCCCCACTAACCGTTGTTTCTGAAGGCGCACCATCTCCTAACACATTCACAATTTTGTTTTGAATTTCCATTAGCGCTAAAACGTTTTTACCAGAGAAGTCATCACAACACAATGTTTAATTTTGTGAATTTTAAAAACACGCGTGACAGAAAATTTTCAAGCAGTTGCTAAAAAGTGAATAAATTGAAAGGTGTTCACGCGAAATATCATCTTGCAGCACACGACAGATTTTAGTTTTACCACTTAGCTATAGATATCGCTCCGCGAACTTTTCAACTGACCCTCGTATACAAAAGTGAGATAAGATGATGATGGTGGAGAAATGGACTAAGGAAATGATAACCTGAAAAAATAGACCTTACTAAGAAAGTTAGCTAACAGCAAATGCACAATTTGAAGGATAAAGGATAATGGAAACTGGTGCAGATAATCAGACAGGGTGCAAATGTTTGGGTGCATATTACCTATAACGTTACAGAGTGTTAGCCGTGTACGCAAACAAGCAGTCCCGTGTTTATCTTGTTAAGTCTCATCATTACCGTCTCGTCTGATTAGCGTACACTTAGTATGCTAGTTGCGTTGCAAATGTGTAGCCGATTTGCAAACACACCTCGCACGCTACTGACTATTGAGACCAGGTTCAATATCCCCCCTTTCTCTCTCTCTCTCTCTCTCTCTCTCTCTCTCTCTCTCTCTCTCTCTCTCTCTCTCTCTCTCTCTCTCTCACTCTCTTGAAGGACAGCCTACGAAACATATTTTCTACCAGAAACCAATGCGTAGTGGAAAAAGGGGAAGATCCCGAAGTAGATTCAAAGACCAGATAGAGGAGGACCTCAGAAAGCTGATCATAAGAAACTGGAAAGCCAGGGCACGCAAAATGGAAGAATGGAATCGACTCTTGCATCAGGCCGAGACCCACCACTGATTGTAGAGCCACGGTTGATGATGGTGATTAATGTAACAAAATGTGTATACAAGACATGGACTTTAACGTAAGAAACCAAGAAACGAAGCTTAATCTATACAAATAAGATTTCTAAGAACAACTGATAATTAACCAAAAATGGATAAAAACTTGCAGGTAATCTACGTTTGATGACAGAGGCACGTTTACCGCCAATTAGGGAAATTTTTGTTTCTTTATCTTATGTGGGAATCTAAATGAGTGACACAATAAGTGTTAGGTTTTTAGCACTTTTACATAGCTAACTAACACTGCAAATGTTAAGCTATTCTGTACCTAAAAGGCTTTCACAGCCGGCTTCAACATTGTTGGGAACAGACGGACTAAACTCCGCGTTATTGGGCCGTTGTCCGCACCTGTTGTTACTGACAGACGATTCGGCATTTCCTCTGGAAGCCATCTACAGTGCACAATAACGATTCGCTAATTGACACCGTCTTCGTACTGTGGGAAAAGAAGACGCTTTTTCCATACTACATTCTTTCATTCCGAATTCCACAATCAACAGTACATTTTTCTTTTTTTCACAAAAGACATTGTTGTGTCAATTAGCGAATGGTTATTGTACACCGAACATGGCCTCCAGAAGAAACGCCGAAACGTCAGTTAGCAACAACAATAGCGGACAACGGCCAATAGCGCGGAGTTTACTCAGTCTGTTCTCAACACTGTTAATGAAGGTGTTATGAATAAATTCTATAATTATGAAATTTGTCAGTCGCGTGTCAGGTTGTGCTCTTCAAGATGGTAAAAGAAATGTCGATGTATGGCAGGAACAGAATATTATGAGTCTATTCGATAGGATTCCCCAATAACGACTACTAAGGTTCCTAACATGTTGACCGAATGGATGACTGCCTAAATCCACAACTATTGAATAATAAGTCAATGTGGTGGAGGGCGGAGGTGCCGTGGGTAGAACCGTTGGAGTGACCAGCTCTATTCTGTCTGCTTGGGTCCGGAACAAACCACTTTTGGTTTAATCCTGGCTGATAATGAAGATGGTGAAAAGGAGGAGGAGGACGACAATAGTGAACAATTTCTATGATTTTTATCTTAAAATATTCACCCATATATCGTCATTGTAATATCCAGTGATATTTGATACGCATATTTGTAAATATCCCGTGAGGACTAAGACAGTTACAAACAAGAGCACTTCAGAACAAGTGAGCCGTTTCAAATGTCTCGGCTGTGCAGTAAGTTATGAATCTGAATATGATATAAGAGAGAAGATAAATAAATTTACGAATATTTGTGGTACGATTCATTGAAATCTTATAAATAAAACAAGACACAGCAAGGACTAAATTTTATAAGACAATTGCAATACCCTCTTTGATTTATGCGAGTAAGGCGTGGGTCATGACAAAATAGGAAAGGGGAAAATTGAGAGTGCTGAAATGCAGTTTCTTCGAACTATTTTAAATTATACTTTGCAATATAGAATAAGGAATGAAGATATCAGAGTAGAACTCGAAGTAAAGGACATTAATAAAATTATTTTAATTTGCAGAAGACAATATTGGGATCATCTGCAAAGGATGACAAGAGGATCGATTGCCGAAAGCGGCACTTAACTATAAAGCCATTGGTACAAGAGACGTGCGCCGTCCGAGGATGAGATGGGTGCCGGAGCAGGTTTATATAACCTAATCCTTGAAGAACAGGAGAAGAATGTCGTCTTCATCGCCATGTCCACTCTAAGGATAAGCCCTAATTGGCATGTTTCGGGAGCCATCCCTGCTTTCCGTCCTTTTCACTTTATAATTCCATAGTAGTTGGGGAGATGTGGCAGTCAATCATTTGGTTAACATGTTCCACCCATTTTTGCCTCTATTGGGTGATTCTATCAAGAATACTCATAATTTTCAGTTCCTGCCGTTCATCGACATTTCTTTTGCGATCTTGAGTATATCTTCTGCCACGTGCCTGAGAGACTGAAACTTTTGCTTGTACGACGGGACAGTGTAACGAAACAACATGCTGTTACGATGGTCTAACTTATCGTCGTATGGTATAGTGAAAAACAAAATACAAGACACCGATGAAGTCACTAAAAACCAGCTTTAATTATCACAGTTAAACAGTTTGTAATCAAGTCATTCTATAAGATTATACTCGTACAATAATTCAAGTTAATCTGTCCACACAAATAATAATGTCAACTATAAAGAATTCCGCACTATAATCACTTTTCACTAATACACAACTTGAGACGCACTGTGCAAATCGTCCGACATAAAACTGAAACTAAGCGGCAGGTGTGGGCTATTTATTGTATGCAGGGTTCCATAATATGCGTCCTTAACAAGCAGCAGAATATTATAGAGGTTACTTCAGCGCGGATTTGGCAGAAACACGCACCGTTGGGCTAGTTCAGAAGCTTGTCGAACAACAGTATCGAATGTACGAGAATGTTCCGTATTACGTAGCAATGCCTCCCATGTTAAGTGTCACGTACGCACACAAATATTACGGCTAGGCACTGCTGGGATAAACGAGAAACATGTAGAACATCCTGTAATGGCGTAAGATGTTAATATACGTCACGTATACGTCATATGTCATTTCTGACGTAACTACAAAAACCAATACAATCTGTTCAGAAAGGGTAAACAGATCTATAGATCTCAAAGTATCACTAAATACTCACTACGGTAGAAAGAAAGACCACGTTTATACAATAGCTCTCTTGGAGTGCTGCCATCAAATTATTGAATATTAGTTTAAACTGTGCTGTACCCGCTCGTAAGTATTTCAACAATGCATTTCCACGTATTTCCGTATTTAATTTTATACTGACGTAACACGTACAGTGTTTGAAATGCAGGTCACACAGAAGGCAACACATGTAGCTTCTCCTCCCCCCCCGCCCTTTCAGATCAAACCTGTTTTCACGCCATGGCTTCGTTTGCCCCCTCATACATGCAATATTACTACTATAATGCCACCACTGCACTGGTGCACTTGAACATGTGTTTGTGTGATATTAAAACGCCATTGGTGCCGTGTTACTTTCACAGTAAATGGACTGGGACAACAAAATCAAATTACTGTAATTCCACATGTAATTGGTCGTTTGCTACTAAAAACAAATGTACTACATGAATTCAATCAAGTTCAGCGTATAATTTAAAGTAACGTGTTACAGAAGTTACGGTTGTTACTTATGGAGGCGAAACATGGACATTGACAATAAAGGAAGAAGCAACACTAAGAAGGTTTGAAAGAAAGATCATAAGACGTGTTTTTGGCCCGGTTGAAGAAGATGACGAATGGAGAATAAGAAATGACCAGAAGATAGAGCTATTGAATCATGAGGACATTTTAAGATTCATAAAAGTTCAACATACAATTGCTAGGTCATCTATAGCGGATGAATGATCAGCGCCAAAAGAAAATCTTGAGGGCGCAAGTTTATAAAAGCAAAAAGAGTGGCCGACCTAGAGTAAGATTGTTGGATGATGTGCTAGATCTCAGAAGAATGAATGTGAGGGGTTACACAGACATATCAATGGATAGGAGATGTTGGAGAAGACTGGTGTTCGAAGCCAGAGCTCACGTTGGGCTGTAGTGCTGAAGAAGAATAAGAAGAAGTATTACAGAAATTAAGATGGCAGTGGTTAAGAGGGCAGGACGATTGTCCGCCTCGACGTCAGCGCCATCTGGTGAGTCTGTTTCAGGTATGTGACCACCAAAGATTCAGAGTATTTTAAAGGCATTTTAGATTGCGACTGGGAGACTGTTGTTTTATAGTTGACGAAAATCTGTAAACGGTCTTATTGTTCAAAACTAGTTAAAGAATGATAAAATAAATATCGAAGAATGAAAAGTATACGAAGAAAGTTATTAAATAACGGTAAGTATTCTCAACTGGAGGAGGGTAAGCAACAGAGAAGAAGACATTTTGTTGACTTCAAAACTTATTTTTAATGACATCACCAATATGGTAAATTACAGGGCAGTGGAATCAACAGGTGATGGTGCACATCGGCAGCACGGTGTGCACCATCACCCTGGTGGTCCTCCAGATTGGGGGTTAGAACGGAGAATTCACATATGCCATCTGTGAAACACTTTTACGTGCAGAAACCTATCAGTTTCTCAGCCAGTCAGTTGCAGTCAGTTGTCTGCACTTGACCGGGCCCCAACGGGAGGAGGCTATTAAAGGAGGCCTTGATTCAGTAATGGGTTGTCACACTCCTGAATAAGAAGAAGATGAATCAAGAGGTAGACGGTTGAAAGGGAATCGTAGAAGGAGAGAGAGTACAGATCTGGCCGACTGAGTTATGGAAACTACATAAGTTCACATTTAATGTTAAATATGTTATCAGTTGTACTAACGAGAACGTTAAATTAATTTTCTCAGGTCCCATCAGCAAACCGATTTCTTGACTATAAGGGGCAGATGTAGTTATACTATAGGTAGTTTGCTGCCGCAGTGGAAGGTTAATATATGTTTACTGCGCCAACCACTGCTTCTGAACTCCCTCTCTCTCTCTCTCTCTCTCTCTCTCTCTCTCTCTCTCTCTCTCTCTCTCTCTCTCTCTCTCTCTCACACACACACACACACACACACACACACACACACACACACACACACACACACACACACATTAACGATCTCACGAGTGCAACAGCATTCATTTACGTAGCCTCTATAGAAAGGATTGTGCACATAATTATAAACAACTTAAAATTTTTTTTTTACACGAACAGGCCAGCCAAGGACCACGCGAATATCATTTTTTTCCTTCTCCTTCCCTCATTCCACAGTATGCGCCACCTTCCATTCCACTTTACACCCCTTTGTTGTCTTCTTCTCACCGCAGAAAACCTCAAGATTTTCAATTTTGTTTCTGTATGTACTTCTATCCACACAGTCATTCAAAGAGATACCCAGTTTCATTATTTCCTCCTTGAGTTGTTTGGTGTATCCGAGGTGTATACAAAACAACAAAGATAAATTGTGTTTACTGTATAAAAGCAAATAATTTTTTTTATCACTATTTGTTTAGTAGTTCATTACTAGAATAAATTAGGTATTGTCTCGTTAGAGCTAATAAAGTTGAAGAGACTTTTATTATACGTTAGCAGTGTCTAAGAAATTAAATAGTTGTCTTCTATATTTGACGATGAATTTCAATTTCAAATGAATTTTAAGTTCTCTGCAATTTTGAAACGAGAATTGTGTAATTCTTCTTAGGGGACTCTTAATTTTTGATACAGTAGATTCTTGATAATACAAAGAAATTGTGAGTGCGGGGAGGGATAATTTGCATTGCCGAAAGTTCTGATAGTCAAAAATCTACAATTGCTTCAGTCAGTTAGTCATCATCACCATCTTCACCAATCATTGTTCTGGATGGTTTGTTCTAAAATGGTTTGTTCCGGTCCCAAGTAAATAGACTAGAGCTGGTTACTACAACGCCATGCCCCACCCTTCTCTGTCGTTTCGGATAATATTTCGATTGTTTGGCGATGCGTCAGTCATCCATTCGGAAAAAGATGTTCCAAACTTTTAGCTGATATTGGGCAATCCTATCAAGTAGGCCTATAGTTATAACTGCATGTGCAGCCGAATGTAATAGGCACTCTCCGAGGACAAGATCTTGATGTGCTCAAAGAGAACGTGATGGTCAGCGTTTGAGAGCGCATGCTTGGCCACCGCAGAATTTTCCAGCTGCCTCAAGCGACAACAGCGGCGGTGTTCACCAACGCGGGGGCGGACGCTGCGCTTCGTGTTCTGAGGTAAGCTTCGCCTCCCGACGAGAGCGGATCTCTTACGTCCTTCATCGGTCTGAGGGATTGTTGTATCTTCCTAGTTGGCTTGCACATGGTCCTCACACGACGCCGATTCAGCATTCCACTACCACATGACACTATAGAATGTGCAAAATTATTACGAGAATAAAATAAGTGCCGTGTTTGACGCAAACATATTACCGAAACTCACGAATTTAATGCTAGAAATAAACTTATTAAATTAACACACTTTCCTGACAATTTTTCACCACTTACGGTAGATTCAGAGGTTAGAATTGAGCTGTGGTAATTGGTGAAAAATTGTGAGGAATAGAAGAAGTATCTGTTCAACTAAACTACGTGATTATTTATTAATTTTAAATACCAATAAAATCTTCTACCAATGGCTGAGTGAACATTCGAGGAGTATCATTTAATGTTAAAACATTTATCACAACATGTATAAATAAAATTATTTAACATTATTCATTTAAATCAAAGTGTAACAACAGCTGATCAAAAGTAAATATAGCAACAGCAGAACAAACAAACGTACAGAATGTTACAACATAAAACAAAACTAATTAACTTCAGCAGGGGGTGAAGTGCAATGTACAGCAGTAATTAAAATAAACAAATGCTTGTGTTTTTCTTTGTGTAGCCAAAACTAAAAATTCTCTATAATAATCTGTCATTATTTACAATGTGTACATTTAATTATGTTAATTGTGTATTGCTCATTTCTAGTCTGTAATACTACCAGCCTTTAACATAGTTCACCTTACAAACGCAGAAGTGTACAATTACCATTACTTAGGGTGAGGATATGCTACTCAAAGTGTTCATCTCCCAGTACTAAATACTGTATGGTTAACGTACTAGTAACCTCCCCAAGCTCACGAAGCCGCCACTATTTTGAACGAAATATATATGTATGCTGCCAACAAACCCATTAAACCCAACCCTTCAAAACCTTGAAATAGGCACAAAAAATATGGAGGCAGTAAAAGAGTTCATATATCTTGGCTCCCAGGTAATCAGAACTGACGAAACCAACACTGTAATAAGAAAAAGACTATATCTCGCAAATAAAACATTATTAAATATAAAATACGGATTGAAAAAGCTCCTGCCATCTACCATCATCCCAAAAAGCACGAAATGCAAAATTTAGAAAACACTTATGAGGCCAGTGCTGACATATGCTTCAGAAAACTGGACAGTGATAATAGCGAGAGACTTCTAGGTTGCTGTGAAAGACGGATTCTAAGAAAAACATTTAGAGAAGTACAAGAAAATGGAATGTGGTGTGGGAGCTATAATTATGAACTATACCATCTTTACAAAGAGCCGGACATTGTCAGGATAATCAAAATATACAGGGTAGAGTGGGTTTATAGAGAGAATGGAGGAAGGACAGCCTACGAAATATATTTTCTACCAGAAACGAATGGGTAGTGTAAAAAGGGGAAGACCCCAAAGTAGATTCAAAGATCAGATAGAGGAGGACCTCGGAAAGTTGAACATAAGAAACTGGAAAGCCAGGGTACGCAATAGGGAGGAATTGAATCGACTCTTGGAGCAGACCAAGAACCACCAAGGGCTGTATAGCCACGGCTGAAAAATATTCGTTATTACATAACATCCGGTGAACATATTTTATTTTTCAAAGTCAGAAGTATGAGTAAAGTTCTTTGTCCGTGTGATTTTTAACGTTAGACAAGAAACACCACTTGAGAGGTGACAATATCTCGAGCGAGTTTTCATTTAAACTCAACCGTTTGCCATTTGTCTGTATGGGGTATATCTCACTATAAATTTTGAATATATCAACCGATTTTCATGAAATTTGCCTTGCATGTCCACAACTGTAAAACATAAACCTATTTAGTAACATTATAGATCGAATTCTAGAACAGGTGAGCTACTTTAATTGTTTGGGAAATGATACTGGCTATGACAGGAATTGTGATATTGACGTTAAGTTAGGTAATTCTCATGCGATCTATAGGACAATCAACCGTATTTTTAGAAACAAGGTACGTCGAGATACAAAATTAAAGTTTTACAAAGTTATGGCAGTCTCTATACTGTCCTATGAATGTGAATTATGGACAACAACAACAAAAAGCAAGACATTAAATACAGGCCTTGCAAATGGCATTCTTAAGATGAGCTGAAAGGTGTTGTAAACTTGATCGTATAAAGAATGTGTCCATAAGAGAAGAGTTAAAAAGTTTTAGCTTCAATGAAAAATTAAAACATTACAAACAACTGGCGGAAAGAACACTTAGAAAGTATGTCAGATTCTAGACTGGCCATAGAAGTCTGGAAATACAAACCTATAAGACGCAGGTGTGTCTGTGGATAGACCCAGGAAGAGATGGCTGGTGGGTTTTTGAAGGCGGAACAGGCAGCACCTTTTCTATGCCATGTTGTGAAGATGATAATGATGATTGATCCGCCCAAAAATTGGGAGCTGGAGGCCAACATGCGAGATGATCAAATTAATTTTTAAAACACCAAAAATTCACGCGGGGTATCAAATTGGGGACAGTTTAAACCAAAATATGTTATATGTTTTGGAATTTTAAAAATTTTAGGATACCAAGTCCCAATAAAGGAAATCAACATTTTTTAAAATTGTAAATAATTACAAATGGGTGTTGGATTAAAGGAAGTTTTAACGTGAATCTAAATATAGTAATTAGTTTCAAAATGTTTTACTTTTAAGAGTACCACGGGTCAAAAATGAAACTAAAAATTTCAGAAAAGTGTTAAACGTCTATATGAGGGGGCAGTTAAGAAGAACTGTACTCATAACACAGACTTTTAATTATAATAATTTAATGTCAAAAATATTTAATAATTTTAGGGAATTAAAAATATCTGCCAGTATATATTAGTACGAGTGGTTTTTATTTCATAATTATTATATAAAAATAAATTAACAAATGACTACAGGAATGGTTTCATTTTCTTGAAAGTTTAATCGTTGCCTATAAATTTATTTATTTCTTTTCAGTAAAGGTCAATAACTACACAGATTCACTTGGCAAATCTACGTCAAGAAAATACGACGACTGTGTGTTTACCAAGGAACATTGTATTTAGTAAATATTTACACTTAGAATTGTGCACACCCCTGGGTCTCTTGGAGAAAACAAACAAGTGGTGAGTAAAATCCAAAGGCTTTGTTTGTTTTCTTTTCTTACACGGCGGGAACTGAGAAAACTCGCCACAAGCTGTCCGCTATTTACCGTAAAGGGGCATACTGTTACTTTTACTGTACATCAGCCCCTGAGGACAGAATTATGGCGGACAGAAAATTAATCAATTTGATGGGGCCAAACAAACTGATGTTGTTCGCTCCTTCGCAATAAAGTTGGAAATTGGAAATCATACGTATACTTGAAAGTCTTTAGTATGTGTATATATATATTGCAAGCATCATTTTCTATATAAGTAACTCTATGTTTCTTGCAGTAATTATATAATTTGTGATGTTTTCAATTTGTTTCTTCTGCAAGTAGATAATATTGTATATTCTTTTTAACACCTGACGCACGTTTCACTGAAAAATATCAGTATCATCAGAGGTTTCTAAGTGAATTTCAACACAATTCACTTAGAAACCTCTGATGATACTGATATTTTTCAGTGAAACGTGCGTCAGGTGTTAAAAAGAATATACAATATTATCTACTTGCAGAAGAAACAAATTGAAAACATCACAAATTATATATTGCAAGGTAACAGGTTAGCCTATAGCCCAGACCAGACTTGCAGAAAAGAATGCACAATTAGTGAAATTTAATACTTTTATTGTCCTTTCTTCTACACACTCTTGTATTAAAATGTTCTTTTGTTATTCGACACACAATTAACTTCTTGCTGTTCAAAAAATCTGTTTTGAAATATTTTTAAATAAATGTTTTCTTAATTTAAACAGTTCTGTAAATTTTTAATTATTCAAAGTCTCTTTTTTCCTTTTCTTTTTAAACAAAATTATATTTTATATTAATGTTCTTTTACGTGATACTTTTAAAGTTTTAAAATTTGATAAAAATTTTAAATTTTGCTTCCCTGTTTGGTCGTCTTCTCTGTCCTCCCGGTCGACGATCTCGATCCGGCCTCCAGCGATCCGTCGTCTCGGTTCCACGTTCCAGCAACCGCCTCCAGGTACTGCCTTGCTCAAGATCTCCGTATTCCAGCCGCCACGATCAGCAAACGATGCTCCGGAACGGTAGCCGACAATCTCGCACTCCGATGGTTTCCTGCTGACACTCACTGCTAACACGACTGTACGGGCCCAAGGACTGTCTGGAATTTACGTTGCCTGGAATCGCTGCCCACTGCCTTCGTTGAGGATGACGTACTTTCAGAGAGAGAACTTTCAGGCAGAGAGCTTAGAGAAGACTGGCTACTCCTTTTATAACACAGCTGAATGTAAGCCGTCGCGATGCCGCATATGCGCGGGGCGTTGTTTCTATTTACTCAATTATATTCAAGAGTGCCCAAGTGTTCGCCGACTTCCTTTTTCTTGAATCTTCTAGAACACATCTTTGTAACACATGAATATACTTCCCTAACATTCTATTTGCTACCCACATTACACAACACTTCACTCACATATAAAATTATATCTTCATGGTTCTACATTGTCTTATTTTCTAATTTATCCTATTAATTTTATTTGTTTTTATTAATACTATTTATTTCCACGCATTCTTTTATCGTTCGGGACACTTGTAATACCTGATACTAATTATTCTCCACATTCACCTATACTGAGACAGTTTGTCACATTGCAATATATAAATCGGTTCATAACGTTATCCAACGTCTTCCGATCCCTAGTCTCCATTGGTCTCGATCTAACCAAGATTCTTCTTCCAATTCCCGGTCTCTCATTGCCCGATTGATGCCTTCTCTCCAACTCAACCTAGGTCTTCCACTTCGCCTACGACCATATGGTGTCCATCCCAAAATTTGCTTGGGGATTCGATTATCCGGCATTCTTTGCACATGCCCAAACCATCTTAGCTGTTTTGTTTTTATGTCGTCGACAATAGAGCACTGTACCCCCATTATCTCCCGGATTCTGACGTTTCTTACTTTTTCCAGTTTTGACCTCCCTGACGCTCTTCACCAATAATCCATTTCAGTAGCTTCCAACAACTTTAAGTTCTTTGTGTTATTGGCATATTTCACACCCGTATGACGTAATTGGTTTCACAATTGTGTTGTATATACGATGGTCATTTTGTTTTGTTATTTTTTGGTCCCACAATATGTTGTTCAGCAATGCTATTGACTTTCTTCGCAAGTTATTTCTTTCTCTTATCGCTTTATACCATCTTGTGTAACTGTTGTTCCTAGATATTTGTAGCTTCTGCAATTTATTATTTCTTGTTCGTCTTCAAAAATTAAATTTTTCTGTTCCCCACCAATGCACATATACTCCGATATACTCCGTTTTCTTTGTGTTTACTTCAAGGCCCCATAGCTTATATTCCTCTATAAGTTTTTGTGTCATGTATTCCATGTCGTGATAGTCCTGCGCTACCACGACTTGGTCGTCAGCGAAACACAGTGTGTACACTGTGTTGTCAATTAGAGGTATCCCCATTTTATGGCATTTCAGTTTCCAGGTCTTTAGTATGTGCCGGATTAATTTTACTTGTTGTTGTGGCCGTGCACTGTGACACGGCTTTGACAACATTCCATCTTGTTTCAGAGTGAACTGCTCTCCATCATCTACATACCAAATATAATGTCCCTTCTGACGCTAGAAGTTTGTACGACAAGACTGCAGCCGCACGAATACTTTTCCTTACAAAGGGGATAGAGTTGACAACAAAAATATAAGTACCGGACTATTTTTGGAAACAGATACAGGAGACCTCCATTTATCCGAACTCCAGTTATCCGAACCGTCAATTATTCGAATCGGTATCAGGAAATTAAAAAAAATGCAATTTCTTCCAAAAAAAAGTTTATTCCAATTGCAGTTGCCGTAATAATAAAAAACATCGTAAGTAAATGAAATACATATAAAACTGTGGTAGCTATGCATCGTAGTTTACGTACTGATCAGTACAATGTTTTCTTGCCTAGTGCTCGCATTGTTAAAATAGAATGTCAAGTACGCACCCATCCACCACCAGGTCACACCTCTGTCACATTTACAGTTGATCACTGTCTTGCTGTCTACTGTATGATGTATGTCGTGCGTTCTGTTTATACAGCACAGTATTTTGCCAAGTTGTTTTCATTTTGTGTTCACGTAGTGTGTATAACGTCTTCTACCCCGTAAACCTCTGGTTCAAAGAAAGAAGCTGGTGGTCCTGGTCACAAAATTAGTAAAGGACGTGTGACAGGACAATCAAAAATCTTAGGGCTTTCAAAAACGTTAAAAAGCTCACGACCGAATAGAAAAATCAACAAAAAGCGTGGATGACAGCAGCGTTGTTCTCAGAATGGTTCGAGGAAACGTTTATTTCAGAGGTAAAAAAATATCAAAAGGAAGTGGAAAAAAGAGAAACGTGCTGATTCTTATTGATAACACACCAACCCATTCTTCAGTGGATCTGTTGGAAAGAAGAAACTTTTGGACGTTTTAAAGTGCTTTTCCTGCCGCAAATGTAACGAGTTTGTTGCAACCGATGGATCAGGCCATGTAGAGTGTATGAAACGACACTACGAAGGCAACGTTTACGTAAGCTGTTGTTAGCAAATGAAGATGAAGAAGGTACAGCAGCATACCATAAGAAAATTGATTTAAAGGACTGTTGTTACATTATAACCGATTCTTGGAATTTGTTGAAAACCATAACATTACAGAGAGCATGGAATAAAATTAATGTAATTTGGACAAACAACAAATCCAAGAAGAAAAAAGAATAGACAGTGAACACAAAGAAAGAAGAAAAGCAAAAGAAAGTGTCGAAAAAATGAATCTGTATCAACTGAAGACATCCAGAAAATCATTATACAAATCCTGGCTGTTCCGAGCGTGACATGGACGACAGAAACGAGTGGTTGCAGTGCGGGTGTACGGACTCTGGATACCAAATTGGACGATGATGAAATTATCCAAAGTGTAAACGATGAATCTCAGCAGGTGCACGAAGACGATGACAACGTTGCTGTTGAACCGGAAAAGGAACCTACGGTGAGTGAGGCATTCGCTTGTTTTGACACTGCCATAAAGTGGATGGAACAGTAGCCTGAATGCGACCACCTGCAGCTTCTTGCTGTCAAGCATTTACGGGACCTAGCTGCATGCAAACAGGTTTCTACGTCAAAACAATTAACTTTGACATGTTCAACTGAAAAATTGTAATTATGTTATTATCTTTAATTTTTTGTAGTAAAAGTGAACTTTTTGTAAAACACGTGTGACCTGGTTTTTATTAAGATACTGTATCATGTAATAAAAATAAACAAAACTGATTTTTGAGCAATTTTCTCGTTTTCTTTCATAACATAACCTTTTTCTTATGTTTGTCCCAATTATCCGGATTTATGCATATCCGAATTACGTCTGGCATTCATTAGTTCGGATAAATGGAGTTCTACTGTAATTAAAATTCATGTGATTTTTAAACAGTTTTAATTTAAATTATTAATATACAATCAATATCCTAATTACTGTTTTAATTACTGTGTATATTATTTCTTGTTAAATATACTAATTTTTATTATATTTATTATTAAACTAGCGAGTACCCGGCATGCGTTGCAATGCCACTCAAAGAAAGAAAGTGTTTGTATATATATATAATATATAAAGACTTCGTTCGCGTGGTCTTCAATTTAATGCGATAATATATTTAGAACAGAATCTATTCCATTGGGTTGCCATAGTAACCAGATCTAATAAGTTAGTTTTTTAAGACTCCAAAGGACCCCCCAGAGGATCGTATTGAAAAAAACACCTGTCCTATGTTGGTTCTCCCGTTGCGTAAAATATTTGTGCCAAGTTTGGTTGAAATCGGTCCAGTGGTTTAGGAGGAGATGTGGAAGACCCCAAAGAACCCCCAAAAGAACCCCATCGAAAAAACACCTATCCTATGTTGGTTCTCCCTTTGCGTAAAATATTTGTGCCAAGTTTGGTTGAAATCGGTCCAGTGGTTTAGGAGGAGATGTGGAAGACCCCAAAGGACCCCCCGAAGTATCATATCGAAAAAACACATATCCTATGTTGGTTCTCCCGTTGCGTAAAATATTTGTGCCAAGTTTGGTTGAAATCGGTCCAGTGGTTTAGGAGGAGATGTGGAAGACCCCAAAGAACCCCCAAAAGAACCCCATTGAAAAAACACTTATCCCATGTTGGTTCTCCCTTTGCGTAAAATATTTGTGCCACGTTTGGTTGAAATCGGTCCAGTGGTTTAGGAGGAGATGTGGAAGACCCCAAAGGACCCCCCAATGGACCCCGTCGAAAAAAACACCTATCCTATGTTGGTTCTCCCGTTGCGTAAAATATTTGTGCCAAGTTTGGTTGAAATCGGTCCAGTGGTTTAGGAGGAGATGTGGAAGACCCCAAAGGACCCCCCAAAGGACCCCATCGAAAAAACACCTACCCTATGTTGGTTCTCCCGTTGCATAAAATATTTGTGCCAAGTTTGGTTGAAATCGGTCCAATGGTTTAGGAGGAGATGTGGAAGACCCCAAGAACCCCCCATAGGACCCCATCGAAAAAAATTCATAAACCTTCGCGGGCGTGCGCACAACAACTCACCGAAGTTTCATCGCAATCGGATGAATGGTATAGGAACGCATACGGGACAAAGAAAGAAACAAACAAACATTCATTTTTATAGATATAGATATAGTACACTCATATAGGTTATTAATTGGTAATTATATATTTCTATGTTACGTATTTATATTTTTTGTGTGGTATAGAGAAATATTTATGCTTTTTTCCATTCTAGTACTATTTAATTAATATTGTTGTTTAACCTAATATCTAATGTAGTTAAACGATAAATACAATTTAGTGGTTAAGAATAACTTTTGCTAAACTTGTGTTGCTACCACTAATACTCACATACACTTCCATGAGCACTTTAAAGCCCCTCGGCTCATTTTCAGATGGGTTGTTTCCATCTGAAGATGAGCCGAGAGGCGTGAAAGCGCTCTTGGAAGTGTAAGTGAGTATTAGTGGTAGCAACACAAGTTTAGCAAAACTAATGTCTAATGTAGTTTTTAAATCCTACCAGTTCCTCAGTATATTGTTTCAATGTTTATCTTCACTTAACAATTTGTAGTTTAATATGTAATTTATTGCATCTATATAACTATTTTTTAATGATTTATGAATTCATTATTATAATTCTTGTGGTAGCTAATCACCGACGCTGTTGCAGTGACCTTATAAATAAATAATAAAAAAATCGCTGTATAATCAATGTGAAAAAAAGGAGGAGCTCAACATAAAGTATAGAAAAATCTATTGGCTATTAGGGAGATACTCGCAACTAACAGTTGAAAACAAATTGCTGTTGTAACTGTGTGTTTGTTGAAGCCTGTGTGGGCTTACGGAATTCAGCTGTGGGGCTGTTCAAAGAAAACGAACCTTTAGTTTAGAAGAGATACAAACCTTTCATAACAAAGTACTCAGAAGCATATTGAATGCCCCTTAGTATATAAGGAACGACAACCTACATAGAGACCTGAATGTACAATATGTCAGCGAAATAATAACAAAATATGCAGACAACCATGGTTAGAGGATTCAGATCCACGGTAACCCAATAATGCGACACGTGATGGAAGAAGCTCCACACGTCCTGACGCGACTCAAAAAACAGAAGCCACATGATCCGGTATCCCAATAGAAAGCAATTAATATATATAGATCCGTGAAAATCTATGTGAGAGAAAGACACTATAATCTTGGGATAGTCAATAGTCACCCCATCTCCCGTGAAGGAAACATGAAGGAGAAGCTGCTGGATGAGCTCGTCTTACGCCTTATTACATGTCAGATCCATTTAAGTCTTCTGTTATTCAGCTGTTTCCACACTACTCGTATCTCGTTTAGTTTTTTTTAAGACTTCTTTATTTAAAGTTTTTCTATTTAGATGACATATTCTGGAGGTGTCCCCAGCACTCACCAGTCTGTTCTTCTCTCTCTTACCAAATGTCCACGACTCCTGTCCGTTCAGAGCCTCACTCCTTACAAAACCTCTGACAAACTTTATCCTTGTTCCAACTGTGATCATCACTACGAAATATTTGAACTCCATTGTTCTCAGAACACTGATCACAGTCAACTATAAAACCGAATTTAACACTTCTGTTATGCTACAGCCAGTACAGGTTTGTCTTCGTGGATCCGTATTTGACGATACAGTCAATCTATTATTGGCAGATACCTTCAAGAATATATAAATGACAGTACAAGAAAGAAGTAACTCGTACTGATAGAGTAAACGTGTGCTGAAAACGTATGGGCCTGTTTTGCAGAGAACTCTACAAGCACACAATAATTATTGCGCCCGCAATTAATGTACTATACTGCTCGTGGCAATTATTGCAGATTATAATTAACACGCAGTTACCCAGTTTGTTAAACACTATTGACAATTAATGACTGGTTTAGTTCCAGAGTTATGTGCGGCCTTTAGTTATGCAGTTCCACGAAGCTAGCTATTAACTGGATTTAGTCGGACCCATTTCATAAATTTATCTAATGGTTCAGATTTAATATTGGCTAACGGTAATATGAGAACTTATTACGAGCCGCAACAATAAAAAAGTCATCATCATCATCACCACTCCAAGGACTAGCCCTTAGACCTGTTCCGGAACCCATCTCCTTCTCGGTCTTGCGACATCTCTCTTCCCAGTAGGGTAATAACCTAAGGCTGCCACAGGTAGACGGATATCATGCGTCATACCATGCGATTAAAGTGTTCACACCATTGGCTGCACACATGGGCTAAGTTAGTCTACTGCGATCAGGCAGAGAGAGCTCGTCAGCTGAGGTGAAAGCAACTCTCTAGGGAAAGAGCAGCCCAAAATCAAAGTTTTCGGCCCTCCAGGTTGGGGGTTTTACAGCAGGCCAGTAACCTGCTTAAGTAAAAATATACGTACCTACAGACCTCATACGAGCCTTGGAAATCGGATGGGAAATACAACAATGAAAAAGTCAATATTCCTAATTCCTCGGGCATAATGCTGCATTATTGTCACAAGAACAGCATGGCCAAAACAGGTCTACTGTAGGTGCGTGAAAGTTGGGTGTCCTCAGGAAAGCAAGGAAGTTTAATCCATCTATCCATCCACTTCAAGTAGTCTTCTACAGCTACTTGTATCTGCCAACCAGGGGCTTCTGTTGTAACACTCACCACGTTGTAAGTCTCTCAGTAGATCTTTTTTCCATCATATCCTGGATATATTCCTTTTTCATACTCTGGGAGGAAGCCAGTATAGATTTTTTTGGGTGAACGATCCAAAGGTAAATAAAGGTTGAAGGTATCTTTTTTTTTGCGGAAAGTCAAAGGTTGCACTTTTTGGGCAAACTGTGAAATGTGGAGGTGGGAGAATAATAGCGAATGAAGATTATCGTTGTTGATACATGGCAAATGGCGACAACACGTGGCAACAATGCCCCGCAGTACAAATCCCGAAAGTATTATTGAGATTTAAGTCTATAGGGCGAACGAGTCTCTGAAGACATGGAAAAGTGGATTTTTTAGAGTTGGAACAGGCAAAGTGCCTAATTCCTGGCACTGGAGATAAAGTAATATATGAAGAGGAGGAGGAGGAGGAGGAGGAGGAGTAGGAGGGGGAGGGGGAGGGGAGGAGGGGGAGGAGTAGGACGAGAGGGTAGAGGAGGAAGAGGAGGAGGAGGAAGAGGAAGAGTAAGAAGAGGAGGAGGAGGAGGAGGAGGAGGAAGAAGAAGAGGAAGAGGAAGAGGAAGAGGAAGAGGAAGAGGAAGAGGAGGAGGAAGAGGAGGAGGAGGAGGAGGAGGAGGAGGAGGAGGAGGAGGAGGGGGGAGGAGGAGGAGGAGGAGGAGGAGGAGGAGGAGGAGGAGGAGGAGGAAGAGGAGGAGGAAGAGGAAGAGGAAGAGGAAGAGGAAGAGGAAGAGGAAGAGGAAGAGGAAGAGGAAGAGGAGGAGGAGGAGGAGGAGGAGGAGGAGGAGGAAGAGGAAGAGGAAGAGGAAGAGGAAGAGGAGGAGGAGGAGGAGGAGGAGGAGGAGGAGGAGGAGGAGGAGGAGGAGGAGGAGGAAGAGGAAGAGGAAGAGGAAGAAGCAATGATTATTGTGACTGTGTATCAGAAGTAAGATGGTAGGATGGCAGGATAAAAAATGTGTTGGCAACAGTGTAACATATAAAACTTGAGGTTATTTTAGCGGGTTTCCTAGAATTGACTGGTCTAATTGAAGATGACAACTCTTCTGAGCTGGGAAAATTCAGAATGAACGTTATAAATTGCTGATCATTATCAAATAAGTCCATCTCGGCAGTGTGTAAGGTGCAGGTGATGTGGAACGAGAAATGTAGTCATAGAAGAATCCTTTTAAGATTTCCTGAATATCACTCTTCGTAACACAGCAGGAGAAGGTATATCAAATACAAATTTCGTAAGAAACATGTTACGTGTCAATTGAGCTGAGCTTCATTTGACTGGTTTTTATAACTGATATTCATGAAAAAGAGGTTTTCGCATTTGGCTAGAAGACTGGATAAAATAATATGTCCACATTTGGAAAAAAGTAACATGTCAAGCTTGAGATTATTTTAATATAACTTTCTTTTTTTCATCTTCTTCTTTGTCTGGCCCTTACGCCTCTCATCATGCCTCTCATCGTTGGTTTGTAGGAAGTCTCCACACATCGTCTCCATCTGTTACTGTTCACCCACGCAGCTTTCTTCTTCATCTTCTATGACATCACAGTTTGAAGTCGAACCTTAGCCTCCATAATCATCAGCCTCCATTTTTTCCTGTCCTTGGCGATCGATGTCCATTGTTTTATTCTAAGTGAAGTATCAGCATCCCTCGCTACAGCGTCAATCCAGCGTTTCTTGGGTCTTCCGACAGGCCTTCTACCCACGATTTGACTGAGCAGTACCTTCCTAGGTCTTCGATTGCCTCCATCCTAAAGATGTGTCCTGCCCATTGCAATCTATGCAGTCGGATGGTGGTGGCCAGATCATTGCCTTTATATAGCTTGTATAGTTCCTCATTGTGACGCATTCTTCATATCCCATTGACTTGGATTGGTCCATACATTCCCCTCAAAATTCTCCTTTCAAAATTATTGACTATGTTAGCGGCTTGTTTTTTCAGAGTCCAAGTCTCGCTGCCATATGTTATCACCGGTCTAATCATAACTTTATATAATGTCACCTAGAACTGACAGTGGATACGCAGAAGAACTGGTCTTTGGAAATTATGATGTAATTATGTCTTTGCTTTAAGATGATATTATAAACGTAACAGTAGCATGTATGATTTCTCTTCAATAACTTGTCAGTTTCGTCAGCATCCAGAACAGAGTAAAACGATATAAATTCTACTTTATATAATCTCTTCGCAGTGAGACGAGAAAGACGTCCGTGGTGAATTACGAAAATTTCGTACCGTTCGGGGGGGCAGAAGTACTTAAGACCGTGTAAATAACGCTGAATGGGCGCTCATTAACTCTCGGCAACTAGGCCTACACAACGGTATTTCATAGAAAGGAAATTCAATTTCACTTCCAAGAAAACACGAATACTTTGTAACAATCTCAAAACGTTTGTTACTTAAAACGACGTTAAAAAGTTTACCAATTAATTTACTCCCTGATTGCGTTTCGTTTCTAACAAAAATCTCGGATAAATTTATAATGCCGTAAAATTTATGACCGTAATCAGAGCGCGTTTTGTGCGCGCTGTGTTAAAAATGTTTAATAAGCAACTCGTTTTAAAATAAATTACACACAGAATCTTAGTTACATTAGCGCAAATCTTGATTAAGATGCTACGTACCCAAGCCAAACAACCATCCGTATGTTTAAAGATTTGTTTCTTTATTCATAACTTCCTGCAGCATCCGTTTGCATGTTACATTGTGGATCCACTTCGCCTTACTGTGGATATGTAAATTACAGTAGAATTAAAACTGACGTTCCGGTGTTTTTCATAAAACAACTTGCCTGATCTTATTCTCTTCTTCTTACATCAGACACTATAGGTTGTTCCAATCCGGATGGCACCTAAGGGTTTAGAAAACCCTTACCAATTGTTGGGAGTTGTATCAGTCAGCCATTCGGTTAAGACGTTCCAAACGTTTTAGCCGATATTGGACAGTCCTATCGAGTATACTCGTAATATCCAGCTCCACTCTCACATGCGGATTCACAACTGGCCCGGCCAGGCACGAAGAACCACTTTTAACCACTGAAGAACTGTTAACTTAACTACCTTAACCACACTCCTCTACAGAATCCACCTTTGTAAACCACCCCATTGAAGCAAACCACACGTACACAAATATCGACAATAACATGGATATTCTACACGTACACGCAAAAGGCCAAAAACTAGACACTCTAGAACAATTGGAAATATACAAACACACGAAAACACATAAAAACGACATCCTAAACGAACAGACAGTTTTCAAATCGCACGCATTATTCGAACATATCACACCCCCCCCCCCACACACTATATCGATCTTTCAAAAGTCGATACCGTCGCCAACAACAAGACGGACAGTGCTCCTAGCGGCAGCCTCTGAAGAAGCTTTTTAAAAGCGAAAACCAGGCTATAAGGTAAAACTTTTACGTTTTTACCCATAAAAACTTGGTGTTCCGAGTCGGTAGAGAAATAATTATATTTAGAATCATTGAAGTAGCACGAGCCAGCTTCAACAAGATGCATCCATACAGTGTTGTGTGGCCGAGCCGGATGATGTGTACGAAGTGGAAGCAGTTTTGTCCCTCAACTCAGCAATCATCGATAGACTTCAAGCGTTTGACCACACGTAGCTTTACTGACGTACTTTACATGCGCAAATAGCGGCACAAGCGGTGAAGATTTAGAAGAATGTCGTTGAAATGTTATTTTTAAACGTAATTAGCGATTTAATTTGGTGTCAGTTACTCTGTTTCTACTGTTCAACACAACGATCCGTGCGCTCGTCATAACAATATTTAAAACAGTTTCACCTGAAGATCTAAAAGTAGGCATTTAAACAATTCAGGGAGATACAATAATTGGTCCGTTTCTATTTCTGTGTCAATGATATTGTGTTAATGATTTATGCACAGATCATTAACACTCAAATTGTTATTTTACGAAATATCAATTTCCGTTGCGCATCAAAAAAACCACCCACGTTACTATTCCTAATTTTTCTTGCACTGTAAGACAAAAACTATTTTATGATACACGAGTATCAAGCTTGTGTGTTGTTGGTTTTCACTTAAACAATGAGACCGGGATATGTAAACAATACATATTATTGTAGAAGTCATATTTGTTAATTAAGTATTTTACCAGTTATTGTAAAAACGACACCGTGTTAGTTCAGTAACCCTACGAAACTTGAAATTCTTTTTCCGCCCCCGTAAGCAACTATAAGCGAGAATAGAAAAAGTAAATGAAATCCCTTGAGTTAATTGAGGGCAGGTCCAAACACATTAGTCGCAATCTGCGTACTATACATAAACTCTCTCCCCAACCTCCCACAAACTCGCTGGTCTAATATTTAATATTCAACTGTTTGCCCGCCCAGTAATTAAATTCTACTTGGAAGAGATACGCCATTTACTGAACGCGTTTTGTTATTCCTTGAAATTTTCTAATTTTACTTTTCATACGCTTGTCTCATACACAAATCTACCCCCACAAATTAAAGACTCATTTTCCTACTATGTTCACCCAGCAAATTGACAAGAGCCTTCTTAGTGCTGTTCACTTCTCAAACTTGATAACATAAACTCAGGATCTCTCAAAGCTACTACAAATCCGTACATTGTTTTGTCAAAGTTCTACGAAAAGTTGATAAATACAAAGAGTACACTCACGTGTTCACAGATGGTTCTCGCTCAGACGAAAACAACGGATGTGCAGTAACATTACCTTAGTCATGAATACTTATTCAGGTTGGACGAGGTCTGCTCGGTATTTTTCTGGGAAGCTTATGCAATCCGATCAGGACTGAAAATAATAAAAAATTCCACGTGCTCCAGGTATATAATCTTCTCAGTTTCTAGAAGTGTTTTAGATAGTTTGCAGCAGAAGGACGCCAACGACCCCATTATTCAAGACATAAATGACATACCCCTTGATATCTCAACTAGACAGTGCAAGGAAATTATTGTCATTTGGATACCACCACACATTGGTATTAAGGACAACGAAATTACTGATACAGCTGCAAAACCTTTTAGCGTCGATTCAATATCATGCTCATAAGGTATCTCACAATGACCTTAAAAAATCTTCATTTAAAACTTTTGAAACACTGGAATGATGAATGGCTTAAGTCACCACCCGCCAAGTTATTCCAAGTGAGGAGAAATATTTACTAACAACCCACACTTACTGCAGACTCCACAAGAAATCAAGTGGTCATAACAAGACTCCGTATCGGCCACACACTGCTGACTCACAAGCACATCTTTACGAACGAGCCTCCTGCAAGATGCAACCACTGTGACATGGTTTTGACAACATTCCATCTTGTGCCCTGCTCACCATCATCTACCTACCAAATTTTTTATCCCTTCTGACGTTAGAAGAAGTTTGAACGACAGTACTGTAGGGGCTGGAATACTTCTCCTCATAAAGGAGATACAGTCAATAAGTACTGGACTGTTTATGTAAACAAAACATTAAAATTTACGTATTTTCTAACCCGTTTAAGTTAATGGATTAATATGTAGTCAACATATCTGCCGGTCTGCCGACGTCCAATCCGGTGTAGGCCTATACCCTAAGAGTGCTACTGGTAACCTTTTAGTTGATATGGGGTTTAAATGTTCACACCATCCCATCCTATATTCCTTGATAATCTTATTTAAAGACTGTATCCCTAACGCCTGTCTGATTTGCTCATTCCGTTTCTTGTCTCAGGAACCTCATTTCTGCAGCCTGAATCTTCCTTTCCTCCTTCTTCCCACGGATCCACGTCTCACAGCCATAAAGTAATGTCGGTGTTTTACTAAACATGATGAAGGTGTTGTTCTAGCTATGTTCTTCAAAGCACTATAAATTATGCCACAGATCCTTCTGAACCTTGACACCTGCCAATCCCAATCTATGTGGGAGTGAAATGAGGTACTGCATCCCATATAATAAATATTACAAACCTGTTTTAAGGTTTTACCGTTGATTCGTAGACAACTACCTTCGTTCTAATGGGATACTTACAAAAAAATAGTGCTCTCTGATTTAAAAGCAGCGACTCGCGGCCCGAAAGACATTACATAATACAAATTCCGCTCTCTATAATTAATACACAGAGAACAGAATAAAAACTATGAAGACACAGCGTCTATGAAGCTATAAAACGTTTCGGAATAATTAATTGAAAAAACTTTCTGGAGACCTGGATCAATGGAGCTTGACTGTGCAGGAGGCAAGAGCAAGATGTAGCGCAGAGAAGTAAAGATGAAGGACTTTACATCAAATTCTGGTTGGTTCAAAAACAAACCGTATAACTAATAGGGCTGTGTTTTAATAATTACTGCTTTAAAAGGCTGCTAAAAGTGTTGCCTTAACTGACAACTCAGCTGAAAACGAAGAACAAGCAAAGTTTTCTTCTTATAAATGTTGTATGAATCTTAATAACAGCGAACTGTGTGAAACTTATATGAGATTCTAAGCCTTTCCATCTGTAAATATTTTCCACAAAAGACTGAAAAGTCTTTTCCTCTGAATGCAGAAAAAAGTTAATGGGAGATATTTTGAAAACATAGAACACAAGAGGTAAAGGAACAAGTCTTGAAACAAGAGGAAACAGAATAACTTTGCAAAGCATAGAAATCTGCACTGTTGGAGGGATATGATATAATTGCACTATTTCAAGTGATACTAATTTTAACAACTGAATCATGATGAAATAATATCATCATTCTGGAGCTTCTCTTCAACGTAAACATTGCGGTTCTCTGAAGCTTTCAATCTATTGAGCCATATACGCGTATGTATATGTAAACTAACATTGGGCAATGGAATTAATTCCAGCAGTACAGTAATTGTAACGGCCGGCTGAAAAGCAATTAATGTAGAATCAACACATACATTGCATGTACGTTTCAGTATTGCACAAACATATGTTTATTCACACTAGTGGCTTCAATATAATATATATATATATATTACTATAATACTTATAACTATTTTACCTCAAGATGTATTTTTTCTTTAGGGACATGTTTGTATATATATTTCCATATATATATATGGAAGGAACAAAAGAATGAAATGAAACGAGTCATTGTGTGCGCGCGCATGCGACCTGTCCTGTTGTACAGTTTGTAAATATTAGCCGCTTGGACTGTGAAAATGTATTATTAATCTATTCGCGCACTGTATTACGTATTCAAATTTACAAGTGTCTGCAGTAATGTAAATGAGGGACAAAATGCTATCTGTCCCTGCATTCCTTAATGGCTGTGACACGTGGATCCTCGGAAAGGAAGATTCAGGCTGTAGAATTGTTGAAGTTCCTGAGAAGTGTTCAGGGCTACTCCCACCTAGACGGGAAGCGGAATGAGGAAATCAGACAGAAGTCCCGGATCCAGTCTTTGGATGATATCATCAAGAAGTATAGGAGGGTATGTGAGCATCTGATCGATTACCAGCAGTTATCTGACCTAATTGAAAGGAAAGATGCCTTAGGGTGCCGGAAGAGGAAAATTATGGCCGATTCCTTGCAATGGAGATGATCACGATGATTGTTTATTTTTTTAAATGCTGTTATAAGGCTATGAAATTATGTCTGCATTGAAAACTTCTCCAAGGAAAACTGCTTTACTTTAAACTGTCCGTATGCAAATCCTGTTTTGTACAGAAACATACATTTTTTTATCATCAATTTTATCATAAATTTAATTAATTTTTCTTGTTTCTCTATTCTCAAAGCCCACCGCACTGGCAGTTCAGTTGAATACATCGCGGAGTGACACCTATAGATACAAGTAAAATAGTTTCACTCTATTGTAACACTCACACATGTTAATTTTCTAAATGTATATGTTAATTTATCCATTTTGTACCGGTTGTTTGAAGTTTCCGTGTCATGTGTGTTTTCAAAAAATGGACGAAATCACGAATTCTTTGTTTAAAAATGTTTTAGCGCCAATGAAATCCATAACGAAATGAAAAATGTATCAGTAACAAACGGAAACAATAATTTATTGTAAGTAGTACACAGTGGACTTTTAGCGTGGTTGTAGGAGTATTCAAGTTGAGTCCTTTTATAACGTCTCCTCCTGTTAAGACATTATAACACAGGGAACCAGTTTAATTGGCCTTTGTCAATTAAACCGGCTGCCATTGTTAGTACTAATAATTTACTAACAAATTGGGAACCTGTAAAGATCAGGAGTTTGACTAAGGTTACGTAAATTTACTCACTCTCTTCTGTTTAGCAAAAACATCTCTTTATTACAGCTTCCAAAATAAAGATTCCGAAATAATACCTTTAATGATTCTTATGGTTATTAAATGAAAGATTCTGATAGATTCTGCATTTTATGCTCTTATTCTCTTTAAACTGTTACTATGATGAGCTCAAAACAATACAAATGTATATTACATAGAATACCACGGATCCGGGTTCTAATTCTTTTTATATTTTAAAAGTACTTGGACATTATGCAAACTATTTGAAGAATAGTTTGATTCAATTTTGAATTAATTATATCTGTATCCATCTTCAGATTACTCTTATCTCGTTACAGAAAGTATACATATTATTAAGTTATGATTTACATGATTTGTATGAGTCTTTACAAAATAAACTGTTTTTTACTCTGGTTCTTAGAAAACAATATAACCACGGAAGTTATGCTTCCATGTCACCTGGGTATGATGTTGGTCCACGGCTGGTCCTCTTCATGGTCCTCTTCCGTAGGTTTTCCTGGATGATCTTAGTTGTAGTTTGTGTTCCTCCATTTCAGTGGTTGACTCTAAGTAGTTAGCGCAGTCATGAGGCTCGGATTCTGGCTACCTGGAGCTCATAGTGTTGTAGTTGATGATTCACTCCGGTCGGTCGTGTTCACTTTTACATTTTGGTTTAAACTGCACTGATGTTACCTTATGATATGGTATGGAACATACCTTAACGATTAAACCATTTCATAAAGAGATGTGTCGGCTACGCCTTTTTTTATTTTGTTTTATTTACATTTAAACTACGTAACTTTTGTTTTTACATTTCACTTCGTTTAACTACATGTGGGGCTTGTGTATCACAAAACACTTATTCACGGATACCTAGTTTTACAATATAGAAGTATTCGTCTTCACAACACGTGACAAGGCTGTTGGCTTGGCCGTGATTCAGAGGAGACTGTCTGTAAGGTTTTGTGGCCGCGTAGGGAGATTGGCGCGGTTCCCGCCGCGAGAAGAAATAGTTCGTACTTTTAATATTATTATTTACCTCTACTTAGCTACTATTAATCCTACTATAGCTTCTTTATTTAGTCAATATTTCATTTATTATTATCAAGTCCTTTTTTATATAATTAGGATGGTTATTTTAATTAGCTCAACAACCTTATGATTTGCATGTCCGTACTCGCGGTTGACAAGAAGGTACAGGTATTTTGTACAAAGGGGAGGGTGGATTATTTTCTCACTTGTTATTTCAAACAAAAATATTTTTTTTTTTTTGTGCTATTCAAATTGGCTTTAAATCGTCACACTTTAGTGGACACCCGAAAGTGCAGTCTCCAATTCCGTCACCCATCTTGCACAGAGGTTTTCATACCAACTTCCTCAGGTAAAATATAATATACTAGTTCATGTGATATTCCTGTGATGTCATCAGTGTCAGACACTATCGATCGCCGGGCTTCCAATACAGCGTATCAAATTTTTTTAATCATATCTTTTGAGTTATTGCAATTTTCGACCGTCCACCGAGGGGATCATCTTCAGCGCTCGTACAACCAGCACTGGGTGTTTCAAACAGGTTAGAATGATTCAGATAGAGGAGGGTGAGAGCGAGTCTCCGGGGACTTAGAAATCGAAACAATTTGGTTAAGGGAAACAATGCTAACAGCAAACCCTGTTACTTCAAGTAGGGTGGTTGGAGCATAGTACCAGCACTCCTCCACCTAGAGAAGCTTGCATTCCACCTAATAGTCTTATTCCTGCGATTATATTTACAATTATTGAGTGACTGAAGCGATGGAGAATCTCAGTGTACAAGAGGAAGACTGGAGAGAGATGAAATTTGGAAGCTGAAATGGGAGGGAATACCGGAAAACCTGTGTACACAATTCTTTGTGTTTAACACAACCCGAGCGTTGCAATGGAAACAAATGAAGCTACCTTATAAATGCATTATTACTAAGATGACAACGTAGCAAAGAAAAGTACAGTTCGTTGTGTGCTTGGGAAAGTTTGAGCGTGTGACACTTGTGCACCGTGAATGTCATTGAGTGTGTTTAACGAGGATTCGTCATACAAGAGTAACAGTTAATATACTATTACTATTAACATAATTAACATACAATTGCTATAAACAATTTAAGAAGAGAAAAATCTTACACGATATAAAGCGTTCTGGTAGACCACAGAATTAATGAGAAGGAAGAAGATGAAGAGGAAGAAGCAGAAAAAGAAGAAGAAGAACTAATGATAATATGATGTATTTATAATATACACACACTTATTGTTTTATAATAAAGTTTTAATTACTCGCATTCTTAATTTCGATTCACTTCGGTCATAGACCATCGTCAAGACATATACACTGTACACTCGCGGTCACTCTATTGTAAAAGAGTTACTATTTAAAAAAAAAAAGAATTCGTAAACACTGATTAATGAAACGTATGTTTGTGTCCAACGTTCTCGAGAAAACTTAGTGTTCAAAGTCCACGTTTGAAAAATCAGTTCTCGAGAAACTTTGGATACAAACGTACGTTTCGTTAATCTGTGTTTACGAATTGTTTCTTTTTTCTGCAAATAGTAACTGTTTACAACAGTGTGACCGAAAGTGCACAATGTGTATGTCCTGACGATGGTCTATGATCTAAATCGATCGAAATTAAGAATGTGAGTAATTAAAACTTTATTATAAATCATACTATGGTGTTTTTAGGTTATGAACAATGAATACACCACAATACATGAAGAAGAAAAACAAGAAGAAAAACAAGAAGAAAAAGAAAGAGAAAGAAATATGAAGAAGAAGGAGAAATGAACAAGAAGGAAGAGATAAGGGGAAGAAGAAAACAACAACAACAACAACAACAACAACAACAACAACAAGAAATTAATGATCGATTAAAACTGATGACAAGCATGAAACAGGAGGAGCTTGATACGAACAAGCAATATACGCAATAAGGTAGGTAAGGTATGACAATTGAAACGTTACAAAGCCAGGACTTCACTAAGCGCCTTCATGAAAATAGTTTTAATTAACAGCAAACACTGTTGAATATTAAATATTACAGAGAGGGAGGCTCTGTAGTTTATAGCCTTGCTAGCTTGGGACTGCTAATGTGTTTGGCCCTACCCTCAATTAACTACGGGGTTTCATTTAGTTTTCCCTCATTTCGTGAATTTAAGGGTAAACTGGGCCGGAAGGTTTTTTGTTACTGAGCTGAGAGAGAGAGAGAGAGAGAGAGAGAGAGAGAGAGAGAGAGAGAGAGAGAGAGAGAGAGAGAGAGAGAGAGAGAGAGAGAGAGAGAGGGGGAGAGAGGGGGGAGATTTCGTTGAGAATTATTTTCCAATTTAGTCTATGTTTATGTATCTTTAACAGAGTTGTTTGAAAATAATTTGGTAGATTTAAATAGAGCAAGACATATTAAGGACAACGGAGTGGATTGGAAAAGAAATTATTGTGCGTCCACTAGGTATATACCTGTGAATGAGAATGGTCAAATGTTTTGTTTGAAGCGGTTGCTGTACGGGTCAGAAACTTGGATATTGAAGAAGGAAGAGGAGAGGAAATTAAAGGACTTCAAGATGTAGACAAGTAGAACGATAGACAGGATTTCCTGGAAGGATAGAATGAGAAATAGGGAGGAGATTAGAAGAATAGGAGAGAAAAAGAAAGTGTTGGCTATCATCAGGCTCTACGCGCCAAAGACAAGGTAATGTGGTGGTAGAAACATTGAAGTTACTGGAAAATGGAAGGCGAAATAGAGGACGGACGGGAGATAAGGTGATAGATGGTATATACGGATGCGAAACCAGGAAATGAAGAAACAGGCCCAAGATAGTAAAGCGTGGGGGAATCGAAGCATGTCATGTAAGCATGCATGATGGTGATGTATAAAATCTCTTTGGTTTAGTAAAGGCTGAAACTAAAGTACGCCTTTAAGCACCCACAACCCCTACTACAATGTGACTGGAATACGTTTATTCCATACAGTAAACGTTGCTGTGAATATTGGTGCGACAATTATATAACGCTCTCGAAGGTCCGGTTACGTAACGCTCTCGGAAAGTCGGCAGGTCCGGTTACGTAACAGTTGTACACGTTTCTCGGCTAGCCAAGCAGGTGCAGTGTCTCTGATAAGGCCGTCCACTAAAGTAGCTTCCAAACGGTTTGAGTGCTTTTTAACTACGCAACGTATGTTGACATGCAGCCAAAAGAATGGAAAATTATTCTGGAACACTGCGGGACCTATATAAGCAACAGCGACCGGCTTAAAACTTAGTTACACCTGGCGTTATTGTAGAGTGCGGATCAAGTGGTTGTTGCTGATTAGTGGACAGTAATTATTGTTTTGTGATTAGTGCGGAACTCTATTAGTTGATATTATTATTGCGTGTGGACAAATTTAACTTGAATTACTGTATGAGAGAATCTTGTTGATTTCAAACTGTCATTTGTGACTGATTAAAGCTGGTAATTAGCGACTTCATTGGTGTTCGTATTTTGTTTCCACTGTACAATTCGACGATCCGTGAGACTGTCGTAACAGTGACGTCAGAAGTGGGAGTGTCGTAGCACTATAAACAGGTTAAAGCAATTGAAGCTAAAAATATCACGGAATGTCACCGATTAAGTAACGTTTCTCTTCTAAAATAGTGTATAAAACGTAATTGCACTATCTACGTACATACACACCACTAGTTCCAGTTTCGATTGTAGTCTTGTCATTTCTCACGTCTAGAGTAATTACAGGTTTCCCAGCAGTTCAGACGAAAAGGAAAATTATTACTTTTGGACCGAATAATCATAGCAATTAAGCACCAGCAATTTTTACGTTAACAACATGAAAAGTAATTGGCTTGAATGAGAACCCTGTTTTTGGGTCACAATGGGCGTAACTAGATTAACTGATATCACAATTGTATCCGCTGACAACTCTTTTGTCGGACAGTTTGGTGATAACTTCTTCTTCTTCTTCTTCTTCTTCTTCTTCTTCTTCTTCTTCTTCTTCTTCTTCTTCTTCTTCTTCTTCTTCTTCTTCTTCTTCTTCTTCTTCTGGTTCTGCTTCTCCTTCTTCTTCTTCTTCGTCTTCTTCTTCTTCTTCTTCTTCTTCTTCTTCTTCTTCTTCTTCTTCTTCTTCTGGTTCTTCTTCTCCTTCTTCTTCTTCTTCTTCTTCTTCTTCTTCTTCTTCTTCTTCTTCTTCTTCTTCTTCTTCTTCTTCTCAACCCACAGGTTGTTGGGCTTACAATTTCGTCTCTTCTAAAGACAGTCTATGAATACCTACATAATTCGTTCCTCCATTTCCATCCTACCTGAGTCCTCCACTCCCATTGTGCTCCTCAATCATTCCTTCGATCAGGGTGGTGAACCAGATTGAATAGCGGTACAGGTGATCAACCACAGTGCTTCTCCTTTCCGCAGTGGTTTCAGCCAGAATTCTTCTTTCGTTCATTTTCTTCAATACCACATCGTTAGTCACTCCTTCAGTCCACGGTGTTCTTAGGACCCTCCTACTGCACCACATCTCAAATGCTTTAAGACTGTCCAGTTGCTGTCCAGTTTCCTCAGCCCCCCCAGGTGTGTGCGTGTGTGTGCGCGCGCACATACATGCATATATATTGTAGCGTGACAGATATAAGCATAATATTGAATGGCAATTGATCATTAGAATAATAAAGTTATACTGTTTAAATTTGGAAGAAAGCATTAAATTTAATATAAATAGATTAATTCATAGCAACTGTGGAAAGAAATCATTACTATAAAGAAAATACAAGTTCAAATAAAAGGAGTTACTAGTGATGAGTCATCCAAAACCAGTCTCATAACCAAAGGTTTTCAAGGTATAACCCAGGAAGGTAAAAAGTAAATAACAAAGCAGTACTGAATATGACCAAACCCACAACGAGGAAGAATAAATAGAAGAGAAACCCTAAAATAAGCCAAGATCAACCAATACAGGTTGTGTATTTCTGTAATACGTGGATAACCTAACCTATAATCGTCATACAAAGCGAGTGTATAGTGAGTTATTGTGAAATCGCGAGTGACTTGTAAAATACTTCTGAAACTATCATATTATAACAGAAACAATCAAGTAACACTCCATAACACAGAACAATATAAATCTACTCCGAAAAACACCATAAAACACTAGAAAACTGTATAATACATTAAACCAAATTAGTGACGGAATCGGAGAAAGTGTTTGAACTAATAATTATACAGATACACTAAATACAACCCAGAATCACTACACCAGTCACTACACAACATATAACAAGAGATTTGCGGACACGAGAACAGAAATATTGCGTCAAAATACATTATTTGGAACGCAGCAGGGACGAGTCACATTTTGATCAACTTGACGGCGGCCATTTGCTTTGACCATCCCAGTGCCTCTTCTTGGTTCAGAACAGCTGTTTGGTGAAAACAATTATTATATTTACAATTTATTATTCAATGTCTGTGTTTATTAATAACTATTAATTTGATTGTAACGTTATACTTTTTAAATATTAGCCCGATTTCTCTGACTTTGGTAATAACTGGCTGTTTAAAGAACCCTATATAATTTTTATAACATATACTTGTAACTTTTTTCGATATCCTGAGAATCGATACTAATCGATAAGAGTCAATATTGCTGTTACTTAATAAAACATTAATACTTTTCAATACTTAATAGTTCTTTATTTCTTCAATAATACTAATTACCAATAATATAATTCTAATTGATAATCTACAAAGACTTTACCACCCGTAAGTGAAGATAACCTAAAAAATAGAAAGGTAAACAAATATCGATTGGTTTACAGACAGTCTTATGAGTGGTGATAGATTATTTAAATTATACTAAAACTTTAATAAAAATTTTCAGAAGAGCATTACACTGTTTAAAACTGCACAGCCCTATATTAATTAATTGATCCTAATTAATTAATTAATAAAATTAAAATTTTTTTTTTATTATTTTTTTTTATAAACATAATTTTTTTTAAATTTTCCTTCAAAACAATATTTTTTGTTTTTGTTTTGAAACTTTCTGTGAAGCTAAACATATATATAATTCTTCATCAACTTCACGATACTCGACCGGTCTTGCTACAATTGGGACTCAACCAGCTGGGAAACTTAAGGAAGTGTTTCAGGCCAGTAAGACGTCGAGAGCCACACCAATTAAGCATATTACATTGGACTTGATTACATCGGAGTCGCATACTCCACAATATCAATAACACACAACATCATCTTTTTATTTATATTATTACAAATTGGCGCACAACTTTAGGGGCTTTAATTAGCGATTGGAAGGCCAATAAATTCTGCCCAATCACTAGTTGGAGCTAGGCAACAGCTACAAAGCCAGAGAATTTCAAGGGAGAATGCAACGACGTGCGACATCTAAGAAACGGGCGGCGGAGGCCGAGAAAGAAATAGAAGCTGACATGGACAACAAGGAGGCGACGCCAGTAGAGGCGGAAGAGGTATTACCACCGGTGTTGTCCAAACCAACTGAACAACCGGAGATACCTACACAAACAGTGGAAATCAATGTGCCGGAGAAGGAAACAGAGGACATGACAACACAACAAATGTTCAGGATGATAATGGAAATGAATAAGAGAATGGAGGAGAGTAACAAGGAAATGAAGGAAGACTTGAGTAAGAAAATGGACGAAAATAGTAGGGAATTGAAGGAAGACTTGAGTAAGATTATAAAGGAGAGCAACCAATCCTTGAAAGATGAATTAGGTAAGAAACTGGATGATATAAGTAATGACAATAAACTGTTTGGGGAAAAATTAGGAAAGGAGAAGACCGAAGAAATAAAATATGATAGCAAACCAGAACCAGAAGAAGTACCAAATGGTAAAACGCAGGAACAAGTAGTGGTAGTACCTGGAATTAAAACTAGCGGAAATAAGGAAAATATTAAACAAAGGAAAAGGAGAATATATCCAAGAAATGTAATAAAAACGAAGGAAGAGTTGGAGATGATGAAACATGGGTTAATTGATGGCAATAATATCCCAATTACCTATGACAAAGACATCATGAATTCTATGAATTATAGAAAGAGAATCGAAGTAATTTCAGAAATAATTTACCACAAGACAGTAGTCTACCAATGGGAAAGGACCAGAGGTAAACAGAATACAACATGTGGACCAGATCAATTTCAGCGCAAGACTGGACAGTGGATTTCAGAAAGATGGAAATGTGATATCGTACCAGACGGTAATGATGACACTGATGAGTCACCAGAATGTACTCCATTAACGTGCCATCTAGGACAGTTCCAGGGTACGGTTAGACTAAAATATATTCCTTCAGAGTGGATATGTGATGGTAAACCAGCTTATGGTGTTTCAGATAAACAAATAATAAGTGATAACCCAGATGAAGATCCTCACAGATATTTGTCAAGTAACACAAAACATGGACCAGAAAAGTATTGGTGTATACAATATGATGATAGAGGGAACCAACCCAGTAATTACGACGGCCCTAACAACCCGCCGCGTAATAACCAGTTTATCGGTAATTTTAACGGCGTTAGGAATAACAACCCCTATCCATACAATAGAAACAATTTATACCAACATAATAATGTCCCATACAGTCAGAGAAATCCATATCCCAACAATAATGATAACAGACCTTACCAACCTAACCGAAATTACTATCATGATAAATTTAGTAATAACAATAATAGCAATAGTAATAACCGAGTGTCGCGCCCTAGGGTAAATTTTATAAGAGCAACTGAGATGATGGACCCTGGTTGACACAGATACCACACACCATCAAGAAAATGGACGGAGATCATGATAACCGACTACGGCGAAAAACAACGGTGAAGGAGACGGAATAAATATCATTGAAAGGAAATGATATGGAGAATAAACATAGAAACAAAACTGGGTTTTATGAATGAAGACTATTTAAGAAAATGCACATTATAAATAAAAATATGAGCAATGGAACGACATAAAGAAAATCGGACATCTTCCTGGGTATATAAAAGAAAAGAAAATTTATAAGAAAAGAAAAAGTGGAGATCAACTTACAAAAGTATAAATAAAATGGTCCAGTGTAGAGTACAATATAACCCCATATGTTGTGGTAAATGATAAGCATAACAATACATATGAGTTGAAGGAAATCGTTTCAGGAAAAATCAAAGGAGTGTACAATCAAGCTTCTATGAAGAAATATTATGAAGAATGAGTTGTGAGTTTTAGAATTTTTAATTTATATATTTTAAAAAAATTCAAAAATAATGTAAGTAAATCTTACAACCTAATATTTTGAGAAGAACATTCTGGAGAATTAAAAGAATTTTTTAATTAATTTTAAAAAATTTTAAAATAATGTAAGTACATCTTACAACCTAATAATTTTGGAACAAACTTTATGGAAGAAAGGAAAAGAAAGACTTTTGAATTGAAATATAATTATAAAAATTTAAAATTGAGTAAGTACTTCTTACTACAACCTGATGATTTAGAACAAAACTTTATGGAAGAAAGAGAAAGAGAGAGAATTTTGAACTTAATTATTAAAAAATTTAAAATTAAAATTTGGAGAAATACCAAAACATTCAGAGATAATAGTAAGATCACATTACTATAAACAATTCTGGGAATAAATGAATTAAACAGAATTTGAATGTTGATAGAACGTCAGAACTTTGAAACAAGATAAGATCAACATATTACAAGGATTTATGAGAGATATTTTCCAATTGAATAAAAAGAATAGTTTGAATTTTACATTAAAACTAACCAAGTTCCAAAAAATAATAAAGTGTCAATTATAATTGAGAAGAAAAAATTTGGAAGCAAAGAGGCTAATTACCTATGAAACGATAATGAAAACAGTTAATTAAGAGCGAAGAAGAACAACTCATACCAAACAGATGGAGAAGATGATTTTGAACAAGTGATAATAATAAGACCTATATGAAATGCAAAGAGAAGAAATACCACATGAAATATAATATAAATGAATTAATGTTAATGAATGCGAAGGCGGATTAATAACTTTCTAAGAGAAAGGAAAGAACCAAAATGTTTAAATAAAATGATCAATATAACAACCTGTATATCTAATGTAAAGATACAATGTTAAAAAATTAAATATAATATAATAAGACCATTCAAATAATGAATAAGAAAGACTATATATAGAGACCATGCTAATACTATGAATAACCAGAAGAAAGTATAAAGAGAATTCAGATGAAGAAGAAAGAGAGTTACACTGTAAACAGTAACCAGAATTATTAAAAGAAAGGTTTTCAACCATAATAAAAATAAAATATATCAGACAAGTTAAGAGTTTTGAAAAAATATGTATGTAATGAGTATAATAATGATTATGAAGATTTATTAAGATAGAAAACGTGAGATAATCTGAGAGACTACGAAGTGGAGAATCCAAAGATATTTTTATTAGTCGAAAATGAGACTACTTTTTATTTATTTATTCGATGACTGACTGAAGATAATTCCAGCAGCATTATGTTTTTGAGCAGGGATGGATATGCCCCTGTACTCAATTTATAGAAGTGGTGTATGGCCAGCAGAGAAGTAGCGTACAGTGCCCCTCTGATCTGCCCCAGCCCACGTGATAGGGAATGTTAGGGAATAAATATCCCAAGGATACAACACGAAGTTGATATAGGAAGAAAATGTATTACAATTATAATATATCTCAGAAGACACTAACTATCCGAAAAGGATCAGTAGTAAGACAAGTAACCATATATATAAAATTAATAAAACTCTAATATAAAAAAGTCGATATAAAAATGGAGAAGAAAATGAATTATAAGAAATGATGAAATTATCATAAGAAATTATTTCATCCATAAACATGTCTGAAATAATTACTTCTGGAGGAGAGCAATCTGTAGCGTGACAGATATAAGCATAATATTGAATGGCAATTGATCATTAGAATAATAAAGTTATACTGTTTAAATTTGGAAGAAAGCATTAAATTTAATATAAATAGATTAATTCATAGCAACTGTGGAAAGAAATCATTACTATAAAGAAAATACAAGTTCAAATAAAAGGAGTTACTAGTGATGAGTCATCCAAAACCAGTCTCATAACCAAAGGTTTTCAAGGTATAACCCAGGAAGGTAAAAAGTAAATAACAAAGCAGTACTGAATATGACCAAACCCACAACGAGGAAGAATAAATAGAAGAGAAACCCTAAAATAAGCCAAGATCAACCAATACAGGTTGTGTATTTCTGTAATAAAGAAGAAGATGGAGAAGATCCCAAGAAACCTGATGGCAACAAGAAGAAGATGGAGAAGATACCAGTCCCAGAAGGCAGGAGAAAAGAAGACTGAAGAAAGAAGAAGAGGGCAGCATCCTGAAGAAGATGTCATGCTCTTATAAAAGACACCCAAATCCCTATATCCCCAAAATAAATATCTAAAAATAAAAGTATAACGAAATAAAAACCACATGTATATAAATTTAAGAGAGAGGAGTGTATAAAGTAAAAGTTTCCTGTGAACTAAGATGAAACAATAATATAGTACCCATGGAACAAATCTCCATTGAAAAAACGCTAACCAATTTATTATGTTAATAAGACTATACGACCATTTAGCATTAACATAATATATAAGTGCAAAGTGAACCAGTGATAGTTTTGGGTATTATAAAAAATGAACCTTGTGTTTCATTCTTGGCAATCACAAACATTGGATGCAATGAAATATGCATTTTTCAATGACTTAAAATGTGTACTGTAACAATATATTGTTCATAAGTCATGAATCTGTTTAAAATAACATTTTGTTTTACATGAAAAAAGAAAAACAGATTTCATTATACTTTTTGAACAATTCATACTATTTATTTGTTAATGACAGGGTGCAATTACCCAAAGACAATGTATAAAAGACTGTATAAAAACTGTAGAATCCTACTTATAATAATAGTTAGAAATAAGAATATAAATATAAGGTTTTTATGTATATAGTACAAGAATGTTTAAAAATGTTTTAGATATAAGGCCATTTGTTTGGGTCTGATACAACTAACATCAGAACTATAAAAATAGTTAATACTTGTAAATAGTAGAGGGCAATTAAGATGTTAGTTAGTAAAAAACCTTTTTTGTAAGCCATATTTCCATGTTTAGAAATAAGGATTGTGTTGCAAAATGTCTGACTTGAAGACAACCATTTATTTAAAAAAAAAATATTCTTTATTTGTTTTAACTATTGTTTGTATTGTAACCAATACTAATTGTTTTTGTGTAATTTAAAAACATGTTTAATTTATAATACTATTTGTAAAAGTCAGAGAGGGTATCACACATCATATATTGTTTGTAAAATATTTTGTAAGAAAAATTGTTAAAAAATCATAGGCCAAAAGAATGGAAACCAAACTTCATCAAAACAGAGAAATTGCTCATTTAAATGCAAATAAACAAAAAGGGTTTAGACAAAATAAACTTGAGATCATGCCATATAATTGCACATACCATTTAGAGAGATTTTAATAAATTATATTCAGAATTATAAATAAAAATGAAAATGACTAAACTCAGAAATTTAGACATGGGAGTCATATATTTCAGAATAATGTTTCAGAATACAACTAATTCAATTAATTACCAGAAAATAAGGGAATAGGAACCTTTTAATACAATATAGGATTATTAATATTAAATATAACTGATAAAATGGCTGAATTTATATAATGACAGGAAGTAAATTTTGATGTTTTGGACTCTTCAGAGTATACCCAAACTGAAAGTAAAATTACTATTTTTTGGACAGAAAACACTATAAAATGGCATTATTTAATCTGAAAATAACCAGAATGAACTGAAAGATTAATTTAAATCAAATCTAGTGAATAAAATTGACAAATAACCAAAGTTTAGGCATTCATATAGTGAAATAGTAAAATGTACACAGGATGTGAAAATATTTTTGAACAATGTTAAGGATAATATTATATGGGCTAAGAGTTTAATTGAAACTGAAGGAAACAGTTAGTTAATTATTGGTAGTTGAACGGTTAACATGACATACGTGTGAAAACGTGGATAACCTAACCTATAATCGTCATACAAAGCGAGTGTATAGTGAGTTATTGTGAAATCGCGAGTGACTTGTAAAATACTTCTGAAACTATCATATTATAACAGAAACAATCAAGTAACACTCCATAACACAGAACAATATAAATCTACTCCGAAAAACACCATAAAACACTAGAAAACTGTATAATACATTAAACCAAATTAGTGACGGAATCGGAGAAAGTGTTTGAACTAATAATTATACAGATACACTAAATACAACCCAGAATCACTACACCAGTCACTACACAACATATAACAAGAGATTTGCGGACACGAGAACAGAAATATTGCGTCAAAATACATTATTTGGAACGCAGCAGGGACGAGTCACATTTTGATCAACTTGACGGCGGCCATTTGCTTTGACCATCCCAGTGCCTCTTCTTGGTTCAGAACAGCTGTTTGGTGAAAACAATTATTATATTTACAATTTATTATTCAATGTCTGTGTTTATTAATAACTATTAATTTGATTGTAACGTTATACTTTTTAAATATTAGCCCGATTTCTCTGACTTTGGTAATAACTGGCTGTTTAAAGAACCCTATATAATTTTTATAACATATACTTGTAACTTTTTTCGATATCCTGAGAATCGATACTAATCGATAAGAGTCAATATTGCTGTTACTTAATAAAACATTAATACTTTTCAATACTTAATAGTTCTTTATTTCTTCAATAATACTAATTACCAATAATATAATTCTAATTGATAATCTACAAAGACTTTACCACCCGTAAGTGAAGATAACCTAAAAAATAGAAAGGTAAACAAATATCGATTGGTTTACAGACAGTCTTATGAGTGGTGATAGATTATTTAAATTATACTAAAACTTTAATAAAAATTTTCAGAAGAGCATTACACTGTTTAAAACTGCACAGCCCTATATTAATTAATTGATCCTAATTAATTAATTAATAAAATTAAAATTTTTTTTTTATTATTTTTTTTTATAAACATAATTTTTTTTAAATTTTCCTTCAAAACAATATTTTTTGTTTTTGTTTTGAAACTTTCTGTGAAGCTAAACATATATATAATTCTTCATCAACTTCACGATACTCGACCGGTCTTGCTACAATTGGGACTCAACCAGCTGGGAAACTTAAGGAAGTGTTTCAGGCCAGTAAGACGTCGAGAGCCACACCAATTAAGCATATTACATTGGACTTGATTACATCGGAGTCGCATACTCCACAATATCAATAACACACAACATCATCTTTTTATTTATATTATTACAAATTGGCGCACAACTTTAGGGGCTTTAATTAGCGATTGGAAGGCCAATAAATTCTGCCCAATCACTAGTTGGAGCTAGGCAACAGCTACAAAGCCAGAGAATTTCAAGGGAGAATGCAACGACGTGCGACATCTAAGAAACGGGCGGCGGAGGCCGAGAAAGAAATAGAAGCTGACATGGACAACAAGGAGGCGACGCCAGTAGAGGCGGAAGAGGTATTACCACCGGTGTTGTCCAAACCAACTGAACAACCGGAGATACCTACACAAACAGTGGAAATCAATGTGCCGGAGAAGGAAACAGAGGACATGACAACACAACAAATGTTCAGGATGATAATGGAAATGAATAAGAGAATGGAGGAGAGTAACAAGGAAATGAAGGAAGACTTGAGTAAGAAAATGGACGAAAATAGTAGGGAATTGAAGGAAGACTTGAGTAAGATTATAAAGGAGAGCAACCAATCCTTGAAAGATGAATTAGGTAAGAAACTGGATGATATAAGTAATGACAATAAACTGTTTGGGGAAAAATTAGGAAAGGAGAAGACCGAAGAAATAAAATATGATAGCAAACCAGAACCAGAAGAAGTACCAAATGGTAAAACGCAGGAACAAGTAGTGGTAGTACCTGGAATTAAAACTAGCGGAAATAAGGAAAATATTAAACAAAGGAAAAGGAGAATATATCCAAGAAATGTAATAAAAACGAAGGAAGAGTTGGAGATGATGAAACATGGGTTAATTGATGGCAATAATATCCCAATTACCTATGACAAAGACATCATGAATTCTATGAATTATAGAAAGAGAATCGAAGTAATTTCAGAAATAATTTACCACAAGACAGTAGTCTACCAATGGGAAAGGACCAGAGGTAAACAGAATACAACATGTGGACCAGATCAATTTCAGCGCAAGACTGGACAGTGGATTTCAGAAAGATGGAAATGTGATATCGTACCAGACGGTAATGATGACACTGATGAGTCACCAGAATGTACTCCATTAACGTGCCATCTAGGACAGTTCCAGGGTACGGTTAGACTAAAATATATTCCTTCAGAGTGGATATGTGATGGTAAACCAGCTTATGGTGTTTCAGATAAACAAATAATAAGTGATAACCCAGATGAAGATCCTCACAGATATTTGTCAAGTAACACAAAACATGGACCAGAAAAGTATTGGTGTATACAATATGATGATAGAGGGAACCAACCCAGTAATTACGACGGCCCTAACAACCCGCCGCGTAATAACCAGTTTATCGGTAATTTTAACGGCGTTAGGAATAACAACCCCTATCCATACAATAGAAACAATTTATACCAACATAATAATGTCCCATACAGTCAGAGAAATCCATATCCCAACAATAATGATAACAGACCTTACCAACCTAACCGAAATTACTATCATGATAAATTTAGTAATAACAATAATAGCAATAGTAATAACCGAGTGTCGCGCCCTAGGGTAAATTTTATAAGAGCAACTGAGATGATGGACCCTGGTTGACACAGATACCACACACCATCAAGAAAATGGACGGAGATCATGATAACCGACTACGGCGAAAAACAACGGTGAAGGAGACGGAATAAATATCATTGAAAGGAAATGATATGGAGAATAAACATAGAAACAAAACTGGGTTTTATGAATGAAGACTATTTAAGAAAATGCACATTATAAATAAAAATATGAGCAATGGAACGACATAAAGAAAATCGGACATCTTCCTGGGTATATAAAAGAAAAGAAAATTTATAAGAAAAGAAAAAGTGGAGATCAACTTACAAAAGTATAAATAAAATGGTCCAGTGTAGAGTACAATATAACCCCATATGTTGTGGTAAATGATAAGCATAACAATACATATGAGTTGAAGGAAATCGTTTCAGGAAAAATCAAAGGAGTGTACAATCAAGCTTCTATGAAGAAATATTATGAAGAATGAGTTGTGAGTTTTAGAATTTTTAATTTATATATTTTAAAAAAATTCAAAAATAATGTAAGTAAATCTTACAACCTAATATTTTGAGAAGAACATTCTGGAGAATTAAAAGAATTTTTTAATTAATTTTAAAAAATTTTAAAATAATGTAAGTACATCTTACAACCTAATAATTTTGGAACAAACTTTATGGAAGAAAGGAAAAGAAAGACTTTTGAATTGAAATATAATTATAAAAATTTAAAATTGAGTAAGTACTTCTTACTACAACCTGATGATTTAGAACAAAACTTTATGGAAGAAAGAGAAAGAGAGAGAATTTTGAACTTAATTATTAAAAAATTTAAAATTAAAATTTGGAGAAATACCAAAACATTCAGAGATAATAGTAAGATCACATTACTATAAACAATTCTGGGAATAAATGAATTAAACAGAATTTGAATGTTGATAGAACGTCAGAACTTTGAAACAAGATAAGATCAACATATTACAAGGATTTATGAGAGATATTTTCCAATTGAATAAAAAGAATAGTTTGAATTTTACATTAAAACTAACCAAGTTCCAAAAAATAATAAAGTGTCAATTATAATTGAGAAGAAAAAATTTGGAAGCAAAGAGGCTAATTACCTATGAAACGATAATGAAAACAGTTAATTAAGAGCGAAGAAGAACAACTCATACCAAACAGATGGAGAAGATGATTTTGAACAAGTGATAATAATAAGACCTATATGAAATGCAAAGAGAAGAAATACCACATGAAATATAATATAAATGAATTAATGTTAATGAATGCGAAGGCGGATTAATAACTTTCTAAGAGAAAGGAAAGAACCAAAATGTTTAAATAAAATGATCAATATAACAACCTGTATATCTAATGTAAAGATACAATGTTAAAAAATTAAATATAATATAATAAGACCATTCAAATAATGAATAAGAAAGACTATATATAGAGACCATGCTAATACTATGAATAACCAGAAGAAAGTATAAAGAGAATTCAGATGAAGAAGAAAGAGAGTTACACTGTAAACAGTAACCAGAATTATTAAAAGAAAGGTTTTCAACCATAATAAAAATAAAATATATCAGACAAGTTAAGAGTTTTGAAAAAATATGTATGTAATGAGTATAATAATGATTATGAAGATTTATTAAGATAGAAAACGTGAGATAATCTGAGAGACTACGAAGTGGAGAATCCAAAGATATTTTTATTAGTCGAAAATGAGACTACTTTTTATTTATTTATTCGATGACTGACTGAAGATAATTCCAGCAGCATTATGTTTTTGAGCAGGGATGGATATGCCCCTGTACTCAATTTATAGAAGTGGTGTATGGCCAGCAGAGAAGTAGCGTACAGTGCCCCTCTGATCTGCCCCAGCCCACGTGATAGGGAATGTTAGGGAATAAATATCCCAAGGATACAACACGAAGTTGATATAGGAAGAAAATGTATTACAATTATAATATATCTCAGAAGACACTAACTATCCGAAAAGGATCAGTAGTAAGACAAGTAACCATATATATAAAATTAATAAAACTCTAATATAAAAAAGTCGATATAAAAATGGAGAAGAAAATGAATTATAAGAAATGATGAAATTATCATAAGAAATTATTTCATCCATAAACATGTCTGAAATAATTACTTCTGGAGGAGAGCAATCTGTAGCGTGACAGATATAAGCATAATATTGAATGGCAATTGATCATTAGAATAATAAAGTTATACTGTTTAAATTTGGAAGAAAGCATTAAATTTAATATAAATAGATTAATTCATAGCAACTGTGGAAAGAAATCATTACTATAAAGAAAATACAAGTTCAAATAAAAGGAGTTACTAGTGATGAGTCATCCAAAACCAGTCTCATAACCAAAGGTTTTCAAGGTATAACCCAGGAAGGTAAAAAGTAAATAACAAAGCAGTACTGAATATGACCAAACCCACAACGAGGAAGAATAAATAGAAGAGAAACCCTAAAATAAGCCAAGATCAACCAATACAGGTTGTGTATTTCTGTAATAAAGAAGAAGATGGAGAAGATCCCAAGAAACCTGATGGCAACAAGAAGAAGATGGAGAAGATACCAGTCCCAGAAGGCAGGAGAAAAGAAGACTGAAGAAAGAAGAAGAGGGCAGCATCCTGAAGAAGATGTCATGCTCTTATAAAAGACACCCAAATCCCTATATCCCCAAAATAAATATCTAAAAATAAAAGTATAACGAAATAAAAACCACATGTATATAAATTTAAGAGAGAGGAGTGTATAAAGTAAAAGTTTCCTGTGAACTAAGATGAAACAATAATATAGTACCCATGGAACAAATCTCCATTGAAAAAACGCTAACCAATTTATTATGTTAATAAGACTATACGACCATTTAGCATTAACATAATATATAAGTGCAAAGTGAACCAGTGATAGTTTTGGGTATTATAAAAAATGAACCTTGTGTTTCATTCTTGGCAATCACAAACATTGGATGCAATGAAATATGCATTTTTCAATGACTTAAAATGTGTACTGTAACAATATATTGTTCATAAGTCATGAATCTGTTTAAAATAACATTTTGTTTTACATGAAAAAAGAAAAACAGATTTCATTATACTTTTTGAACAATTCATACTATTTATTTGTTAATGACAGGGTGCAATTACCCAAAGACAATGTATAAAAGACTGTATAAAAACTGTAGAATCCTACTTATAATAATAGTTAGAAATAAGAATATAAATATAAGGTTTTTATGTATATAGTACAAGAATGTTTAAAAATGTTTTAGATATAAGGCCATTTGTTTGGGTCTGATACAACTAACATCAGAACTATAAAAATAGTTAATACTTGTAAATAGTAGAGGGCAATTAAGATGTTAGTTAGTAAAAAACCTTTTTTGTAAGCCATATTTCCATGTTTAGAAATAAGGATTGTGTTGCAAAATGTCTGACTTGAAGACAACCATTTATTTAAAAAAAAAATATTCTTTATTTGTTTTAACTATTGTTTGTATTGTAACCAATACTAATTGTTTTTGTGTAATTTAAAAACATGTTTAATTTATAATACTATTTGTAAAAGTCAGAGAGGGTATCACACATCATATATTGTTTGTAAAATATTTTGTAAGAAAAATTGTTAAAAAATCATAGGCCAAAAGAATGGAAACCAAACTTCATCAAAACAGAGAAATTGCTCATTTAAATGCAAATAAACAAAAAGGGTTTAGACAAAATAAACTTGAGATCATGCCATATAATTGCACATACCATTTAGAGAGATTTTAATAAATTATATTCAGAATTATAAATAAAAATGAAAATGACTAAACTCAGAAATTTAGACATGGGAGTCATATATTTCAGAATAATGTTTCAGAATACAACTAATTCAATTAATTACCAGAAAATAAGGGAATAGGAACCTTTTAATACAATATAGGATTATTAATATTAAATATAACTGATAAAATGGCTGAATTTATATAATGACAGGAAGTAAATTTTGATGTTTTGGACTCTTCAGAGTATACCCAAACTGAAAGTAAAATTACTATTTTTTGGACAGAAAACACTATAAAATGGCATTATTTAATCTGAAAATAACCAGAATGAACTGAAAGATTAATTTAAATCAAATCTAGTGAATAAAATTGACAAATAACCAAAGTTTAGGCATTCATATAGTGAAATAGTAAAATGTACACAGGATGTGAAAATATTTTTGAACAATGTTAAGGATAATATTATATGGGCTAAGAGTTTAATTGAAACTGAAGGAAACAGTTAGTTAATTATTGGTAGTTGAACGGTTAACATGACATACGTGTGAAAACGTGGATAACCTAACCTATAATCGTCATACAAAGCGAGTGTATAGTGAGTTATTGTGAAATCGCGAGTGACTTGTAAAATACTTCTGAAACTATCATATTATAACAGAAACAATCAAGTAACACTCCATAACACAGAACAATATAAATCTACTCCGAAAAACACCATAAAACACTAGAAAACTGTATAATACATTAAACCAAATTAGTGACGGAATCGGAGAAAGTGTTTGAACTAATAATTATACAGATACACTAAATACAACCCAGAATCACTACACCAGTCACTACACAACATATAACAAGAGATTTGCGGACACGAGAACAGAAATATTGCGTCAAAATACATTATTTGGAACACAGCAGGGACGAGTCACATTTTGATCAACTTGACGGCGGCCATTTGCTTTGACCATCCCAGTGCCTCTTCTTGGTTCAGAACAGCTGTTTGGTGAAAACAATTATTATATTTACAATTTATTATTCAATGTCTGTGTTTATTAATAACTATTAATTTGATTGTAACGTTATACTTTTTAAATATTAGCCCGATTTCTCTGACTTTGGTAATAACTGGCTGTTTAAAGAACCCTATATAATTTTTATAACATATACTTGTAACTTTTTTCGATATCCTGAGAATCGATACTAATCGATAAGAGTCAATATTGCTGTTACTTAATAAAACATTAATACTTTTCAATACTTAATAGTTCTTTATTTCTTCAATAATACTAATTACCAATAATATAATTCTAATTGATAATCTACAAAGACTTTACCACCCGTAAGTGAAGATAACCTAAAAAATAGAAAGGTAAACAAATATCGATTGGTTTACAGACAGTCTTATGAGTGGTGATAGATTATTTAAATTATACTAAAACTTTAATAAAAATTTTCAGAAGAGCATTACACTGTTTAAAACTGCACAGCCCTATATTAATTAATTGATCCTAATTAATTAATTAATAAAATTAAAATTTTTTTTTTATTATTTTTTTTTATAAACATAATTTTTTTTAAATTTTCCTTCAAAACAATATTTTTTGTTTTTGTTTTGAAACTTTCTGTGAAGCTAAACATATATATAATTCTTCATCAACTTCACGATACTCGACCGGTCTTGCTACAATTGGGACTCAACCAGCTGGGAAACTTAAGGAAGTGTTTCAGGCCAGTAAGACGTCGAGAGCCACACCAATTAAGCATATTACATTGGACTTGATTACATCGGAGTCGCATACTCCACAATATCAATAACACACAACATCATCTTTTTATTTATATTATTACAATATTCATCACATTAACATCAATATAAGTAAAATGTTTAAGCTCACGTATATAGACTTTCATACGAGCACGATCTAAGCTGGAAGCAGCGTCAACCAATCAGCATCAAGTGCTATCTGATTGGTTTGGGAGCACAGCATGCCAAGCCCTGTTTAGGGGGCTTTCTTCCCTTCGATTCATCGCGACGGAACCAAGTTTAAAGATCTGCATAGAGTCCGTTTGAATCCGAGGGTATAAGCACGCTCCGTCTCCGAGGAAATGATTTTCGTCTCCCCAAAGAGAACGCAATGATCAGCGTTGGAGAGGGAATGTTCGGCCACCGCAGACTTTTTTCGAAGCCTCAACCAACAACAGATATTTAGAAGTTTAATTGTAAACATTTTTCTTGTTAACCTTACAAAGTATAGAAGAAGTCATTCACTTGATAAAAAGTCTCGGAAAACTTTGGTAAATACATATTACTTTGCAAGTTACTGAAATAAACGGGTGGCGCTTTTGTTTTGTAAACATGAATTGAAAAGTTGGCAGTGGATAACAAAACGTGGAATTAATTGCCAAAGTTTGATCTAAGTTTGTTTCCGTGAAAAACATTGTACGTAATTATAAGTTCTCAAATTTCTCAACTTCCTTCTTGGCTGTAGGTTAAACTTAACTTTGGTTCGCTTAGAATGCACTAAAGTTAATTCTGAAAAATACGAAGGTCGAGCAGTTATATATTTTACATTTATAATTTCACACACACACACACACACACACACACACACACACACACACACACACACACACACACACACACACACACACACACACACATTTAGATGCCTGTGCGCGTGTGCATTGTTGGCCAGAAAATCAAGTAGTATTGCGAAGTATTAAGAAATGACATCGTTTGGCAGTAGTTCGATTTTGAATATTGTTGTCATCTGTGTGATCTAAATAATAACTGATAAAAACTTCTTCTTCTTCTTCATTTCAAGGACTAGGTTTTGTATAAACCTGTTCCGGCACCCATCTCATCCTTGGGCGACCCACGTCGCTTATATCAATGGCTTAATACTTCAGCGTAATTTTTGACAATCGATCCTCTGTTTTTTACAGATGATCACATCATTGCCTCTTGTAAGTTGAAATGATTGTATTGATATCTTTTTCTTCGACTTCTGCTGTTATATCCTCATTCCTTTTTCTATCTAGCAGCGTATAATTTAAAGAATTTTGAAGAAACTGAGTTCCACCACTCTGAACCTTGCTGCATTCCTTGTCCGCCATGACCCACATGTTACTCGTGTTTGTGTGTGTTTGTGTGTGTGTGTGTGTGTGTGTGTGTGTGTGTGCGCGTGCCCATATCTATGTCAATAAGAGTATTTCAATTATGTTACAAAATTTAATTATTTCTTGTGTTTTGTTTTATTTCTAAGATTTCAGCGAGTGACAGAACCTCTAAATTTTGAAAGAAGACAAATAATCTGCTGTTGAGCTCCGTTTGGACTTTTCCTCCGAAGGATTATCGTTTCTTTACTTGTTTCGGCAGATTAGTCGAGTTTATACAAGGTGCGCACGGTGGTAAAATGAATTTAAATTGACACTTTACAACCTCCATAAGGTCTATAATTTGAAGTTTTACTTTAAAACTGAACTTATAACTACGAATAATTCCATATTTGCACTTTCAGCGTCCAAATTGGTAATTTTTGATTGTAATCAGAGCGTATATACTATTTCCTGAGATGTATTAGTTTATATGCAACCACGAAAATGACAACATAACAAATTATAAAACAGTGGCCCTTTTTTCTTTTAACATCTGACTTAGAGCGACCAAATCTTACTGCCACGCGCACCTTGTATAAACCCTTGGAAAGGACCCATTGACCGCCGAGCGCACCTTGTATAAACCCTCAGAAAGGATCCATTGACCGCCGAGCGCACCTTGTATAAACCCTCAGAAAGGATCCATTGTCCGCCGCGCGCACCTTCTAAAACCACGACCAAACTCTGCAGCCTTAAGGTGTTTTCTGCTTACAGTGCTTTGGTTGGAACAGGATGAATTAATTTTTCCATATTATAATTAACAACAACTATTGTTTCTATACAAATTAGATTCATTATGTAAATAGTAACCTGGATGAATGTGAACGAGTGGAGGTAAATTAATTTCTAACTTACTCGCAATTACTGCGGTGCTGAATTTTAATTCACCAAAGACGGAGTTAAATGAGCGCAACTCCGCGGCGCTGTCTTCATAAATCTGAACATTAATATTACTATTTTATAAAATCTGCTTTGTTGCAAAGAAATGTGAAATCAGAGTGGGAGTTAATTACTAAAGTTTTCTTTAATGACGCTGCTTAAAAGGAATTACAACAGCAGGGTTCTCTTGCATTATTCAACTCACGTGTTTTGGAGTGAAATTCATTTTCTGACTTTTTTTTCTTTTTGAAATATCGTTTTAATTTAAAAGTTCAAGCTCCTGCTGTATTCAAATTGCTGTTCAAGGAAATCGTATGGACACTTACAGTGTACATAAACATTCTAGGCATTCATTGTCATAGCTGTGATGTACAAAATGATATGCATCGGTTACATTAAAATAAAAAAATTTACATTTTTTCTTTGTTAAAATTAATTATTTAACGTTTTTAAGATTTCTAATCATATTCAGAACATTCTATATACCACTAAGTTTTCTGAATTCTATATGTAAATAATTTTTTTTCCATAATAAAACGTTTTTCTGAACACCAGAATTGCTTAGGTGTACAGTAGTTTAATGGAATCAGAAGTGCTACATCGGAGTGAGACGTTGTCGATAACAGTTAGACAACAACCGAGGCTGAGTCTTGAAAAGAAATCATGCTATACAACACAAAAACTCTTACAGGTGGCCAGTAAGCCAAATCAAAGAAGCTTCAAGAATAACAGGTTAGGTGATCAAAGCGCAAAATTATATCTACAAGGCTGGAGTGGATGCCGCCAGTGGTGTACGCAGGGGGGCTCACGGAGCTCAAGTCCCCCCCAACAGCAAAAATGTAATATGCACTTCCTTAATTTACTAAGTCTTTCGTTTAAAATTACAATAGCATATTTAGTATCTCGTTTAAAATAGCATATTTCCGTCGATTTGGACGGGGATATAAATACTAACAAAATAAGTACTTTATAATAACAATTATTACTTCATTTATAATTTATAGTTCATTGAGCGGTGTATTACGCTGAGTGTAACGTTCAGTAAGCTACCTGTTTTCTTTCTCTCTCGCTCTCATTTGACGGCGCCATATCGGCTCGGCCACTGCTATCAGTGAACCCTAAGAATTTTTACTTAAGTATTAAATAATATTTTAATGGAACTTAAATAAGTACATAAACCTTTTTCATGAAAATATTATTTAATACCTAAGTCAAATTCAGTACATTTTTTGCAGATATCAGTCGATAAATAAAACGATAATTTTAATAATGTTCTTAATTTCATATCTTGAATAATGCTGCTGTAACAATGAAAAAAAAAATTACTTTAAAAACACTTTACATTTATACGAATTTTTGGATAAGTCCCCCAATCACGAATAACACTTTTTTAATAAGGAAAATGTGAAACCTACTGAAAATAATACGCCTACTAATAAATTGTAACCATTAACTGGCATATGTACTCTATCATATACTATAAGTTGTAGAAGAGTAGGCTAATATATGGACTGCTAAGGTTCAGTCCCTCCCCAGATTGATTTCTGCGTACGCCACTGGAAGCCGCCCTTGTCCAGGAAAATCTGGAGACACCTCGTGGAGTCGGTCGCCCTCCTTAATGCGTAATGTGAACCATAAATATAGACGGAAGCATTATTGGCAGGGCAGTTAGGCCGTGGTCTAGTGTCTAAGTTGACAGAAGTTTCGGCTTCATCACCATCAATGTAACAGGGACTGTGTATTTGTTTAAGAAGACCCACTTATATAGACTTTGATACCAGTACGATCTAAGCTGGAAAACAGAATCAACCAATCACCAAGCAGTGCTACCTGATTGGTTTGTAAGCACAGTATGCCAAATCCTGTTTAATAGGGAGCTTTCTTCTCTACTAGTCATCGCAACGGAACTATGTTTAAAGTTTCCCACGCACTGCATGTGCAGCCGAGGGTAGGGTAGTAGGCACTCTCCGAAAACGCGAAGATCAGCGTTGGAGAGAGTGTTATGTGTTACACAAACATCTCTCTTGGTCATCGCAGACTTTATGTTAAATACAAAGATGACGAGGGGCATAATATGAGTGGCTATTCTGGATTGGGAGAACAAAACAAGGCCGCAGTGTGTCAACCATCAAGGTGTTTTACGGTGCTAGTTTGATCGCTGCAATCAACCAAAGTGGTTTGACCGCGAGCACTACTTGACAACATCAAAAACTTATCCTACCAGATGACATAGCCGAGTAAGACTAATTTAAAATTAGCAAATTTCCAGAAACAGCATCTTTTGAACTGATTTTTTTAAACGATAGGTTTAGTGTTTACCTAAAAGTTTATCCAAGTTCCAGACTTCGGACCGACCATGTTCCCCGATTTTCACCGACTTTTTTCACTTCCGGCAAACAGCGGAGCGCGAGTCACTGAAGTTTTCTCGGTTTTTCCGCGATGATAACTTCACCAAATCAGAAAAATAAAAACACCAGCGTGTTCCCCGGAAAATTTCCTATCGATTTGTGTTAGTCGTGCATTTTTTTAAAGGCAACATAGCGTACAAAAAAAATGAAACTTTCAAAAATGTGCATTTTCAGATTTCCGTTAATAATGAGTGAAATAATGACGTTTTCTTCATTAAAAAATTGTAGAATATAGTATTCCAATAGGCGAATTTCCATATTAATTTTTATCTCGAAATATTTTGTCATTAAGCCACAATAAAATTTTCAAGTTGAAAACGGAAATTTTTCAAAATTTGGTCCAGTCATCACCCTGACATCACAGGACAAAGTTTTTTATTAATATTCGTATTTCCATGTTCTATCAGCTAGTGAAAAAGGTTGTTCTTTCATAGCTTCCCAAATAATAATTTTTAACTTTTTTATTGTGCTCGCATGTGCGCTTTTAAAGATATGTAGTACGTAGTACTGCAGCTTGCCGGCGCATATGTATAGTCGATTCAGCCCGCGCGGCTATTCGCTGTTTAAAAGCGCACATGCGCGCAAAATAAAAAAAGTTAAAAATTATTATTTGGGAAGCTATGAAGAACAAACTTTTTTCACTAGCTGATAGAGCATTAAATTACGAGTATTTAAAAAAAAAAGAAATTGTCTTGTGATGTCAGGGTGATGATTGAAAAATTTCAGTTGTCAATTTTAAAAATTTATTGTGGCTTAACGACAAAATATTTCGGGATAAAAATTAATATGGAAATTCGTCTATTGAAATACTATATTATACAATTGTTTTGTGAAGAAAAAATCATTATTTCACTTGTTATTAACAGAAATCTGAACATTCACATTTTTGCAAGTTAAAATTTTTTTGTAGGTTATGTTGCCTTTACAAAAATGCACGACTAACACATATCAATAGGAAATTTTCCGGGGAACACGCTAGTATTTTTATTTTTCATATTTGGTGAAGTTATCATCGGAAAAATCGAGGAAAACTTCAGTGACTCGCGCTCCGCTGTGTGCCAGAAGTGAAAAGTCGGTGAAATGGGCGGTCCGAAGTCTGGAAGTTGGATAAACTTTTATGTAAACACTAAACCTATCGTTTTAAAAAAATCAGCTCAAAAGTGACTGTTTCTGGAAATCTGCCTTTTTCGCCCTTTTTTTCGATAGTCTTACTCGGCTAACAGTTGGTGATTATAGGGCTCGCGGACGACCCAAGCCCAAGCCAATGTTAAAGTACAAAATTAAACACCCAATACCTAACTTAGTGCCATTTGTTGGTCGCGAATTCGGAGATCGTCCCATCCAGTTCCTCTGGAGGCCATCTTTAGTGTGAGAACTATTCAGTAACTGACGCGTCTTTGCCAGTTAACCACAGTACTGTGGCAAAAGGCCGAAACGACTGTTCGTAGCGGCAGGAGTGGACCACGGCTTAACAGCCCGGAGATAAGTCAACACTGTTGACACCGGCCGGCCGGGGATGCCTTTCCTCCTCTTCTTAGCCTTTTCCATGGGACGAACTCCGCATTCGCGACCAACAAATGGCACTAAGATAGGTCTTCCGGGTTTACTTTTGTCAATTATATTCTAACACAGAGGATGAATTGCTTCTTTTCTTCTTCTGCACTACAAGGATTAGGCATTTGCCTGTTCCGTCCTCACAAGAATACGACCACCGTTTTCGTGGTCTTCCTAGGCCCTATATCTCTTTTCCCTCTTGGGTTGTAGTCAAGTATTTTTTGGGGTATTCACCCATTTTCCATTCTATTTACGTGTTGTTTCCATCTTTCTTTGTATTCAGTTATTTTTTCATTTATTGCATATACATTTAGTTCATTTCTTACTAAATCTCATCTTGTGCAGCCTTTGACTCGTCTGAAAAATCTCATTTCTGCTGCCTGTATTTTGCTGTCGCCTGTTTTTGGTATTTATCCAACTTTCATTCCCATACCTAAGGACAGGTACAGCAATCGTTTTATAAAATGGTATCCTTGTATCTTTTCGTGTTTTGTTATTTAATGTTCTATTTATTGTGCCACATATTGCCTGGTACTTATCTATTTTATTTTCCATGTCATTGTCATAATTGTAGCTTGTGTCGCAGCCCAAGTATGTAAAATTTGATACTTGTTCGATTGGCTTATTGTTGACAATTATTTTCGACCTAACTGGATACTTGCCTTGAAAAGCCATAACTTTTGTCTTACACAAGGAAATTTTAAGATTATATTCTGGACATATTTGATTTAGTCGGTGCACTGCCAGTTGTAATTTATCTTCACTCTCTTGTATTATTATTTTATCGTCAGCAAATTGTAACGTACTCAGATAAGTATGTCGATCTAGCTGGACACCAGGATATTCCTTTGATTGAGGATGAATTGCGTCTATATTTATGAAGATTGTAAGTATTCTAAGCTTAATAACACTAAACTTCGGTTAATTTTCATGATACCTGAAGACGATTTAAAGTGATCGCAACGTTTCCTTCATTAATGTATAATGATGTAGCCTACACCGTCCGATTGAATTCCATACAGCCAGATGATTTATTACCACCCTTGCGACCCAATATATCATTGCTTTTTTTATTATAACAGGTTTCTTCTACCACTTTTATATTATTTTAATTTTTAAGGTTGGCTTAGAAATAAAAAGTAATTTTAATTTAAAATAAGCTCTGCCCAACGAGGAGATACGTGTATTACAAAACGCTATAGGTAAAAATTATTTCAGTTAATTCAGTTACAAATTCCGTTCCATTCCCTCGAGATAATTTTAATTAAGAGAAACACTGTTGAATATTAAATATTAGGATGGGTGATGCAGAAGGCAGTGGAGGTCGTTCCATGCGGCTTGGGACTAATGTGTTCGGACCTACACCAATTAACTACTAAACTTCATTTACTCTTTCCATTTTTATACGTATTTAGAGGGGAACACAACGGTTAGACATTTCTCTGCCCTAAGAAGGAAGAACATAAGAAGGGGAAGAGAGAGAAGGCAACAATTTATGTACATTATAATTATAACTTCAAAAAAGACGGAGGTCAAGGAATAGGCTTAACGAAATAGCACAGAACTATTCACTGTTCCAAATCAGAATCTTCGAAGTACAGTCAGTGCTCCAGTAAAAGTTATCTTATGCACGAGATTTAAAATTGGACACTATGACCAATAAAGTTAAACGATTTTCCAAAGCCTACAGAAGGTAGTCACAGCATGTTACTGATCATATGTCGAGGCCGCAAGGTAATTCTGGACTACTTGGACAGAGATGGGCCCGGGACCAATAATGGACGATTGTGAAATGAGCTGTGTCTTCAATGTTACAGTGACAAAATTATATCAGTAATTTGTAAATATCTTTGCTTATTATGCCTGTGTTATTACACCAAGTCACACACACACACACACACACACACACACACACACACACACACACACACACACACACACACACACACACACACACACACACACACACACACACATTGTTACGCTACGGAAGATTCTCAAACAATGGAGTTTGTCGTTGTACGTGTTTCTCGGCTATCCCAGCAGTGCCCAGCTGTAATGCTAGTGTGTAATTTCAGAAGAAAGACAATTACGTGACACTTATCATGCGTCAACAATCTAGGCTGTTCCAGACCGCACCGGTCCGCGCACAGTGTTCAAGGCTAGACACGACACTGTTTCTAGTGGATTCGAGAGCGCCTGTAAGAGACATTTGTTTAACTGGTAACTGAAAAAGTGACAGATTATTCTGGCATCTCAGCGGTGTATAAATATAAGCACCCAGCGACAGTCAGTTCAGTTTATGTCAGGCGATTTACTCAGTGCCTCTCAAGTGGTGTATTAGTGAAAAGTGATTTTTGTGCGGGACTCTATTAGTTCACATTCTTATTGGTGTGGACAAATTAACTTGAATTATTGTACGTTTATAATTTTGTCGAATAACTTGTTGACTGTAATCTGTTATTTGTGATACAATAAAGCTAGTGATTAGTGACTTGTGTTTTGTTTTCCACTGTACCATACGACGATCAGTGAGACCGTCATAACGTATGTGTGTGTGTGTGTACGTGTATATATATATATATATGCAATTATGGCATTCTAAATAATATAATAAATATTATATTTAATAATACTTACTTATATTTAAATCTGTCAAGTAGAGGGGACACCAAAAAGCCACCTTCCAGGGAGGAATATTTTTAGCCACCCTGTATATATATATCCTATATGCACGTGTACACACACGGTTATATTTAAAATTTTAACTAACTATGTTTTTCAGTTTAGACGGTTATCCTTTTTGGCTGGTAGAATGCTTGAATAGTTCCAAAAATGCACTTAAACGACGCGTCTCAAAGGCCGTCCTACACTCAATGTAATATCCATAAGTTTGTATCTGGAACTGAGCAACTTTGCATCCTGGTGTGTGTGTGTGTGTAAATCTGCCGCATTGAATTTTGTGTTCCATATTTGGCCGTGGTACCGCTGAAGTTAATTATTTCCATAGTAAACCTTACATTCACAGTACGATTAAAATTCTATTTAGTTTGACATCCGGCCCGACTTTTACAATTTAAAAAGGAAAAATATATTTAATGCTTTTCGTTGGGTTATTGACTTCCCTGATCCTTCGTAGTTACACCCTTAGTAAGGATAGCATATAAATGACTTGTAAGAAACGGCAATAAAATCGTCAACGGAAAGTAATTTAGATAATGATAATTTGGATACAGGCACCCTCTCTGTAGATATGTAGAGAGAATGGAAGAATAATGTTGGCCAAAAGCATACTGCACAGGTCACCATAATTAAGAGGTCGGGTTTAGTATGTATGTTACCGGCAAAGTACAAAATCAGGGATTTTATAGAATGCAAAATAAGCTAGCCGACAATAGTACCGGCAAAATATACTAGCCGGCATGTTACCGGCAAAGTACAAAGTCAGGCATTTTATAGAATGCAAAATTTGCCAGCCGGCAAAGTATGAAATAAAAGACATTTCATACATTGCCTAGGCATTTTGTAGAATGCCTAACATCTTCTAGGTAATGTTTAGAAGACAATGTATGGCATTACACTCTGGTATCAAACGATCACCCTATGAAGTTATCTTTGGATGTAAAGTTGAGGTAGGGCTTACTACATCCTCGATTCCCCATAATGTGTTATAAACTCTTGAAAGTAAAGAAGATCTGGAACAAGTCATCAACAATATACAGACTACACAAAATACCGATACCGGCATAATTGAATCTATCGACCTTACCATGCCTAACCTAATTCAGACAACAGAATATGCAAGCACTTCAACTGTAAGCATTGATCCTGTAGAGCATTCTAGTGCAGCCAAAACCACCGACACAAATCACCCTTAAGATGCAGCCCAAGAATCTCGGCCAAATCCGACATCGGCATGCTGTGTTTGTTCAAACGAAACTTTTGGTTTTGAAAAGTGTGTAGAGTGCTGCAAAGACATGCGTAGTACGTGTGGACATTTTTTGAACACTAATGGCAATAGTGGAGGTAAGTGTGACGATGGCAAGAAGCTGTGTGCTCTCTGCTTCAAACCAAAAGGGCAACTGAAGAAAGAAAACGGTCAAAATCATTTCTAGAACTTCAGGCAAAGAAGACGAAATCTGATTCTGACAGAAAATTTCCTCCAGCTCCTGTGGGCGCGTCTGTTCGTGTTCCAATTCCTGAAGTAGACAAGGGGCGGGGCGATCTTTGAAACATCCTAGCAATCGTCGTGAGTGTGACAGAAGACAGATTTTACAAACTGGGAACCACTAACGGATTGCTAAAGCAGCTGTACACAAGATCGCAGTTCACTCTATGCCCAAGATCACTAATGTGGGTTGAAGTTGTTACTGAACTGTTACTGAACAAGAAACAGCACTTCGTTCTGCTGCTACTGCCCAGTCATCAGGATCCGGACAAGGGTTCTTAAAATGTGTGTGCAAGACTAAATGTAAAAAAAAAATGTAATTGTGTAAAAAATGAAATACATTTAGGCCTACTTCAAAACTTCACAGCTCTCTGCCTTGTTGTAATAAGTATATTCCATATATTTAGAATTAATAAATAATATCTAATATATTTTTTTAACCAGATTGGTTAAAAAAATTTCTTTTACCGTATAGTTTCAATAAAATAGTATCTGAATACAATTAAGTAAAGCACAGATAATCTCGAAATGTCATAAAAAGTCCTCCTCTGTTTAAAATCAAACACTTATGTGAATTTTGTAATAAAATGTTTTCATTTTGAACGCATTAAGCTTATTTTATACTTTGCCTAAAGAATCAGTGGCATTATATAGAATGCCTAGGAATTGTACAGAAAATCTGAGAAAAGTATAAAAAACATTCGAAAAGTGTTTTATTCTATACTTTTCCAAAAAAACTCCAAGCATTGTATGAAATGCTTAGGTATTCTATAAAATGCCTGGATTACATACTTTGCCGGTAACATGTATACTGTTATGTTTAAAACAACTCCATTTGCATACTATTTCATAAAAAAGAAAGTGAGCTTCATTTCTTAATAACAAGGCACGTTTTGATTACAGTGCCTCTTCAGGTAAGCTGGCTGGTCATTTTTATGAAAACTGTTTTTGTTTGTTGCAGCCTACATTTAGTGTCTTGTAAGAATCTTTTATTTACAGAGTCAAGGCATTTCAGGCATTACCTTTGCCTGTATCAGCTGTAGATCATCCAAATTTTATTTTAGTTATGGAATCTCCTATTACAATCACTTCCATATATTTTCATATCTAACTCACATAATAAGTACATGGTCGTCCAGATAACGTTCACTTTCAGCTGAAAGGGCTAAATTGCGTGCAATTTTATCGTGCTGATCATTGTACACTACTTGAAATTTTCCTTGTAAAAATATCACCTCACTACTTAGGCATTCATTCTATGTGTATACTGAGAAGTAGGGGTGACAAGTCAAATACTTGTCTGCTCCCTTTTGTATCTGGACCTACAGTCAAGAGATATCATACTAGTTTATTTGCAAACTTATCTTCTATAAAACGTATATATTCCTTCCTTGTTATATATATGTGCAACGTGCTCGCTATATACAAATCACAATAAAAATTACCCTTAATGTGATACATCACACGCATTTTTATAGTTCTATCAAAATTCTCACGAAATTTGTATGCTCCGGCGTCTCAAAAATTTTAAATAAAAAAAGTAAGCCTATATTAATATATTGGTTAACACTGGGTTAAATTTAAAGGAATACCGCACATTGATACTTTGCGATTTTTTCATAATTTTTTACTCTCTCACATTTTATCCTCTCCTCCTCATTTCTTGCATGATCAGTCCCCACAACAATAGGGGCAAAAGTATCGACACGCGTGCCATGTTTACCAAAACTGGTTGACACACGCAAAATTATCATCAGACATAATCTACCACAAACAGACAGACGGACATTATATTTTTGTATCTGTGCGCGCGACTCCACACGTCAGTACGAGTATGTTTATATAGCGGGATGTCTTAATATAAATTTTTTCCCCAAGTAAGATGGCTTTTTGGTACTCCATCTGCTTAGCAGAATAAATATAACTAAGTATTAATAAATGTAATACGTGTTACACACACACACACACACACACACACACACACACACACACACACACACACACACACGCTTTATATATATTGCAACGGAACACGTGCTAAGGAAGTCATCAAATAAGGATATTACTGCTATAACACATTGTCTGACGTTCATAGACATGTTGCAAATTGATTTTGTTGTTTTTTTTGTAAATTATATGTAAGTTTTGAATTAAGTTATGAGTAAAAAAAATTAGTTATGTTAAAATACCCATAATTTTATGCTTTATCATGTCCAGTGCAATGTTAGTGCATGAGTGCGCGTGTGATTCACATTTTATTTAATAACTTCATTAATAATTAACATTTCTTTATGAAATTTGGGCAGAGTATGCACAATATTGAAGGCTATGTTATTTCTATATTCAGTACTCCAGAACTATAATTTTAATATATTTTTTTATGAAATTATTTCTTCTTTTAACTCGTTATCTACAAGAGGGTAATCAAATTTGTAGATTAAATCTAGAGAGTCCTTTGCAGAATTGGACAGACTTTTAACTTGAAGTCAGTCTAACATGGTTAAGATCTATGACATTGCTAAGATTTTAACCAATCAGAAGGTCTACAATTTATTCGAGCCAGTCCTTTGCGGAGAACACTTCGTACAGTTCGCTTCGAGGTATCGTCATAGAAGGTCGTACTTACTGTCGAGAGTTTTTCCTGTCAGAACAAGTCTATTCTATAGATGACGTAGAACTTAGGTATACGTTACGAGTTTTTCGTATACATTACCTAGTCGAAGAATCAAAATACAAAAAGTTTAATGGATCAGTATTAGTGCTTTGCGCGCTAGTGCAAGATTTTCCGCCTAGGGGCAGCAATATCAATCGCGGTGTTACTGATTGACGCGAGGACACTTCAAGAGTCGGGAGTGTGTAAGCCCAATACACAAGATCTATTTAATCACTCATTACAATAACCCCTGATAAAATTTAATATACAATAACAGTTCGATAAACGCGGCGTATGTGTGTAACGTAGGAATGAACGACGCTGAGGTCAACGAGGAACGAAGCATAAACAACAGCTGATCGTCGGACATCGACGGTGGTTGTGGAATTCGACATACCAGTGACAATCTATTGTAAAAACAAGAACCCAATAAACTCTTTAGTGAAAAACAAATAATTAAATAAATAATTTTATGTTTAGAAATTTAATGAGACAGTAATAACAATTGTGTTACTTAATAAATTTGTCTACCTCCTGATATATAGAATATGTGTTTATATTTTCCATTATACCTATCTATGCAATAATTATTTGTTGCCATGCGATATATATATTGCAACAGTACAAATGTATAGGGTACTGTGCATTGCACAAATTAATTAAAATAACTAATTAATGTAAATAAATAATTCATATTGTTATCAATAATAATTCAGCTTTCAATGTGAACTGTAAGAGGAACGACCGGATTTCATGTTTTTTCATGATTAGGTTAATCACGCCACTCCGCTATGTCTGTGTGTACACGTGTATGTTACATGTGTGTGTGAGACCTGTTAATTCCTGTAAAGCGTCACCCCTTAGTGAACGCTATTAATTATATATGAATTTATTTAAATTGTAAAGAATGTGTCCATAATATCACAAAACCAAATACGCCACAAGGTGTATAAAAATAAAACGCACATGTGTATTAAAAATAGTGCGAAAAGAATAAAAAGTGCGATTAAAGTGAAAATAAATATAAATAAAACTTATGTTAATTAAGATAGGGGAAAACGGTTTATACACAGTGAACACATAAAAATTACCGACAAGATGAATATCGGGTAATGTGCAAAAGACTTTGCATATCACGAAGACAAGCGAAGTAAGTGTGAAAAGAATCGTGTTTAAAAAGGGACGCCAACGACAGACTCAGACCTGTGGAATATTGTCGAAACATGATTTCTGCGCCCTAGGGTATAAATACTCGAGAAGCGCTAACTTAATTCTCTTTCTCGATCAACTACCCTGGCAGCCGGAGGCTCTGCCCAGCGACAACAACTTTTTGTCTATAAACCATAGCAGCAGCCGGAGGTTCTTCACGACTACTCATCACTTTCGTGAGAGCACCTGCAACCTGAGGCCATGACGGGATACGATGGAGCAGCCAAGTACATGAGATAAACTCCAGCGTACGGGACGAGGCAACGGACTGAGGAGAGGATCTGAAGGACGAGGATCAAGGACTCCAGGACCACACGACTACAGAGGAGCATCCAGGATCGAGGATCTAGGACCGAAGAGGATACGCTGCCTATTTACCACGACAATAAGGTGAAAAACAACCATGTATTTATAAAACAAAGACTCACATAAAGACAATATAATTAACGATGTAAAAATAAAGACAATCTAATTCAAAGATGAATTAATAAATTTTAAAAATGTAAATATTTATTGTATAATAATTAGAGTAATGTTTAAAAGAATGAAACTATAATTTTGAATCAGTAACTTAGTCAATGATATTTAAATTAATATAAAAGTAAATAGTAAATTTGTATTAGAAAACATAATAATGCATATGCAGTATAATCAAAAGAAATTAGATTATTAGAAAGAGATTAGATAATCTAATAATTAGCACACTAATGAGCAAGCCGAGAGCTATATTAGATAATTACAAATGTTTATTATAGTATAAGATTGTATATTATGTCTATGTGTAATACGAGATTATCACTTATATGTTAATAATTAGATGTGTTCTACGGCTACACACCTGCGAATAATAATGATATTTTAAAATTGCAACCAAATAAGAAATTTTTGATTTATAAATTTATTTTTAAATGATTTTAAACCATATTACATGGTGTTATTATTATTACGATTACACCCATCACACATAATTGATGCGATAATATATATATATATATATATATATATATATATATATATATATTTCAATCACTTTCTGCTACAGTCATTACTGAACAACAAATAAATAATAACAACAACAAAAAATGGGCCACATTCACATATATAAATAATAAAATGTCAAAACTAACAAAACTATTTAAAAACACAGATATAAAAATAGCATACAAAACTAATAAAAATAAATTACAAAATCTAAATAACTCACACAACAAAGATAATACAACAACCAACGGTATATACAAAATTGAATGCCAAGATTGCAATAAATGTTATATAGCACAAACAAAAAAACAGCTGAAAAAACGTTATTTTGAACACCTAAATGCATACAAAAAACCAAACATATATAAATCCAATTTAGCCACACATGCAATAAACACAGGACATGAATTCCCAGACATAACCAATGTAACACTAATAAAACATATACCCCACAAAGGCACCATAATGAACATTTGGGAAAATTTACAGATTTACAAACATAAAACACAAAACAAATTAATACCAGAACAAATACAAATCAATACAAAACATGACACAATATTCAAAGCACTCAACATCGAAAATACACAAAATACAAAAACAGATACCACAACCACACACAATAATGCAACATTGAAGGACCAAAGACCAACAAACCACCATAATAACATCCAGAAGCCAACACACAAATACTGCACCAGAAGCAAGATGGCGAAGGTTGAAGATGGGAGAACAGGATCTCCCGAAACATGTCCCTAAAGGAAAAAAAAATACATCTTGAGGTAAAATAGTTATAAGTATTATAGTATATATATATATATATATATATATATAGGTGTGTGTGTATTTACAAGTTTGTGTGTGTGTGTGTGTGTGTGTGTGTGTGTGTGTGTGTGTGTGTGTGTGTGTGTGTGTGTGTGTGTGTGTGTGTGTGTGTGTGTGTGTGTGTGTGTGTGTGTGTGTGTGTGTGTGTGTGTGTGTGTGTGTGTGTGTGTGTGTGTGTGTGTGTGTGTGTGTGTGTGTGTGTGTGTGTGTGTGTGTGTGTGTGTGTGTGTGTGTGTGTGTGTGTGTGTGTGTGTGTGTGTGTGTGTGTGTGTGTGTGTGTGTGTGTGTGTGTGTGTGTGTGTGTGTGTGTGTGTGTGTGTGTGTGTGTGTGTGTGTGTGTGTGTGTGTGTGTGTGTGTGCCTATATATAAAACACTTTTCTTATAAGATTATATTATATATTTTTTTGAATATTTTACAATATTTCGATAGTTTGAACTATTTTCACCAAATTACATAGTAATTAATAAAATTGTATGTTATAAATAAAATTAATAAAAATATATAATATTGTTACGAGGGTCTCACGGATCGTCGTATGGTACAGTGAAAAGAAAATACAAGACACCAATGAAATCACTAATAACCAGCTTTAATAGTCACCATTAATAATTTGTAATCAACAAGATAGTCTCTTACAACAATTCAAGTAAAAATTGTCAACACCCAATAATTATGTCAACTATAAAGAATTCCGCACTAATTATAACACAACTATACTTATAAAGACACTCTATCCGCGCTAAAGAAATCGCTCAATACCACTTAACTCATAAGGCGGCTGCCGGATTCTTACAGGTAGCGCACGCGATCTAGAAATCTTCCGTCGTCAATTTGCACGCCACTTAATGCTGACGCTAATGCGTATCTCAAGTGGCGTCTTGAAGAATCTAGAACAAAATTGAACGCGGCCTTGACTGAGGCACACCTGCCTCACTTGACAGGGGGGTGGATAGTGTTCTGGTCTGTTCGATAGGATTCTTGTGAGAAAAGTGTTATTTACTATCAAAAATAATACAAAAAACAAAAATAATGTATACATTTAAATGTATTTATAAATTATATTATATAAGTTTTAAACTAATATGTAATTTATTATCAATTGTACATTATAAAAAAACAATATAGTATTTACATTTTAATTGATATTATGAATATAACATTAATAATTTGTATTCATAAACACAATAAACAAATGTACACAAATAAATTATGTGAGTATATTAGTTATAAATATTTAAAAAAAAAAACACGGTCGATTAACTTTCTAAACGCCCTGCAAAAGCTGTTTACAAACTGTCCACTTATAAGATATTTCGTAGCGAGTTTCGTTTCTCAAAGAACAAATTAAGTGATCGCAGAACGAGTTCATAAATTTGTACGTTACCTTAAGAAAGAAGTTTGTTGTTCCTTAGCAGACAGCGAATTAATTGCCAAAGTTTCATTTAATGATGTTTTTAAACAAGAATATGTAATAAGTTTTTCACATTCTCCAACTTCCTTGTTTTAAGCAGCGAGCGGTGAGTCAGGGGGAGCGAAATTCATTTTACTCTCTTTGAAATATTGTTTTAATTTAAAAGTTCCAGTAACCGTTTTTATGTTTTCCATGCCAGCATAAGAGCGATGTAAGTTCACTTATTCGGTCCGTAGAGAGAGATAAGGAACCGAATAATATTTCATATCTTGGAAACCTTCTCACCTGAGCAAGAGATAAACCTATAATATGTGAAACCCTCCACACAACCTGCTTGTGACGACCGCTCTCTATGAGAAAGTACGTATTCTCACAAATATTTTTATTTATTTATTTATTTATCAGGTCACTGCATCAGTATCGGTGGTGAGGGACCACAAAAAATATAAAACTGGATTATAAGAATGAATCCTTTAACTTCTCTTAGCAACTTCTAGATTATCACTTCGGCTTATAATTGCATAGTTGTCTGGCGATGCGGCAGTCATCTATTTGATTATAATGTTCCAGCCATTTTAGTCGATATTCGTCACTCATATCTAGTGTACTCATAATATTCAGTTCCTGCCATACGTCTGTATTTCTTCTACGATCTTGAAGTGTATACGCTGCCACATGTCTGAGAAATATAATGTCGGCCGTTTGAAAATGACTGGTTTGGGATCTCATTAAAGTCCAATTCTCAGACTCATAGAAAAGTGTGAGGAAGGCCGTCTCATTGTAGAAATTTAGGAGTTTCTTTATTCGTTAATTTTAGAGTTCTCCTGGTGGTCCGCACTTCTAGTCGTACTTACTTAGCTTACTCGTCAGGTCAACTTCAATATTGACTTAGATAAATATAAGGTGTCGTAATGCACATGGATTTCAAGTTAACGCTGATTTCAAAATCTAGAGAATCCACAAAAGCAAATGTATCACTGCAATTATTAAAAGAAAACTAGATACAAGATTAAGAATTTTGTCACTTAATTTTTAGAAAACTATCGAAGAATTTTAATTTGTTAATAGTATTTCAAAATAAATGTGAATAAAGTATTTGTATTCGTTTTATAAGTGAGATCAAATATCCGGTTTTATTTTGCTGTAATAAGTGACTAACGAAAAACAAGCGAATCCCTGCAGTTAGTCGAGAAGGCTAGGCTCAAATATATATATATATATATATATATATATATATATATATAGGCCTATATAAATGTAGTAGTCCCCAGCCGTGTGCTATGAACTTCATAGGCTCCCTACGCGCCATTTAATATTTAATATTATACTGCGTCTGCTTCTAATTACGACCGTCTCAAGAGAGTTGTGTAATGCGAAAAACTTTCTCTTCAAAATTCGTAATGTTTTCTCTGGCTAACAAACTCATGCGATTATCAATTTTAAAAACTGCGGAATTCTCGTTACCTTAAGCCTCATTCTTATGACTACCACATAATTCTAAAATATTTGAAGTAACATCATCATCAACACCTACACTCCATGGATTAGGCCTTGTTTGGCTTTTTATTGAACCCGTCTCTTGCTCGGTGTCTATATTGTTAGGCCGTGGTCTAAAGTCTACGCTGACAGACGGTTCGACCTCACCATCGAGGGCCATCATCATTGTCCGTACAATTCGCAACGTGTCCACCAATTCACAGTCTCGACCTCATCACTGGAGTGAATTGGCGGACTCTGCGACAATTGTTATCGACACTGATTATGTCCTCCGATGGTGAAGTCGAAACGTCTGTCAGCGTAGACTTTAGACCACGGCCTAACAGCCCGGCCAATAATGTTTCCAACCATGTGGACACCGACGGTGAAAGCCTTAGGAACTCTAAGTTCTTTCATCTTACAGGCCTATATACTTAAATAATAGGTAGGCCTAAATAACAGTTGGTTGCATTAGTAAGCGTGTAATATTTCCATGACAACATACCTAAACCATCTCGCCACGATAGATTACGTTTAACGCTAAATAATAACAGTAAATAGTGCCACTGACGCGGTCTGACACAGGCGTAATCGAATCCTCTAGCTCCACAAATATACTGTTTCCACGGTATAACTATCGTCTTATGGTACAGTGGAAAACAAAATACGAAACACCAATGAAGTCATTACAAACCAGCTTTAATTATCACAATTAACAGTTTGTAATCAACAAGTTATTCAGCAAGATTATACTCGTACAATAATTCAAGTTAATCTGTCTACACAAATAATAATGTTAACTATAAAGAATTCCGCACTATAATCACTTTTCACTAATACACCACTTGAGACGCACTGTGTAAATCGCCCAACATAAACTAAACTGACCGTCGCTGGATGCTTACATATACATCCCGCTGGGATACCGTAATAAGAAGTCAGTTTTGGATGACGTGTTAAACAATTGCCTCTTACGGGCGCTCTCGAATCCACTAGAAACAGTGTCGTGTCTGGTTTGGAACACAGTGTGGGCGGACCGGTGAAGTCTCGAACAGCCTCGGTTGTTGACACGTGATAAGCGTCACGTAATTGTCTTTCATCTCAAAGTAGCAGTAATATGTAAGCACACACACATTATAGGTGGGCTCTGCTGGAATAGCCGAGAAACATGTAGAATGTTCTGTATTACGTAACAATACTACGAATCAGTGCCAACTGTCTCCAAAAACACGAAACGTTGACACGTTATTGGCGTATCTCGCAATATCGAAATAACAGTGTCATGTTCATGTTCGGGTCATAACTTAATACCGAAACCGACAACCTATCTTTTACTGTGGTATACTATTCTGTCAGTGGCATTAGTAGCAAGAAAAAATTCACGACACAGCCAGCTCTGTCTTGGTTGCGTAACAGGAATATCCCCTTGGCTGTTATGACGCAAAGTGATTAAGTGTTCCCACGGGACGCTTTCCTAATGAACACTCTGCCAGGCCGCTATTGTTACGAGGCACGAAGCAAAAATTAAATTTTTTCAAAAGACGTCTTTTAACAAATTTTCGCTACGGTGCCTTCATAAATAACTTTTTAAGTGGGTGTATAAAACAGAATTTCCTTCAGTTTTAGAACTGTCAGAATATCAGAGGGAAAGACGCGATATTACTGCACCTGAGATCCGTTGTATTTATTAAAAAGTATTTGAAGTGTATGATGTGCGGATGATATGAGAAATGACAGCAGGAGAATGCAGATGAAATGATACATTAAAAAATTCGCTGAAGGTAATAGTTGACGAAATTCGTACTTTAGGAAGATCAAATAGAAATATTACGAGTAATGTATTGTGATTTGAGATTCACAGGTAGTCTTCAGAAACGATGGAGAGATATAATAAGTGTAACACTGTGGGAAAATTGGTTCTTTACATTGAAGGGCGGGATAAGAAAGCAGTTGGGTCATTGAAATGAAATACATAGCTCATCTTGTTATTTGAATAAGCAGTCTCAGTAATTATCAGACCTCGGGGAAACCTGTAACACCTAACACCTAGAGGGCGCGTCCCCAGGTGGCGGATAAGGGGATGCCCTAACCGACTTAGGCCGGCGGGTAGGTGGGAAATAAAATACCACCCGCGAACCAACAGGTGGGGCAGAAGGTGCTCCTTAGCTGTAGAGAAAGCAACCCTTCTAGGAGAAGGTACTCTGAAATAAAACCCTGGCCCTCCAGGTTGGGGCTTGAAGCATTGGTCTAACTCCCCAATACTCGGAAAACCATTTACTGTCAAAAAGCCTAGTAAACAGCCTCTGAAGGATCGGTTTTTAATATATACCTGGAACAAGCCCTCAAAACCTGGGAAAAAAATGCCACAAATGGGGATACCTTTAATTGACAACACAATGTACACACTGTGTTTCGCTGACGACCAAGTCGTGGTAGCGCAGGACTATCACAACATGGAATACATGACACGAAAACTTATAGAGAATATAAGCTACGGGGCCTTGAAGTAAACTCAAAGAAAACGGAGTATATGTGAATTGGTGGGGAACAGAAGAATTTAATTTTAGAAGACGAACAAGAAATAATGAATTGCAGTAGCTATAAATATCTAGGAACAACAGTTACACAAGATGGTAGTCTAGATAAAGCGATAAGAGAAAGAAATAACCTGAGAAGAAAATCAATAGCATTACTGAACAACATATTGTGGGACCAACAAATATCAAAACAAAATAAACATCGTATGTACAATACAATCGTGAAACCAATTACGACATACGGGTGTGAAATATGGCCAAAAAATACTAAGAACAGAAAAGTTGTTGGAAGCTACTGAAATGGATTATTGGCGAAGAGCGGCAGGGAGGTCAAAACTGGAAAAAGTAAGAAACGTCAGAATCCGGGAGATAATGGGGGTACAGTGCTCTATTGTCGACGACATAAAAACAAAACAGCTAAGATGGTTTGGGCATGTGCAAAGAATGCCGGATAATCGACTCCCCAAGCAAATTTTGGGATGGACACCATATGGTCGTAGGCGAAGAGGAAGACCTAGGTTGAGTTGGAGAGAAGGCATCAACCGAGCAATGAGAGACCGGGAATTGGAAGAAGAATCTTGGTTTGGATCGAGACCAATGGAGACTAGGGATCGGAAGACGTAGGATAACGTTATGAACCGATTTATATATTGCAACAGATCAAAAGTTATTATACTAATAAGGATATAGTGAGTGTGTAAAATTCACAAACAAGTCTATTATGGAGGAGATGAAAAATTATTTATTATACACAAACATTGTTTTTAAAGATGTATATTATATTATAAATTGTCATGTACTGATAATAGAAATAATTGTTTGTATTGTTCGATAATATAACTCGATTTTACTTGGTTTCTGCAACGTCCTCCTCTCCTTTCGTCGCTCCCGTCCTGGCGTCCTCTTCTTCAGCGTCACTCCTTCCTGGTGTCCTCTTCGTCCTGGCGTCCTCTTCGTCTTGTCGTCCTCTTCTACGGCAGGCGACTCCAGCGGCGATATTTCAATGAGTCTCGTTGTTATGTTTGACTGCTAACATTAATTAGTTTCTTCATAAATTGTTCACTCACAATGATTTTAAATTTCACTCGTACAGTTTATTATTAATTTATACTTCATATTATCTTAATCTCAGGATTAATCTGGGTATTAATTAATGCGGTGCGTTAAATGTACACCTTCCACGATATCTTGAAGTGTCTTTAAGTTCCCTAAGCGGATATCTTAACTTACACGAAAACAGCACTGTATTATATTTTAAATTTTACCTAAATATTTTACCCACTCGGTTCTTAACGCGAAACTTCGTTAAGAATTACCACGGTTTATTTAATATATGATATTACGACTTTCGTAAGAGAACAACTCTCTTCAGCGGTCACAACTTCCACTTGCAACTTCTACAGACGGACTGTGTCCATCCTAACTCTGCAACTTATGAATCTCACTGAATTTAGTGTATTCTGATAGGCTAAGCACAAGTCACTTGATTGATGGAACACACAGATATACAAATTTCATGAAAACTGTATAATTTAGCAAAGTCCTGCATGGAAATTATCTACAACTTTCATTGCCCTATCATTGATAAGAGTTACAATTGAGTTTTTCTTCACTAAAAAAAACGTATTTCTAAAATAGTTATGAACCTCAGAGTATACACAAATTGAAGCTATTTACCTAAATAATTCCTTGTTAAAGTTTCACGTCAATCGGTTTACTACCACTGAAGCTATAGCGATCGCACATTATCACACCCGCACACGGGCACAAATTCACACAAAAAATACATGACAATGTAGAACACCTTTTTATGAAGAGTTTGGTATACCCTACATGCTTATCCGTTTCTAAATACAAAACTTACGACTAAAAGACAAAATATTACATAAAACCAATTTAAACAAGAAAATGCTCGTCATCCATATGCTCTGGTATAAGCAACATAGCTTATCATCCTGTGTTCCGTTGCAATACATAGTCTCCGTAATTCCAACCTTGTCGTGTTTACTTCCTGAACTGCTGCTTGTCATGTTCCGGACGGGGCCTTTCAGTGTTTTGAAGCTTCGTACGAAGCGTCTTCTCTTCGAAGACGAATCTTTGTAGTAACTAGGAGGGGCGTGGCTTAACAGAGCTTAGCCAATAGGGTAGCGTCTTGACAAGTAGACTTGCTTACGATTTTACCTGAGCTGAAGACGCATTCACGGGTTCCAGCGGAATTATTTTTTGTTGTAGTTTGGAACTTGGAAATGGTAGAAACACTGAAAGGCCTCGTCCGGAATATGACAATTGGACTGAGCCTTCAACTCGGGCTCAAAGTCTCTAATCGACGTTTCATCAACAGCGACAATTCGACACAAGAATGCTTGACCTTCAACGTCGAATCTTTGTTTCAGTAAGGTTGCAGTGTCCACGCGTTTCGTTCTGTTCAGCATTCAGGCAGTGAGGGACCCATAGCGCAGAAATCGTATAACGAACATAATATAGGAACAATTCCCGTGTGGAGTTGCTAGTCACCCATCGGTCGTCTCCGCAAGTGGCGGATAGGGGAATGCTCACCAGATATGGTAGGTACCGGGGAAATAAAATACCCGGGGCGGGCGAAAACTAGCAGCTGCTGCCTTGTAGTTGGATATTTGTTTATCAAAGGCTAAAGGAAGTAAACCGTGATTAAAAATTGCCTGGTCCTCCAGGTCGGGGGCTAATGCAATGGGCCAACTCCCCATTCATTGGAAAAAAGAAAATGTTAAAAAACCAAATAGATTGCAATAGAAGAAATTCAGACTACATTGAGGGAACCAGAGATTGAAGAAGATCTTTGGATGGATAAGCAGTAGTGGAAGATGAGAAGTCAATCACTTCTGTAATCTTTGGTTCAGAAAAATTTGTAAACATTGTACATCCGGAGTAAATAATAATGTATGAACAATTAATTCAACACAATGGACGGTTTTAAAACGAACAATCACAGACGACCTCGTCGTCCGATGTAAAGCCAAAAGAGGTGAGATCTCTGTACGAGCATTGCTGAACACTGTAAGCGATTAGTGTGTGTAATGTTGGTACGGACATGAATGCTAAGCAACACACGGAAAACTATACGTTTTTCGTAATTGTGCGAAATCGAGTAACTGCACGCGATTTATCGTCGGGTTGTGCAGAATGTTATGTGCCTGTGGACTCGCGATACGGCGAATTCCTGTAGGTATACAGGTGGCAGTGTAATTATTTGTTAATTAATCTGATATACAAGTAATTAGGGACTAATAAAAAAAACACTCACACAAAGTAAAAGTTAAAACTCTCACGAAAATTATAAACAATTATAATATTTCCTAAGAGTTGTAAGAAATCAGCTTGCACATACATACATAAGTAGATACATCCTTAGCTTTACAGACCAGATCAAGCCTTGGCCTCCAAAAGAAATTACCTCCACTTATTCCTGTCCTCAGAAATCCGCCACCAATTCACTACGCCCAGCTTCCTCGCATCACTGCCGACCTGGTACAACCATCTGTTCTTCGGTCTTCCAAACTTCATTTTACCTATTGGCTTAAGTTTCATAATTCTTTTTGCAGTACGTTTGTCATCCATTCTGTAAACGCGTCCTGCCCATCTTAGTCTATTAATTTTGGGAAATCGGACCACTGTAATGTCATTGTACTTAGCATATAATTCATGATTATTTCTCTTTCTTCAGACTCCGTCCTATCAAATTGGCCCATAAATTTTACTCAGTATCTTTCTTTTTAAAAAAGCCAGCCTCTGTTCATCAATTTTCTTGAGTAGGCCCTACCCAGCACTCAGAGCCATATATCAATACAGGCCTTACCAATGTCTTATAAAGCGTGGCTTTATTTTCTGTGGTTAATAATCATTATTTGAAATGGTTATTCAGCCTGTAAAAGAACTCCGCTTGCGGTAAATGAAAATGTGTGGATTAAGTAGCACATTGGACACCACTGGCTGTCCCAAGCCCTGATAAATGGGGAGTGTTGGTGGACAAGGTTGACTACTTATCCACTGGAAAAACATGGATGGCTCAAAAAAACTAATTATAATGGCATGGACACACGAAAAGGATGGCACAGGAAAGATTGCCAAGGAGAGTTACGGAATGGATCCAACCAGGAAGAAGGAAAAGAGGAAGACCATCTATCACCAGGATAGAAGAAATTCAGACTATATTGAGGGAACGAGAAATAGAACACAACAAGTTCGAGGGCTGTGCGGGACGAAGGGCATGCCCGTTGCCCCGCTCGTATACTGCGTCCCGAGCTTCAGATAGAGCTCCTACCACAGGGACGATAGATGGGACTGGATTAAGGGTGAAGCCTTCTACCGGCCGTGGAGAAATAGAAGAAGATCTTTGGATGGACAAGCAGCAGTGAAAGATGAGAATTCAATCACTTCTGTAATCTTTGGTTCCGGAAAGTGTGTAAACATTGTACAGTCGGAATAATAATAAATAAATAATAAATATTTCAACCAATTGTTTAAATACCAACACTATAAGCGCAATCCAAACTAATTTTTGCGTCGATTTATAACTTTAGTGAGACTCTGGTCCACAACAAAACTATTAACACCAAACAACTGTGAGAACAATTGGCGAACCAACTCCAGGCGAAGACATTTCTGTCTGATGGTAAGCTTAGGGCAACTATGTTTTAGAAAGTCCGTTAATATTCTTCATTATTTAGGTTGAAAAGGGAAAAGCAGTTAGTGGCGAGTACTATGTGAACTTAGTACTGCACCACTTAAACAACGACACCAAGAGAACCTTCCACACTTACAAAAATGCAAGTGGTTTTTCACCCGACCAATGCACCGGCTCAAACACCAATTGTTGCCATGACTAAAATTCAAGAATTAAAGAGCAAACTGTTTTCTCACCCCTCCCCCCATACTCACAAGATTTGGTTGCAAACGACTTGTTTCTTATTCCTAACCTCAAACATTGCTCGCTAGAAAAAGACGAAAATCAAGGCAGTAATGCTGTAAATAGTTTCTTGAGAACCTCGACAAATCTGCTTATCGGTTTGTCATAACAGCTTTAGAACACCGTTGGAAAAAGTGTATCAGGCAAGGTGTATATTGTTACGATCGTCGTATAGTACAGTGGAAAACAAAATACAAACCACTAGTGAAATCACTAATAAGCAACTTTAATTATCACAATTAGTAATTTGTAATCAACAGGATATTCTCTTACAACAACTCAAGTAAAAATTGTCCACACACACACACACACACACACACACTAAATAATGTCAACTATAAAGAATTCCGCACTAATTAGAACACAACAACACTTCGCTACAAACACTCGATCCGAGCTAAACAAATCGTTCAACACCACTGAACTCATAAGTCGGCTGTCATGGCCTTTTATAGGAAGTGCATGCTTCTATCAAAATCTTCCATCCTCAATTTCCACGCCACTTAATGCTGACGCTAATGCGTATTTCAAGTGGCCTCTTGAAGAGTCTAGAACAAACTTTAACGCGACCTTGACTGAGGCAACACCTGCCACACTGGGCGAGAGGACAGGGCGGGGGCTTTCTCGGCTATTCTAGGCAATTCGTACCAATATTTTTTTGAGAAATAAGTAAAAATTAATTTTTTTTAAATTGTTATTCAGGCCCTGAAAATTTTATCCTACCCTTGTATGCTTTAAACACAATTTCATATTAAAATTATCTTTTAAAACTATATCATTTATGGCGCTCGGAAATTAATCATCTGGACATTTTATAACCCTTGAGCATCCGTTGATATAATTGAGTAGGACATATTACTACATAATACGACAAAACGCAATTTGGCACATTCTAGCATTCAGAACCTTAGCTGATTTATTGGCCTGTGAGAGAATTGCTTGATAAACGAAGCACAAAATAAAATTACTTTATTCTGAGAATAAAAAATGAAATATGCAGTATGTAGACTGTTACGTCACAATGACACAATGACACCCCCATACGCGCGTGAATGTACTCAATGAGCGCAAAGTGAAATAAAACTACCTGAATAGTTTAGATTTCTGGATAAACTATTTATACTCACTATTTCTGTTTATACTATCTATAGCCAACACGTCTAAAAATAAAATTGGAATTTCTTTTTCTACAAATTGATATGTAGGTGCCAGTGACGTCTTTTGTGGACCTGAAAATTTTATTGAATCGTTAACTGTCGTCCTCTTTTTTTTAACAGAATTCTCTTTTCGTCCTCTGAAATTTTCATAACCTATAATTAACGTACAGCTGTAAGTAAAATGGGTTATTTTAAATTTATAGCAACAAAATACCGCAAATAAAAGCTGAAGCCACGCGGTTAACAATTAACGTTCAATTATGAACCAACATTAAGTTATTCAGGCCATAACTGGTTAAACCATATTCTCGTCAGGCGTCAAACTGATAATAATTATTGTGTACCTCTAACATTTTAAGAGACGATTGGTAAGACATTCCCAATTAAATGGGTAATTATAATTATCATTGAGGATTGTTTTCGTTAACCTGAGATAATTGACAACGTTTAACTATCTTTGATCATTTCAGAATTAAAACACAAATAAATATTTCTTCACGTTCCACTTCATCACCATTTTTACATGTTTTGTTTTTAGCTTTAACTGTTTTCAGTTTCCATCAGACTAGATCTTCTAATCGTTAGGCAGATAGACTGAAGTCTTACGCTGTAGTGTGTTTGAGTTGTCCGGGTAGCAAGTCGATGAACGCCAGATTCCTCCTGTGCACAGCGCTCGTTAGAAGTTCGCAGCACTAGAAGTTAGGTCGCAGGTCCCCTTTGCATTATAATATGGCGTCAGGAGAGGACTTCATAGACTGCCTCGGACAGAGTTCCTAAACTATGACAGACGCGGCTGCCTTACGGTGTCAACGAGCTCCCACGCCCAGGCGGATGGTTCCCGCAAGGAGATACGGTTTCCCTTGGCTAGAACCACAGCGCACTGGATGCAGCTCGAGCACATGCAAAGCATTTAATATTGTATTTTGTTGCACTGGCCTGCTACTGTGGGGTATAACTCCGTCCCCCTTAAGGATTGCCATGCAGAAGCTTACAGAAGTACTGCCGTGGGCAGTAGGCCCGATCGTAATGAGGCGTCGACCCGAACGGAGAGCTGTCATGCTCAGACGAACGGTTCCCCCAAGGTGGCACTCGCAAACCTCGCGGTTTTCCATACGACACCGTAGAAGCTTAGAGCCGTACTGCGTGGGCAGTAGGCGCGGTCGTAATGAGACGTCGACCCGAACGGAGAGCTGTCATGCTCAGACGAACGGTTCCCCCAAGGTGGCACTCGCAAACCTCGCGGTTTTCCATACGACACCGTAGAAGCTTAGAGCCGTACTGCGTGGGCAGTAGGCGCGGTCGTAATGAGACGTCGACCCGAACGGAGAGCTGTCATGCTCAGACGAACGGTTCCCCCAAGGTGGCACTCGCAAACCTCGCGGTTTTCCATACGACACCGTAGAAGCTTAGAGCCGTACTGCGTGGGCAGTAGGCGCGGTCGTAATGAGGCGTCGACCCGAACGGAGAGCTGTCATGCTCAGACGAACGGTTCCCCCAAGGTGGCACTCGCAAACCTCGCGGTTTTCCATACGACACCGTAGAAGCTTAGAGCCGTACTGCGTGGGCAGTAGGCGCGGTCGTAATGAGACGTCGACCCGAACGGAGAGCTGTCATGCTCAGACGAACGGTTCCCCCAAGGTGGCACTCGCAAACCTCGCGGTTTTCCATACGACACCGTAGAAGCTTAGAGCCGTACTGCGTGGGCAGTAGGCGCGGTCGTAATGAGACGTCGACCCGAACGGAGAGCTGTCATGCTCAGACGAACGGTTCCTCTAAGGTGGCACTCGCAATCCTCGCGGTTTTCCATACGACACCGTAGAAGCTTAGAGCCGTACTGCGTGGGCAGTAGGCGCGGTCATAATGAGACGTCGACCCGAACGGAGAGCTGTCATGCTCAGACGAACGGTTCCTCCAAGGTGGCATTCGCAAACCTCGCGGTTTTCCATACGACACCGTAGAAGCTTAGAGCCGTACTGCGTGGGCAGTACGCGCGGTCGTAATGAGACGTCGACCCGAACGGAAAGCTGTCATGCTCAGACGACCGGTTCCTCTAAGGTGGCACTCGCAAACCTCGCGGTTTTCCATACGACACCGTAGAAGCTTAGAGCCGTACTGCGTGGGCAGTAGGCGCGGTCGTAATGAGACGTCGACCCGAACGGAGAGCTGTCATGCTCAGACGAACGGTTCCCCCAAGGTGGCACTCGCAAACCTCGCGGTTTTCCATACGACACCGTAGAAGCTTAGAGCCGTACTGCGTGGGCAGTAGGCGCGGTCGTAATGAGACGTCGACCCGAACGGAGAGCTGTCATGCTCAAACGAACGGTTCCCCCAAGGTGGCACTCGCAAACCTCGCGGTTTTCCATACGACACCGTAGAAGCTTAGAGCCGTACTGCGTGGGCAGTAGGCGCGGTCGTAATGAGACGTCGACCCGAACGGAGAGCTGTCATGCTCAGACGAACGGTTCCTCTAAGGTGGCACTCGCAAACCTCGCGGTTTTCCATACGACACCGTAGAAGCTTAGAGCCGTACTGCGTGGGCAGTAGGCGCGGTCGTATTGAGACGTCGACCCGAACGGAGAGCTGTCATGCTCAGACGAACGGTTCCTCTAAGGTGGCACTCGCAAACCTCGCGGTTTTCCATACGACACCGTAGAAGCTTAGAGCCGTACTGCGTGGGCAGTAGGCGCGGTCGTAATGAGACGTCGACCCGAACGGAGAGCTGTCATGCTCAGACGAACGGTTCCTCCAAGGTGGCATTCGCAAACCTCGCGGTTTTCCATACGACACCGTAGAAGCTTAGAGCCGTACTGCGTGGGCAGTACGCGCGGTCGTAATGAGACGTCGACCCGAACGGAGAGCTGTCATGCTCAGACGAACGGTTCCTCCAAGGTGGCACTCGCAAACCTCGCGGTTTTCCATACGACACCGTAGAAGCTTAGAGCCGTACTGCGTGGGCAGTAGGCGCGGTCGTAATGAGACGTCGACCCGAACGGAGAGCTGTCATGCTCAGACGAACGGTTCCTCCAAGGTGCACTCGCACACTTCACATGCCTGCAACGACACCGCAGCCTAAGTGACTCGAGTCCATTCTGATCTGTCTGAACTAAGACTTCCGGCAGACGCAGGACTAATAAGCCGACCGTAGGGAAGTAGCCTACGCGGGGGATGGTGCCTAATGTTTGCTACACGGCGGATCAGCAATTTAATCGTCAGTTACCACCGTATTTTCTACAGAATGAAATGGCGGCCATCGTGAGCTCATCCTTGGGGGTTTCGTATGCCGATTGTAAAAATTAGCATTTTCATACATTTCCTCTTAGAGGAAAATAATATTGTTACGTATTGCGGAACGTTATCGTGCTTTGGATGGTTATCAGTTTGTTTCGGGCGATTACTCAGTGTGTTTCAAGTGGTTATTAGTGAAAAGTGATTATTGTGTGTGGCTCTATTACTTGACGTTATTATTGCGTGTGGACAAATTTAATTTGAATTATTGTACAATATCTTGTCGAATAACTTGTTGAATACAAACTGTTAATTGTGATAAAGCTGGATTTTAGTGACTTTATTGGTGTCTTGTACTTTGTTTTTCCACTGTACCATACGACGATCAGTTAGACCGTCGTAACGATATAGACAAAAACTCATGATTCATTGACAGAAATTCAAGGAAAAGGTTTTTTCATTATAGCCTTAGTTTTCTGCGTGCCTCTCTCAATGACAATAAAACTGCAGATTCTGTACGAATCTAACTACAACCGCTATCCTTTAACTGTGATATACTAATCTGTAATTGGCATTAGTAGCAAGACAAAAATAATGACGCAGCCAGCGCTGTCTTGGTTGCGTAACAGGAATATCCCCTTGCCTGTTATGACGCAAAGTGATTAAGTGTTCCCACGGGACGCTTTCCTAATGAACACTCTGCCGGGCCACTGTTGTTACGAGGCACGAAGCAAAAATTAAATTTTTTCAACAGACGTCTTTTAACAAATTGTCGCTACGGCGCTTTCATAAATAACTTTTCTAGCGGCTGTATACAACAACAACTTCCTTCAGTTTTAGTATAGTTGGAACAGCAGAGGGGGAATAAGTGATATAATTATCCAGGGCTGTTAGGCCGTCATCTCGAATTTGTGCTGGTACGCGTTTCGGCTTCACGGTGGGAGGCCAGGCCATCATCAGTGTCGGTAACAATTGGCACGATGTCTGCCAATTCAACCCAGTAATGTAGTAGAGACTACCGAGCAGACCGTGTTCAACCTGAACAGGTACAGGTATTAATCTCCGGCGATGAATTTGATTGCAAGTCCGTTACTTTTACCTGAGCGAAATCCTTATGTGACCTTGTGGGTGTACTCCTTATACTGCCAACCAATTTTGTTTCTTACATTTTATACAATTAATTCTATTACTAGCAGTCATTAGAAATATTGCTACGAATGGAGGGTAACACCCGGATTCAGATTATATACCTCTTCGTCTTCAGCACTACAGCCCAACTTGAGCCTTGGCTTCGAACATCAATCTTCTCCAAAGTCTCCTATTGATTCGTATCTCAGTATAACCCCTCATATGCATTCTTCTGAGATCTTCTAGCACATCGTCCAACAATCTTATGCTAGGTCGGCCCCTCTTTTTACTTTTATAGACTTGCGCCCTCAGGATTTTCTCTAGCATACGCTGACCAACCATCCGCTCTAGGTGGCTCAGCCATTGAATTCGTTGAGCCTTTACGAATGTTACAATATCATCATGGTTCAATAGCTCATCTATCTACTGGTTATTTCTTATTCTCCATTCGCCATCTTCTTTAACCGGGCATAAACATGTCGTGTGATCTTTCACTCAAACATTTTCAGTGTTTCTTGTTCCTTTTTTATCAGTGTCCATGTCTCGCCTTGATAAGTAACAACCGGTCTGATGAGTGTCTTATAATGTTTTGTGTCAGTGTGCCAGACTATATATCGCGGGAACTAACGTTGAGACGAAGTCGACCCCGACGAACGAGTGAGATGTCCACCCCAACACCCTGGCTCTGGGTTATTAATGGAATCTACATTATTACACTGCTTGAACTTGAAAACTAGACCACGTAACAGCGCGTGTGAATAATTTAACAAGACTTTTTCATTGGTCTGTCTTTCACTGCTGGCTGCATATGTTTAGAAATGTATCAACATGATGAACAACTGAAATACAGGTCACACGGACAGTGGCAATGTTCTCTCTCTCTCTCTCTCTCTCTCTCTCTCTCTCTCTCTCTCTCTCTCTCTCTCTCTCTCTCTCTCTCTCTCTCTCTCCCTCTCGCAATACTCACTGACCTGTTTTACTCTATGCCTTTGTTCAGTTCAATTGCATGTGGTAAATGGAAAATATTTGTGTAAATATATATATATATATATATATATGTTTGTTTAATAATACAACGCTCGCGCGCACACAGTATAAATGTTGATTTAATGTTAATTGTTTTTCATATGAACGATAACAATTACTGAAATTCTGCTTCCATATATGAGCGGCAATTGTAACACACTCGCGTGAATACGATTAAATATTAACATTACCGGCAACAACCTGATAGAGATGTACTGTATCATCAAAGTCTACACAGTTGTAACAGGGAACACATACGCGTAGGTTCATGAAACAGCCCAGCCAATCAGAATGTTATTTTAACGTGGTTTAATTGTTAATTAAAACTACAGCACCCACTACAGTTCCGTCTGTCATTCCCATAAATGTAGGCCTGCTGTGCACAGCGTTTAGATTCTATTTACAGTCGACTCCCTCTAATCCGGACACCTCGGGACCGGATCCCTGTCCGGATTAAAAAATTTCCGGACCATCCGGCGGTTTTTTACTTATGTAAATTACAACCTGTAATAGCGTATCTATATTTATAAATCACATTTTAAGACAATTTTCAAGTGTACGGAACACAATTTTAGGTTCATAAAATTGTCCCAAACGAATAAACTTAAACCTAAAACTAATGAAAAACTTGGCTTTGCAATATTAAAAGAAATCTGTTATTTTCTTCTGCTTCTTTACTTCAACTGTTTTCTTGAAGGCATAATCACGCCACTTCCTTAGAAACATAACATCCACAGCTGATGCGCCAGGCTGTTGTTCGACGTAGGTAGTTGCCAGTTCCAGTGCTGCCCTACCCTCTGCATGAGTCAAAATTCCCACGCCATTTCCCGCTTCAATATCACCTTCGTCGTCGTCTTCTTCTTTTTCTTCCTCTTGACGAATGACTACATCGACGATTTCGTCATCATTCAGGATTTCATTAGCCAGTTCATCATCAGCTCGCGAAATCCATTCCACAACGTCATTCTCATTAATACTAGCAGAATCAGGCAGCCATTGTAAATCCTTTAAAATTGAGTGGTTGTCATCAGGTTCAGTTGCATGAATATTTAACCCTATTGTATTTGGGTTGTCTTCTTGTCTCTTCTCAACGAGAGTTTCAACATCTGGCCACAATTTTCTCCAGGATTTGGTAAACGTAGATGATGGGATTTCATCATACGATTTAGCAGCGATATAAATGACGTCCTTAATGTTAATTGTCTTGAGCGTCTGGATGAGACCTGCATTGTCATTACCATCCATCTTATCCAAAATTTCTGAAAGAAGCTTCCTCCGGTATTTTCTCTTAAAGCATTCGATTACACCCTGGTCCATGGGCTGTGCGATACTTGTTACATTTGGAGGCATATATAAAAGCTTGATGTCACTGTAACTATCACATTCGAGACATTCCTCTGGATGCGTAGGGGCATTATCAAGCACAAGAACTGCTTTTACTGGCAATTTCAAGGATGTCAAATGTTCTTTTACAGACGGAACAAATTGAGCCACGAACCACTCCTTAAACAAATAAGAATCCATCCAGGCAGACTTTTGTGACCTGTAATACACTGGAAGGGAAGACATGTTTAAGTTTTTGAATACTCTGGGTTTGGCCGACTTTCCAATCACAAATAGCGGCATCTTGTGTGTCCCAGTTGCGTTTGAGCATAGTGCAACAGTGATCCTTTCTTTATTTACTTTAAAGCCTGAAGCAGACTTTTCTTGAGGAGTGGCAAAGGTTTTATTAGGCAAAAGTTTATAGTTAAGCCCGGTCTCATCGATATTGTACACTTGTTCTGGGGTTAGTTTTTCACGCTCAATGATACGCTTCAATTTTTCAGAAAAATCATTAGCTGCCGGTTGGTCTGCTGAAAGCTTCTCCCCGCAAACTCCAAGGAAATGCACTCCATGCCGTTTTTTCCATCTAGTTAGCCACCCATCGCTTGCCGAGAAGTTTCCTTTTTCCCCAAGTTTTGAATGAAGAATGACGGCTTTTTCTTTCAAAATCGGCCCATTTATAGGAGTCCCTCTTCTACGTTCCTGCATGAACCACAACCATAATGCGTCATCAACAAGTTCATGGTGTGGTTTTTTCAAGGTAGATCGAGTAGAAAGGACGGATTCGACTTCAATTTGCATACAAAAATCCTCGATCGATTTTCTGTTTTTCCGCCAATCATAAACTGTGCTTTTCCCTACATTAAACTCCGTACAAATACTTTGCACTGATTCACCCTTATCTAAACGTTGTAAAATATTAAGTCTGTCTTGCATTTTAACCGTATTATGCTTCCGTTTTTCACTCATTTTTGAGAATTTTACTGTCAAATAATCAGAGTTACTGAAACTACAATTTCACCTAACAAATAAACTCACTTATAATAACATATGTAACTCACATTGAAAATTATTAAAACACACAACAATATCAGTAGTAATTAGTAAAAACAGCTACAGTACACTGTATGACGATCCGGAGCAAACGCAATCGTAAGCCGAACTGAGGATCTTTGTTTACATGTAGGCCGGAAATAAACAGACACGCTCAATCCTGTCGTTTTCGGCCGTGAGAAACCCGGCGCGCGCTGATGACTCATTCCAAGAAGTAGTCCGGACCATCCGGCGTCCGAACCATCGGAGTCCGAACGAGAGGGAGTCGACTGTATACAGTAATCACAAGGCCTACGGGAAATTGTGTGTGTGTTGAGGCCTTCCCAATATTCATTTTGTGACGATTTTATGTGCTTCTCGTTAATTTGAAACCTGAGTGTTTTAAATTGATATTTATCATTTAGACAGTGTGTATGTGTGAGTAAATGCAATTGCTGTATTCGGCTTTAAACCAGTAATTTAGAAATTTTGGTTTTCTATCAATTCTTATGTACTGTTTTAATGTAACCGCAGAACTAAATATACATAAATATTGGTGTGTGTGTGAGTGTGTGTGTGTGTGTGTGAGAGAGAGAGAGATACAGAGAGAGAAAGAGAGAGAGAGAGTGTTTTATTTCCTGTGCGGAAGCATTGCAGGCAGTGGATCCCAGGGAGTAGATTAATGTAGTATAAAATGAAGACTCAGAGCGTAGGAATTTATTATCAAAATAGTGGCGCTCTCGTTTGTAATTCAATTTGGGAAAAAGAAGAAGAGAGCCGACACTGCGTTTATATATGTCAACGGCCTGATGAGTATATATATCGGAACTGAAATATCAAGTCGTTTGCGGAACGTCAATATTTTGTCGGCAGTGAAATGTTTCCATTGACGTCATTGGCTTGGTGGCGTTCGTAAAGAATAGTAGGAATTTTCCTGCGATACTGTTCTGGCACAAAACTGAGAATTTGTTCCACTCTCTTACTTATAAAATCTATTACGTCTTCATCGTTTTATAAGGAAGTGTTCATACGGAGTCATTATTTATTTATGTTAGCTCATATAAGTCCACCAAAAATAATATCAGAACGCCTATGAATCATACATTGCTTTAGCAATTAATTACGCTTTAACACAATAAATTATAATTTAATCTTCGTTTTCTTATTCTACCTCTTCTCCTTCTTCGTTTTTCTGTCAGGGACTAGGCGAATCAACGCTTCCGGTCCCAAAGGAATATATGCAAATATAAGTATATCACTACCGACTTGGAACACAAAGTTTTTTATTGGTAAAAACGTAAAAGTTGTACCTTATGGCCTGAACCAGTTTTCGCTTATTATAGGCCTAAGCTTCCAATAAGATTATAATAAGCGAAAACTGGTTCAGGCTATAAGGTAAAACGTTTACGTGTTTACCAATAAAAAACTTTGTGTTCCGAGTCGATAGTGATATATTTATATTTAGTTAATCAACAGACACGTCATGGACAACAAAATCTAAGAATATATTGTGCACTTCCACCAACGCTTCCCTACGTCTTCCTATACTTTGTCGTCCAACAGACTTGAATTGCCAGACTTCCTTAGGCGACCTGCCGTCTTGTTGACGACGTATTCTCTTTCAAAATGTTGGTTGAGGAAAGAAGGGAACTTAATTTGGAGACACATCTTGCCTTCATTGACTACGGGAAAGAATATGGTAGAGTCAACAGATACATTCTATGGGACATTATGTGTAAGAGGCTTTATCCAAAACGTTTTGTAGTCGTTATAAAGAGATTATACTATCACACTAGACGAGTATCATCTATAGGAGAAGATTTAACAGAGGACAGTCATTTTAATCAAGGAGTGTGCCAAGGCTGTAGCGTGTCCCAACATTGATTAATATTTATGACAATTAGAGAGTGGAAAATACAAGTGGATTTTCCATAATCAATAGAAATCCATAAAATCGGAAAGTGTAGCGAATTCAAATATTTGGGAAGCATTATTTCAGAAGATGGAACAACAAAAAATGACATCAAAAATAGGATACAACAGGGAAAAAAGGCTATTCCTTTCCTAAACTCGTTACTTTGGTCGAACAAAATGAAACTTCAAACTAAACTGACACTCTACACAACTATTGTGGAGCCCATTTTAACTTATGGCTGCGAATGCTGGCAACTTTCAGATAAAGAGAAAAAGATGATAGAAAATGTGGAAATGGACTTTATAGAAGAGTGTGTAATATTTCTAGAATGCAACATGTTAGAAACAAAGATATAAGAAGGAAAACAGGGTGCCTATTTACAACAGCAGAAAGAATAGAATCCAGAGATTTGCTATGGTATGGTCACGTAATGAGGATGGAGGAGAAGCGATGGCCAAAGAAAGAATTTACTTACACACCACAAAAAAGGAGAAGGAAAGGAAGACTGACAACACAATGGACAACAGGAATTAGGAAAAGCATGAGAGATCGAGCTATTGAAGATGACGACTGGAAGAATAGGGAGAAATGGCGATCAAAATGCGGGATGCAACACACACTGCAGGATCCCCGCTAATAAAAAAAATACAAGTGGATTAAGGAATAAAAGTATATAATAGAACATAGAATAATACAATGCTGTTTACGAATGATCAAGTAGGCCTAATTATCAAAAACAACGAGTATGAGCTCCAAAGATCAATGTTCCAGTTATAGCAAGTTTGATCGAATTACAACACGATAATTTCTGTGCATATGAAAAAACTATAAAAATTTCATTCGAGTGGCGGTCCTATAAAAATTTTATAAAACTGTGGCTGTCCACACATTCCTGTATGCTAGTGAGACATGGATTTTTGGTAAATGGGACGTTCAGAAGATTCAGGCAACCGAAATGAAATTTCTAAGATGGATGCAAGGTTGTTCTCTCTCGGATCGGAGGAGGAACGAGGATATTAGACGCGATTTAAACATTGTATCATTGCACCAGAAGATTGACGACCACAGAAGGAGATTGTGTGAACACTTGAACCGTATGCCTGACATCCGTCTACCTGTGGCTGCCTTGTGTTATAACCCTACATCATGTCGGTAGACCGAGGAGGAGATGGGTTCCGGAACAGGTCTAAGGCCTAATCATTGGAGTAGTGACGATGATGATGGTGATGATGGAAAAAACTATGACTTTTGTGTGCAAATACCTCTTGCTACCTAAGATTGTATTCGATAATAAAAGTATATAGCAGGTGTCACAGTTCCGCTATCTTGGTTGTGACATCAGCTATGACGTGGTTTATGATGTTGAAGTTTCAGTCAACATGTGGGACAATTCGTCAAGCGTTATCCAGGAAATGAGTTATTATTATTATTCCGGCTGTACAATGTTTACACATTTTCCGGACCCAAAGATTACAGAATTGATTGAATTCTCATCTTCCACTGCTGCTTGTCCATCCAAAAATCTTCAATTTCTCGTTCCCTCAATAAGTCTGAATTTATTCTATCCAGATGATACAGTCTTTTTGTGTGTCCAATGCACTGTAATTTTTTTATTTGGATAAAATCAACAATTGAATTTTTCACATTCATTCTGTCCTTAATGACTTCATTTCTACTTTTATCACGTCTGGATACTCTTGCCGAACGTCTCCAAAAGTTCATCGCTGCTGTCATTAATTTTGTTGTTATGTGTTTGTTAGTAGTTCTAACTTCTGAGACGTAAGTCATGATACTTCTAACAATGATTTTAAATATTTTGGTTTTAGTTTCTGCTGTAATTTGCTTATACCATAGGATTCTATTTAACGTATATATATCCATGTTTCCCAAATCAATTCTTCATTGTTTTTCTTTGTCTTGCTACCCACTGGCCGTAATTTTCACACCCAAATACTTGTATTCCTCTGTATATGAAATCTTCCCCATGCAAAAATGAATAATAAAACAATTAATATTAGCAAGAATAATACTTATATAAAGATATCTAAGAATAAAAACAGAAGAATATTTTTAAAAGAATTGAAAAACTGTTGAGAACTTCGGGTTTTTGTTACGCATGCATGTAGATGTATTTGAATGTGTTAGGAAAACACGAGTGTTAGGTTGGATAATGTTCAGAATAATGTAGAAGAGATAGAATAATTCTAAAGCGGTGACCGATTAAAGGGGGCTAGGAAGGTTAAAGCCCCGGGCCCCACTTGTCGGAGGGCTACACGCCCGATTGTTTAAAAATTATCATTTTCGAACGAATAAATATAATTTTCTAAGCAAGCGAAATATTAAAAACCGCACTGACAAGGAGAGTACCTGAAGTGCGGACCACGCATTTAAATGAAACTTAAACGGGATATGTTTAGTTACATACGTAAGGTTATGGTAAAAGCCAAAGCAGTAAAGTTTAACGTTAAAAATTTCATTGGTTTTTGATGATTTGATAGCAGAGTTTGCCGAAAATAAGAGCAGAAAGAAATATTTCAATTAAACTATTATCTATTCTCTAATTTATTTGCACTGTTAATTATTGTAAAAAGATCTATGAAATAAAATAATAGTAAACAGTTTCAGCATCTATTTAATCAGTATAAAATTTAAAAAATTGTGAGCAATCATACGGTTTAAGAACAATATTTTGTTTATTATATTTATTAAATGATCGTCTGAATAAAGTATTGTCCATAACGCGAAAATTTCCCCTGCTCTTAAATACTCCGTGCCCCCCATAGCTTTAATCCGGCTTGTCTAAAAGTGTCAGGTTCGCAAGTAACTACAGTAAATTAATCATTAGCCGGCTATCAGGCGGTCATTGTCTGCTTTAAACTATGAAAATGTGAGAACAGAAGACAACAGGAAGTGACATCAGTTCACGCAGCGCAGGAAGTTACTAGCGCATTCTGCTGTTATAATTCCGTACTCGACTGTGTTCTCTCCACAATTAGAGCGTATTGATTGTAATAATTATTAATTATATTACTCACAAGGACACAGTCACTTTCATTTTCATTACAAACTGGAAATTTGATGGTTTTGCTGATAGAAATTTGTAGATAGTAGGCGTACATCTGACTTCTCTCTCTCTCTTGCTACTTAGTCTAGCCCAAAGATGCGACGTCCACATGCTTCCATTCAGTCCTTCACTCGTTTCATGACCACCACAATCCAGCGTCCTCTTTGTTTCTCGTCCCTGACCACCTGTCGAGAGTGTGGAATCTCCTTCCTTTTGTCTCGCGATCTCCTCTCCTATCTCTGCTTTCCTGAAGTAGACAGCTCTCCGCTCCTTGTCAAGAAGGTCTATACGGACAACCCCAGCTGTCACCAAATCAGCTGGCTCTGACGTTAGCAGGTGCTAAAGTTGTACAGTTCGCCCACACCTGGGTCTTATCGCGGAAAACTTTCAATTTTCCATTTTTTTCAAATTTCGTATTCAGCTTCCACAATTTTAACGGGATGGCAGCGTAGAATTAGGAAATCTTACGTGTTATTTTTCATGAATGCCAGTGTCTACTAACACAAAAACAAAAAGAAAACTTGTTCTTATTCTGAAACAACATTATTGTCAATACGAACACAAAACTGAAGGAAACTACAATTTAGTACTAATCATCATTATCTTCAAGGATTAAACCGGATATGGTTTGTTTCGGTTTCAAATAGTCAAATATTACAGCTGATCACTCCGGCGCTTCCTCGAATGTCCCACACCACTCCGTCGCCTCGGCTTATACCTAGTTCCATAGTTGTTTGGGGATGCGGCAGTCATCCATTCGGCAAAGATATTCCCACCAATTCAGCCGACTATGGGCGATCCAGCCGAGTATACTCATAATATTCAGTTCCTGGCGTGTATCTGTGTTTCTTCTATGATCATGGAGAGTATAGACTGCCACGTGCCTAAGAAATCTCATTCCAGCCGCTTGGATGCGACAGGCCTCGCCTCTCCTTGAAGTCCCATTCTCAGACCCATAAAAAAGTGTGGGAAGAGCCATCACCTTGTAGAATTTTAGGCGTGTACCTTTACTTGCTGACTTAAGGATTCGCCTGATAATCCCGCACATAAACCTGACTTGTGCAACTTATTCCCAACGTGGTTGCTTGCATTATAAGACACACTGTAGTACAGGTATTCAACAGTTTAATAGTATTTATAGTATTTTACCGGTTTAGAAACTACAAACTTCATACTATACTACTACCAACTGCAAATTCAAAATTTTCCACATTTTAGAGAATTTAAATGTGAATGCGAGGCGGGTGGATTGACTTTTAGCCAAACCCACATTATCAGAAGTGAAAAATCCAAGTTCTTCAAGCATTTCACTAATCTTGTAAGTATTTAATCTGGCAATGACACTATTGGTTAAATCCAAAAAGCGATTTGGAATTCGTGTAACAATAACACCAATCTAGCGCCGCAAATGGGGCGTAGCAGCCTCGGAGAAACCAAACTATTAATAATTCAAACAGGAAGGCGGCCGTGTGACGTGGCTCCCCTTGTTAGACGTTATTAATAATAATTTACCTGTACTTGTTAACGAACGGTAGAGGATTATAATTGATTACACGTGGGAAATGTCGGCGTGCTCAGCCTGAGGACAGGGTAGTAAGATTGGGGTTCTTACATTTTACTCTGTTTTTAACTCTCCTCTTCAATTGAATGTCTTTTTAATCTTCGATCCAATAAGAGGAGTTGTAGACATCTGTTTCGGCTGCAGAAGCTTTAAATGAGTTGTGCATTTTTTTTAAACTTCCCAGAAACCTAAAATTTCGCTGGCTGCGTGTAGAACTCTGGGCGAGATATGATCAGAAGTAGGGGGGTATAACCTTGGATCATCTGAACTTTCTCTGTCTTTCCTTCAGAGATCCACCACCTACCTCATTAGCTTTTCTCCCCTCTTCGCCGTTGGGAAATTTTCTCATCCGGCTTCTAGACCGTTGACTATTTTAAGATCAAGCATTACAGAGAAAATAAAAACACTAAACCGTTGAATATTCTGATACCGTCGGGGTTAGAAAAACAAGAGAGACAAAATGGATAGAGTTAAAGTAAGGGACCAAGAGAGGTCATCATCGTCACCACCACTCCAACGACTAGGCCTTAGACCTGTTCCGGAACCCATCTCCTCCTCGGTCTACCGACATCTCTCTTGTGATAACCAAAAGCAGGTACAGGTAGATGGATATCAAGAATGCAATTTAAGTGTTCTCATCATCTCCTTCTGTGTTCTTTAATCTTCTGGTGCAATGATACAATGTTTAAATCGCGTCTAATATCCTCTTTCCTTCCCCGATCCAAGAGAGAAACAACCTTGCGTCACTCTTAGAAATTTCATTTCGGCTGCTTGAATCCTCTGCACTTCCCTTTTACCAAAAATCCATGTTTCACTAGCATACAGGAATGTGGGGATAAGCATACTCTCTAGGGGAAGAGCAGTCCGGTCCTCCAGGTTAGGGGTTTTACAGTAGGCCCGTAACTTACTTAAATAAAAATATATGTACTTACAGAACTCATACGAGCCTCAGAAATCGGATGGGAAATACGCAAGACAAATTGAATGGAAATAAGAATCCAGGTAGGCACCTTGGGCTTGCCGCTTCCTTACTAAAAAGGTGTGAACCACGAGAGAATAATATGAATATAATTTGCGCAATTGTCTTCTGTTATCTACTTATATATTTAAAACGGTGCCTTCATTGGCCTTCACCTGCTTCCTGCATTTTTGAAGGGAATGTTTTGGAAAGGCAGTAAAATAACAGTGGTTGCAGTAGTTGAACGACAGTGGCGATGATGATGACGAGATCTGGAGAGTACGATGCTCTGAGAGGGATGATGGACAACTGTAGTTCTTGATCAATATTCGCGGCACACACACACATAGGCTGTAGCAAATTAGATAATTCTCGATTTATCGAGTTGATTTTTGCATCCTAACATCCAAAAGCTCTTATCTGACCAATCTATCTTCTTCTCGGAGGTTCCTTTCACTTCTGGCTAATGATACGCTAACGCTCCAAGTTTTTCTTGGCCTTCATCTTCTTATCCATTTTACCGTTTTCTTTAGCCATCTTTTCTCCTTCATTATTTTCTCGTAACCTTCATTATTTCATTATAACTGTACTTTTCGGCTGATGTTTGTACTAGAAGTTTGAGCAAAAAAGAACACTTAGAAAGAATGTCAGATTCCAGACTGGCCAATGAAGTCTGCAAGTACAACAAACCTATAGTACTCAGGTGTGTGGGTAGACCCAGGAAGAGATGGCTGGAGGATCTTTGAAGGTGGAACAGGCAGCAACTTGCTAATGCCGCGTTGTCAAGGTGATGATGATGATTATAATTTTTTCAATATAATGAACTGTTAATTTATTTTTATATTTATGGAATATTTTCGATTACCCAAGGTTTGTTAATAATAATAAAGTTTGTTAATAATTTTGTTAATAAAGTGAAAGATTTAATGATTGAACCTCAATACAAACTGGCTTCTTTTGATATTGTTAACTTGTACACGAACATACCGGTGGCCGATACATTACGAATATTAAGAAATAACCTTGTCAACACTAATAAGTTGGATGTCGATAGTACAAATGAAATGATGGACCTTTTGAAGTTGCTTCTTGACCAGAATTATTTCACTCATGATAAACAATTTTTTACCCAGCATGACGGTGTAGCAATGGGTTCTCCACTTTCTGGCCTTCTTGCTGATATATATCTAAACCATTTCGAAAATTCTTTCATTTTTACCAATAATAAGTATAATGATAACATAATTTTTTATGGCCGATATGTTGACGATACCTTTTTAATTTATAAAGGCACACGTCGACAAATAGACCGGTTACACAAATATTTGAACAGTATTAATAGTAATATACAGTTTACGCTGGAGAACGAGGACAATGGGGAATTAAATTTTCTGGATTTGACTGTCACTAGGAACAATAATAAATTGCAGTTTAATATTTACAGGAAACCTACAGCAACTGATAAAGTTATACGTGCCACATCTTATCATCCACTGTCCCAAAAAATGGCCGCTTTCCACAGCATGATTAACCGGCTTCTGTCATTGCCCCTCAGTAATGAGGACTACTATGATGAACTGAATACCATTAAACACATTGCAATCACAAATGGTTACAAAGAAACAATAATAAATAGTATCGTCAAAAGACATAAGAAACGAAAATATCGGTATGGAGAACCATACATGACTTCCATATTCTAAGATTTATATTTAAAATCATTTTCACCCAAACAGCCAGGCTGTGTCTTACCTGCCTTTTTATTGCTGTATTAAATGAAAAATATTATATTACATTAAAATGAAAAAATTATAATTTTATTGCCTGGCAACAAAATTATTGTATTTTTAACAATTACCATTGTTTCAAAAAGTTTAAATAAATTTTCAAGTACTTTACTCTTGTTAAAACGTAAAAGGTTGCAGGTAAACTACACCTTCCCCTTAACCGATCTTCACCAAAATCGAAAGTCATTGAGACCTCTACAATTCAGGGACGTATGCAAAAAATTATTTGATTCTGTTTGAATTTGCGGCTGTTATCGTTTGCCATAGAAAATGCGCTTGATAAAAAAACGTTGCAGGTAAACTACCCCTTCCCCTTAACCGATCTTCACCAAAAACAATAGGTCTTGAGTACTCTACAAATCAGGGCTGTATGCAAAACATTATTTGATTCTGTTTGAATTTGCGGCTGTTATCGTTTGCCATAGAAAATACCCTTGTTAAAAAAACGTTGCAGGTAAACTACCCCTTTCCCTCAACCGATCTTCACCAAAAACAATAGGTCTTGAGAACTCTACAATTTAGGGCTGTATGCAAATAATCTTTTGATTCTGTTTGAATTTGCGGCTGTTATCGTTTGCCATAGGAAATACCCTTGTTAAAACATAAAACGTTACAGGTAAACTACCCCTTTCCCATAACCGATCTTCACCAAAAACAATAGGTCTTGAGTACTCTACAAATCAGGGCTGTATGCAAAACATTATTTGATTCTGTTTGAATTTGCGGCTGTTATCGTTTGCCATAGAAAATACCCTTGTTAAAAAAACGTTGTAGGTAAACTACCCCTTTCCCTCAACCGATCTTCACCAAAAACAATAGGCCTTGAGAACTCTACAATTTAGGGCTGTATGCAAATAATCTTTTGATTCTGTTTGAATTTGCGGCTGTTATCGTTTGCCATAGGAAATACCCTTGTTAAAACATAAAACGTTACAGGTAAACTACCCCTTTTCCTTAACCGATCTTCACCAAAATCAACAGATCTTGAGAACTCTACAATTCAGGGCTGTATGCGAAACATTATTTGATTCTGTTTGAATTTGCGGGTGTTATCGTTTGCCAAACAAACAAAATTACCCTTGCTAAAAAAAAACCGTTGCAGGTAAACTACCCCTTTCCCTCAACCGATCTTTACCAAAAACAATAGGTCGCGAGTACTCTACAAATCAGGGCTGTATGCAAACAATTATTTGATTCTGTTTGAATTTGCGGCAGTTATCGTTTGCCATAGAAAAAAAATCTATAGACACACAGACACACAGACAGACACACACATAGACAGACAGACAGACACACACACACACAGACACTTTTCGGAAAACGACTTTTTTTCATGTTTTGAGTGTAGTAGAATCAGAATCTGCAATAATCTCGAACACGATTTTTTTTGCCATCACCATACTTCCATTCCTTAAGGAATATGGAAGTAAAAACACTGACATACGTAGGGCACCTGTGGACAATACATATAAATACATCTCAACGCCATACACGGCCTTTATGCCTAGAATTCTAACTTCAATTTTAAATAAGACTAATAATATTATTATCACTTATAAAACTACAAACAACATTTTAAATAATCTTCGTATTCGTGAACCAACAGCCCTTGAAACTAAAACAGGGATTTATAAATTGGTATGTGATGATTGTGATGCCTTCTATGTGGGCCAAACGAGCCGAAATTTTCTAAAAATATTCGCTGAACATAAGCCACCTACATACTTTCACAACTTAGAAAACATCAGATCTAAATTTGCTAAGCATCTTATCGCGGAGAATCACAACTATACTAGCTTTAATACTAACCTAAAACCCCTTCACATTTGCAATAAAGGGCGTTATATGAACGCCCTCGAAGAATTCGAAATATATAAAGCATACAATAATGCTGATACCAAGCCACATGTTTTGAATGATCAGCTGCATTTTAAATCAAACATCCTGTATGATACTGCTTTGCGGTACCTGCTATGATACGAGTTAAATATGAACCAGTGCGAGGTCTGTCGCCGTACGGTGTACACCTTGAAACCGTTGTGCGCGCTATTTGTATAGTGTATTCTTATTTTGTTTTATTTGTAATGTGGATTTCATATTTTTGGACATATTCGACAACTATGCCATCGCACGATGGGATAAGAAGACGATTTTAAATTCTGATGATGGGACAAGGTCCCGAAACATGTAAATTTTAACGTGAAAATACATTTTGCTGTAAGTCACAGACGGTAAGATATACATTACTAATTTGATTAATTTATTTGTATGCTTCGTTGAATTTTAAAATATTTAAATGCTTTTCCCGAGTGTAGAGTGTATAATTATACCCCAAGCTTGAAGGACCAGGAAAAGTAATGAGGAGTACATGTAACCGCTGTTGCAGGCGGCAACAGTACAGGATAAATGAGAAAATAATATTATAAAATAATATTTATTCTCAGAATAAATACTTCAGTTATTGAATAATTTAAATACCGAACGATATCGGTAGGGAAACTTGAAGAAAAGCATAGCATTGCTTTCGGACTGCTGTACACTTGCACCGTCTTGTGTTGCCGGCTCAGGAATCGGCAGTATTTTACTCCGTTCGGTCATTGACCTCGTAGCAGTTGTCACTGTACAGGTGGGTGGAGAATAGACACATTCGTCCACCCAATTTGTTGCCGCTGTATAAACCGGCAAAACGCTCAGTTAGCAGCTATGTTTGTTTTCGGAACCAAAAACGTGCAGCAGTTACTACATACCTATTTGTGTTTTGTTCGTTTAGTTAAGTGTTTCCCTGTTTGTCTTTATTATTTTTAATTAAATTATTTATGTCCTGTTTTATTCTGTATAAGTATAATGGAGTCAGATTCCGTTGAACCTTGACCCTTTTCTTCTCCCAGCGAATGACAGAAAATACTCTAAAAAACAATTATTTGGTTCTAAAAAGAACACCTGGTAGACTACTAAAAATAATTCGAATTAGTTTTTAAGCTACGTTTTAGGCCTATCACAACTGGCAACAGCTGTTATGTACCCACTCCACGCCACTGACCAGGACTCTTCTGTACAGGTTACCATTCCCTGCTAGTTTCCCAGCGCCGGGAACTCGCATTACCCAGGCGTTACACCTCGGGGAGGTGGAGCTAGAAGTTGATGACAGAGACAGAGCTTCTACGTACAACAGTCTCTGTACACAAACTGGGCATTTCTTGCTTATTACAGCTTTTGGCAAGTTGTACAACACCTAAGACTCATTACCTGTTACATAAACAAGCCCATTTAACGTTTCATTCTGCTAACTTTAAGGTTTGAAATAGACTGTTGAACGACTATTAGTGGCGTGGCGTGGGTACATAACAGCTGTTGCCGGTTGTGACAGGCCTAAAACTTAGCCTAAAAATTAATTTCGTTTTTTTTTAGTACCAAGTGTTCTAAATTAGAGTATTTTCTATCATTCGCTGGCAGTAGAAGAGGGTCCCGGTTCAACGAGATCTGACTCCATTAATAAATCAGGACACAAATAATCGAATTAAAAACAATAAAGACAAACAGAGGAACCCATAACTAAACGAACAAAACACAAAGAGGTAGGTAGTAACTGCTGGACGTTGGTTCCGAAAACGAACATAGCTGCTAACTGAGCGTTTTGCCGGTTTACACAGCGGGAACACATTGGGTGGACGAATGAGTCCCCCACTCCTCAGTTTGTACAATAACAACTACTAAGAGGTCAATGACAGTATGCAGTAAAACACTGCCGATATCTGAGCCGGCAACACAAGACGGTTGTTATTTTATTTTATTTTCAGTACTGTTGCCGTCATGGACAACAGCGATTACATGGACGATACTCTGCTGACGACTAGTAAGCTTTCACTTCATCTGGATGCTTAAATCACTAGTTCACAGGAAAGACATCCATTTGGGTGGCTATCCATATTAAAGGTCGGAAGCAATTAATGCAAAAAAGCGACAGAAATGTATGTGCACGCCCATGCGCACTAACGTTATAATTAGAAACTATCCAGCAGCGGTGGTTCTCACTCTCTTGACTTATTTCTATTGTATTGTCTGCTGCACTACGACTGACCGTCGGTCGCCGTAATTATTATTCGCATTCTCTCTCTCTCTCTCTCTCTCTCTCTCTCTCTCTCTCTCTCTCTCTCTTCCTCCGAGGTCGCTGTGCAATTCATTCAGCAACACCATAAAAAGATTAATTATTACGAAATGACACTACCTGCTGTTTTTTTTAGGCATCTGAATGAGACGAAGTACATAATTGACGAAGAAATGATTGCGTCTAATTCAATTGTTAACAATAATAGTGAGAAACTGATTGCTATTCAGTGGAACTCATTAACACTGACCACTGGTAATTGAAATGATCGCCCAAGAGACTACAGGTCAATGGAATGAAGCGCGTCGCGTCGTCTTGAACATTTTGAATAGAATAAAATTCACCTCTTTTATCCGTCTAGTGGTTTTTCCTTTTCTATATTTCACTACGCGTTTCTGGACATATGTCCCATCTTCAGGTGTAATCCCTCAGTAATGTTCGTAAGATAATTTAATTAAAGCAATTTATGTAGAATTTATACTTTTACTGATGAACTTATGACGTAATTTATGTATTATCTGACAAAGTTTACTGAGGGATTATACATGAAGATGGGACATATGTCCAGAAACGCGTAGTGAAATATAGAAAAGGAAAAGCCACTAGACGGATAAAAGAGGTGAATTTTATTCTATCCATATACGTATAAGTGGCTTGGATACTGAAAGCATGAATTGAAGGTTTTGCCTCGTGTTTTTTCCCGGATCGAAGGTCCACAGTCCCCACGCCTTCATAAGATGATTTCCAGTAAGTGTTTACTAAAATTTGACTTTGGTAAACTGTTTTTATATTTCATTTTCAGTAACTCAATTTTCTTCTACTCAACCCAGAGGTTTGGTGAGCCTGTAATTTATTTCCTTCCGGAAACGGTTTCTAAATCACTACATACTTATTTCATTCATTTTGTTACGCCGGTCTCGCCGATCGTCGTATGGTACAGTGGAAAAGAAAATGAAGACACCAATTAAGTCACTGATCACCAGCTTTAATTTATCACAAATACAGTTTATAATCGACTTGTACAATAATCCGAGGTAAATTTGTCCACACGCAATAATAATGTCAACTAATAGAGTCTCGCACAGTTATAACACAATAACACTTCGCCACAATACTTCAAAACTCACTTGAATAAATCACCACTTAAACTGACTGACCGTCGCTGGATGCTTATATTTATACCCCGCTGAGATGTCAGAATTATGTGACACTTATCATGCGTCAACAATCGAGTCTGTTCCAGACCGCATCGGTCAGCGCATTGTGTTCAAGACCAGACACGCCACTGTTTCTAGAGCGCATGTAACAACCAGTTTTCTTGACACGTCATCCAGAAAGTAGCCGATAATTCTGGCATCTCAGATGAGTATAAATATAAGCATCCAGCGACGGCCAGTCAGTCTAAGTGGTCAGTGGCACTGTTGTGGCAAAAGATCACAGGGTCAATAGTTTGTCACAGTACTGTTGTTAACTGGTGAAAAACCGTACCAGTCGTTTCGAGTCGTTTTACACTGAAGATGGTCTCCAACGGTAGGTACCGAACCATCTGTTCTGTACAGCAGTAGTGAACCACGGCCTAGTAGACCGGAGAGTAGTCAATCAAATTTCAACAGAGTTAACGCCGGCCGTAAAGGTTGACGCTGGAACCAATTACGTATAGGCCCAATCTATATTTTTTCCAATACTGCAGCGATATCAATTTGCGTGCGTGCGTGTGTGTTTGTATTGCAGCTTAAAAAATAAATTCGTGCTCTGTGAAGGCGAAAAGGGAATAGCGCAATCCAGGGAATTTAAAAATGTGAATCTTTCTCTCAGTTATGGTTGTACCTTGAATCCCTGTATTAAAATAACTGGTACCATCAGTTTGTTACTGTCATCATCATCAACACTCCAAGGACTAGGCCTTGGACCTGTTCCGGAACCAATCTCCTCCTCGGTCTACCGACATCTCTCTTTCCAGTAGGGTGTTAACCCAAGGCAGCCACAGGTAGACGGGTATCATGCACGCGATTAATGTCTTCACACCGTATACAATGTTTAAATCGCATCTAATATCCTCGCTCCTTCTCCGATATAAGAGAGAACAACCTTGCATCCATTTTAGAAATTTGATTTTGGTTGTCTGAATCCTCTGCACGTCCCTTTTACCAAGACTTCATGTCTCAGTACCATACAGGAATGTGGGGACAACCATAGTTTTATAAAATTTCATTCGAGTATCCTTCCGTGTTTTATTTTTTAGGTACCTATAAATCGTTCCACAGATGCGTCTAATTGGTTACTGATAGAAAATAAAGGGCCAATATTAGAAGTGCCGTGTGGAATGCATAGTAGTCACGCATGTTCATAAACAAATGCTTCAGTATAGACAGACAGATAAGAGGGATCGTGGCACACCCTGGACACAATGGTCGAAGACGGTGTGAAGCTGGAATGGGCCCAATCATGGCCGGCTCTAGTAGAAGGCCGGAACATTAAACGTGGCAACGTTGCGTCTGAGGCTTATAAGCATAGTGTAATAAAATAACTAAACTTAACATGTAATAATTTGATTTAATTTCATAGCATTACTAAAATCATGAGGAAGCCTGTTTATAGCTAACTCTAAATTATAGATCTGTGCGCACTTAATACTATACGTTTCAGTTGAAGAAATTAGTGAATTAGTGTTAGCCCTAATAAATTAATTTTGTTCGAATTATTGAATTCGTATCATATGAACAAGTTAATTATTCCTTGTTAATATTTCGTAGTATTTATCATAATAAACTTTCAATTTGCAAAAAAAAAAGAAGAATTATAAATCTGCTGTTGACCGGCAATTAAAAATGACGCGATTTCATCACTGAAATACATAAATTAAGGGATCGTCTAGTCGGCCTCAAATATCAGCTGGTTCCAGTATTGTCACATTTAATATTCCGGCAGTCTACTAGAGCCGGTTATGGCCCAATCCATAGAGTGACGGAGAAGAAGGAAAAAAAGAAGAAGAAATAGAAAAAGAAGAAGAAGGAGAAGAACAAGAAGAAATATTACGTAATACAATAAACTAAATTTAACATTTTCGTTATCAGGTTTTGTTGCGCAGTGAATACTTCGGAACCCCTCTCCAGCATACTTCACGACTACTTCAATGTAAATTAATGTCGTTGAAATACATCCACGAACGTTTCTAGTTTTCCACGAAAAAGGAAACTATTTCGTGTAGATCAACGTTTACCGATAATTGGAAAGTTACTTTGCAACCGGCGTTTATCAGCGGGGGATGTGATGGACTGGAATATCAGTTTTACAGCGTGCTGAACACGACGCTTCTGAATCGCGCGCGCGCGCACGCACACACACACACACATACAGACTTCCTATATGACGAACGAAGTCATCCCCCCTCACCAAAGCTAGATGTTTGCATAATGTTAAGTTTCCAAGTACTTTTTGCCAACTTCAGCCGCGTGCTTTTATTCAATAGTTATCAAGAGAGGACAAACTTTGCTTTTTGGATGTACGGTATGCCTTTACACTTGGTTTTTCATGCATCCTGTGTGTATAAACTACTACACAAGTAGAACTGAAAACATGAAAAGCGCACACAAACTTACTCCGTTGCTCATTATCAAACGGAATATTTCATATCTTGACGAAAAGTTCAGCCACGCAAACAAGAACTCACAAATCACAAGCGCAAGCCTGTATTTGCGCTTTAGACAACTTTAGATGTGTTCATAGTGAACACTTCTTCTTCTTCTTCTTCTTCTTCTTCTTCTTCTTCTTCTTCTTCTTCTTCTTCTTCTTCTTCTTCTTCGGAAATACTGCCAAAGAGAGCTATGGATTTGACCCCAGCAGGAAGAAGGAAAAGAGGAAGACCACCTATCACCTGGATAAAAGAAATTCAGACTATATTGTGGGAACGAGAGATTGAAGTTATATCTTTGGATGGACAAACAGCAGTGGAGGATGAGAATTCAATCACTTCTGTAATCTTTGGTTCCAAAAAATGTGTAAACATTGTACAGCCGGAATAAATAATAACAAAATAATATCAATACATGTGTTTTTTAATTAATTAATTAATTTTATGCTAATTGATTAATTAACAGTGTGCAGTGTAGAGTTAAATTTGGTACACATAGTACATTGTAAGAACAAAACAAACCAAATATTATTATTATTACGAGCCGTGTTGTTAGGCCGTGGTACTCAGTTGTCGTTATTGGCAAACGTTTCGGGCCCACCATCGGAGACCACCATCAGTGTTTAGATTGGCACGGTGTCCCCCAATGTCACTATATTAGTCCTACATTAGTCTCTATCTCATCTCTACTTCTCCACCATCGTCTTTTCACAACGTTCCTCCTCACTACAACCTGCTTCGTTGTTCTTGTTCTGCCACTTTCGATTTCTTCCAGTTTTTCTTGTCTTGTTTATTCTTCTTGTAGACCTTTTTTTCGTCCGCCCTCACTATGTGTCATAACCGTTTTCTTTTTACACTACGGGTTTTTAAAATTTTTTTGTTTCCGTTGAATAGAATTATGTTTTCTATGTTTCTGTAAATGCACACGATTCTGAATTAAGTGTCAGTAGAGAAAATCTCAGGATTTACATATATACATAGGAAAATAGTCTTTTTTTTTAATTATCAGGTTCCCAGTTCCAACGATGTACATTCAAGAAAAGGAATACCTCGTTTTTAAAAATTGTGTAAATTAAAAGACAAATAATAAAACTGTTGTCAGTTACATTGTTTGTACTTGGAGGATAAGTTAGTATGTGCGGGGGGGGGGGGTAATCGTGTACACAAACCATTTGCCTCCCAGCACACGGAGTTTGGTATGCTAACAACAGGTTGTGTTTGTGCAGAAACGTGACAGAGGGCTTAGCTGCAGTAAGGGGTCAAAGTTCGTACCTAATTACCATAGAGACCGCCACGCCGCGCCGCGCTCGGGTCACTGTGTCCCACAGTCCCGCGGTGTAAAGGTGTGCTAAACTAGTATTTGAAAATAACAGGTACGAACGAAACCGTTCCAAAAAAATAACACACAAATACCAGTTACTATGTACTCTATTATCCATATACCTGTATATCATAATTTGTTATAAGAAATAAATTGGTACTAAAAGTAGCCTATTAACACTGTTACTTTACACTGTGACTTTATTAAGCTGTTACTGTTTAAAAGAAAATGAGAAACAAGAGAATGTATAGGCCTATCTCCCCTTGGGAATACTAATTTACGTTTTCACTAGGAGCAAACAAACTAACATAGATTTAATATAAAATTATTGATTCCATTTTGGTTAGAGAAATCAGCTGCGAAACTCAGGCAATGAAATTTAGACTGCACGTAATAGCACAACAAAGAATGTCAAAAAATAATTACGTGAGATGTGCAGTGAAGTTAAAATCATCTCCGAACTACATTAACAAAAAGTACTATATGGCATATCAGGCACTCTGTAGGTTATAACACAATATAAATCGCTTTTTCAAAATTAACCAAGTATGTGACTAGTATAATATATAATTGGTTATTAAAATCTGTATTATATATCTGCATAACACACGAGAATAAATGTAACATCAGTATGATATTTTGTCATTTATTAAAAACAGCTTCGTCTCTTTGGCATTGAGATATTCTGAACCTCGCTGTTTTGCTTCGCTTTATATTTGTATGGGAATCAGGACACGCGCAGAATGAATTATTCAGCACCAAAAAGTGGCTTCGTACTCGTGTACTCGTAATATTCCTAATACTTGTTGTACTCGTTTCCTTGTTGTTAATTGTGTACCCGTAATAATCATAATACTTGTAGTAGGCCTACTCCTTGACTTGTTGTTACTTGTGTGCTTGTTTACTCGTTATGTGCGTGGGGGGGGGGCAGTCCCGCGACTCGGAACAGCGAGGCCCCGAGTAATCGGAACTTTTAGTTATTGTTGAATCGGAACAAGCATTTCAACACTTTTCAGTGACTGTTATATCGTTCCACAAAAATAACGTTCCAAAATACCTGTTACAGGTATATCGGTCCACCTCTACTGCGGCGTGTTCTCCGGTAAATCCTATCTCCAGAAAACATTATAAAATCATGGCTTTGTTATCTGAGGCAACTCATTATCACCTCATACAAAACATATATTAGCAAATGAACTATCAAGCAATTTAGTTAGAAATTTATATCTTTGTTTTAATTTTATTAGTATTTCATATAATTTCATTATGGTATTTAGCATAATGACCGATAAGTAAATTGAGTTCAAGTGATTTGATGAGTCTTTAAAATTAGACGAAAACACAACATTAATGACATTTCGTCGGTGTTCTGTAAAAAGGGCGAATCCAACAAATTGAGATTTTCGGGTTTTCGCCTTTTTAGATTCCCGATATAAAGAGCTATCGATATGTCAAAACGAAAACAATTGTCATGTCAAAAACATGTCAAACAAAAAAGGCGAATACAATTTTAATTCTGTATAAAGGGCGAATGTGTCTTTCGCCCTTCATAGATGCCATTACCACGTAACTGCACAACAACAGTTTGGTTAAAATGGCGAACCTGCTGTGTAAAAAGGGCAAATATGCTTTTCGCCCTTTTAAAAGATTAAATTCAGGACAGTAAAAATACGTTTTTTATATACTTACCGTAAAAGTAATTTTAATTTATTCTAGTTTAATTAGTTAATGTACCTTCGAAAGACGTGGGAATTCTTATTCTTTAATCGGAATAATTTTTATATAGTGGTGTACAACAGTGATAATTCTGCTTGTGATTTTAACTACTAACACAACTTTCTTCATTAAAATTCTTATTCTGTTGACTGGATGGGTGGCAACACTGTTGAGAATCAGCTGTGTTGTGGAGAGTAGCTGATGAAAATCTGATAACTTCTGATAACACTAGCTTATCAACAACCATTGCAGATTACAAATTTTTAGATAGACCTAAATTTGATAAAGCTGCTGCAGACAATCCTAACACCATCATCATTCCTAGAAATAAATTTATGTGTTTTCATTGTAATTTGGTTTTTTCAAACAAAAAGGATGCGAGATGTCATATAATAAAAGCTCACATAGAAACTGAAGTAAGTTCACAAAATGACTTAAGGGGGTGCTGATAATAATAATGTGCAAACAATAAGCCACCAACCGAAAAAGAAAAAATGTGAGGAGAAGGCGACAACCTTTAAAAAAGAAGTAAAGGGAAGAATTTAAGAATATCTGGCAAGGCATACAGAAGTGTCAAAGGAAACAAAGTTAAAGAACGAAAGGGAAAAGAATACACTTGTTGTATAATACCACAAACATGACTTAAACTAAATGCGTTTTTATTCTTCAAAATTTGATTTAATCTAACAAAATATCACACACGAAGGAGAGAAGAATTTAAAATGTTAATAGTCTTGGTATAACATCTTCTCTTGTGTTATAACTTAGGGAACCCGCAATAATTGGATCTGACAATTATACAGGCTGCCTTAGTTGTGACAAGCTGAAAATAATCACAACAAATACAATAATTCTTATAGCAGGATATTAGGAAGGGGAGACTGTTGATTTATGCACTCAGTTTACTCGGTACTCAGATGACATCTCTTTATTACATTTGGTGATTAAGTTCTCTATGGAAAGTTCTCAAACAATATAGTTTACTATATGATTATATATAGATATTACTCCTTTACAAAGGGCCCTCAAAATATGATGTACATCTATTTTATTTATTCCACGGTTCCGGGATTGAATATATTAAATGAATAATGGTCACCTTGCCATATACAATATTGAAATTTTAACCATTTGAAGAATGGTTTTTATTAAGCTTATAAAACAACAAAACTTTTAGTTTAAACTTTCACTCTTTTGCTATAACCAGTGTTATTAGATTTCAGACTACATGTTACATATAATGTCTATCCTTTAAAGTCTTTAATGTTATTACATTTAAAACAGAAGTTTTAAAGTCTTTAATATGATACGTTAAATTGTCTTTTGTGGATTATAATTTTTGTAACGCTTAACCATGGAAGACAAGCCTCCATGTCACCTGTGTGTTTCCTGAAGTTGCTGCAGAATAGGTCCTTCGGTCCTCCGGTGTTTCTTGAAGTCTGTCGTTACCTTACCATCCTGGGACGGTGAAGTTCCTGAAGTATGTCAAATCATTCCGGGGGCGGTACACTCATCTCAGGCGACTGTAGTAATTCTTAGTAATTCTTGTAGTTAGAATAAATAAATAGAAAGTTTGTTTCACTGTTATACACTTCACATGATTATATATTAGTTGAATATCACCTTCTTGTTTGTAGTACTGTACAAATTACATAGTTTGTTATTTGATAATAGAGAGAGATGTCATCACCGCACAAATTACTTATTTAAATAGTCATTGAATCAAGCCTTTCACATTTTTATATATACGTAGCGAAACAACGCTTTACGCTGCTTACGGCGTGAGCGCTCCATTGCAAGTGGCAGAAATAGTTAAGGGGGAGAGTAGTAATCTCAAGACAAATACTAGGCAACATAAAAGTAGTTCCGTGTTTCTTTTTTAATTAAAGGACTAAAGTTTGATTAAATTATTAACTAGTGATATTCTTAGTTACAATCGCTATCAAAGTACGTAACAGTGGTCTTATTTAATTATTTAAATAATAACAAATTTACAATTATTTTTAGTTAGTTAAGGGGTCGGAAAACAAGTTGATTCTGGTCAGTGCCTGTTGATGCAGGATTAATTAACAAGCTTTACCCTTTCTGTACAATTGTATTCCCTTTTTAATTTATTATTAGACTTTATATTAAATATTATTATTATTTAATGATTGCAATAAGATTTAGTTTAAAATGTGAGATTTTATTAAAAATCTAAAATTTCTCAGCTTATACATTATCAACTTAATTAATTAACATATTTTTTATTAATAAAATCGTCACATTGGTCTCCAAAATTTTTACTTTTCAGGAATCTGTAAAATATGTTTTAGATATATTGTGATTTCGTATTATCATCATCACCTTCTTCTTCTTAACACATAATTATAATTTTGAATCTCGGCGTACATGTTTCTGAAAATACGGATGATTGTCCCACAGATCGGCAGGAACTTACCTAACTTAACATCAGTGTCATAATTTCTATCATAGCCAATATCATTTCCCAGATAATTAATATGGCTCACCTGTTCTAGAATTCGATCATTAATAATTATTTTTATTCTTATTGGTTCCTTGCCTTGAAATGCCATTACCTTTGTTTATTTAGTGGAAATTTTTATGTGGTATTGCTTGCAAATCTGATGAACCTTAAAAACAGATATTTGCAAATCTATTTTGAAGTACGAGCAAGTAGTAAACAAACAACAGCGCATCCAAATAATAGGTACCTGTCTCGTGATAAGTTGATACCAGGTTTCACCAGATTTTTCCATTTTCTTACCAGATCGTCAATATAAATGATAAAACGAGTAGCTGATATACTGCATCCTTGTCTTACACCTTGTTGAGATATCTTACAATATCTGTGAAATATGTTTTACATACATTTTGATTTCGTATTGTAACGTCTATTTATTTAAAGTAGTCAGAATCTGTATCCTCTCTCTGTATCTTTCTCTCTTTGATTTTCTGTGACCTGCAAGGAAAGTATAGTTAGCAGAGTGAGGAGACGCCGGAACATTAAAAAAATGACAAACGACGTCATAAATTCTGCACGCAGTTTCCTCTGACGTAAATTATGTTGGCAATTAAAACTTTTTAAATTTAACTAAGATCCAGTTACACACCCAAGACGGACTCTGAAATATATTTCAGATTCTTGTCTTTAATAATGTTTTTATTAAGTTAATATCTTTTTCATTTGTTGCGTCATATAATATTTAACAAAGCGTAATATTAAAACATATAGTTCAGTTTTCTGTCCGGTATTTTTCCGAGTTTCGCAAACGGCCAATTTTTTGTTGATTATTTTTTCTTCAACCTTCTCTTTACCGATTTATACCTTACCATGTTGGAGCCTTTATTTATCTTTCTTCTGTATAACTCTCTGTGTCTCTCGCTCTATCGTCATTTGCCTTACTTTCGTCATTTTATTTTTTTATACTGTTTGAAAAATCTCTGGTATTATCTCGGTACTGTATCCTTGGTTGGTGCCTTGATCTTCTTCTAATAATTTCCAAAGAAAACATTTTTATTGCACATCTTCTTTGATCCGCTGCATCAAATGTTCACATCATTTTATCTCAGTCTTTTATTTTTTCAGAATGTGTTCTCTTCCAACACTGACTCAAAGACCTCTATTCCTTCCTTGTCCTTTTTCTTCATTATTTATACCTCAGATGCATACAGAATCGCATCCTGGGGTTTCTGACGTTAGTACTACTACTACCTGCTACTACTACTACTACTACTACTACTACTACTACTACTACTACTACTACTACTACTACTACTACTGCTGCTGCTGCTGCTGCTGCTGCTGCTGCGACTACTACTACTACTACTACTACCGCTACTACTACTACTACTACTACTGCTGCTGCTGCTACTATTACTACTACTACTACTACTGCTGCTGCTGCTACTACTACTACCACTACTACTACTACTACTACTACTACTACTACTACTACTACTACTACTACTACTACTACTACTACTACTCTTACGGCTACTGCTATTATTATTAATTCAGTATTCAGCATTATTCTTAATTATGATGAGCTAAAGAAATTGAAATAGAGACAAACTATTCTTAATGCATGTTTGGAGACTAAATATAACTGATACTGATTGTGACAATGTTCATTTCAGGTAAATAATTCAAGTGGTAATTCAATTCTGTATATTTGTACAATATACAAATACAAAAACAATATAAACTCTTTTTGACTGGTTGCAAATACGTACGTTAATTACCAGATGTTGAGTGATTGCCATTATTAGGAAAATTCGAACTTTATTTTGTTAGTTTACAAATATTGTAATTGCTTTTATTTCTGCAATCATTTATGAGCCTTATTGTAACACACGCAACTGGCCCACATTAACTGAATACTGGATTTAGATGAAATTGATCACCGTAGCTACGCCACTGGTGGTGATTATGATAACGATGATGATGATAATGGTGATTTTCGTTATTATTATTAATATTATTCCGGCTGTACAATGTTTAGACATTTTCCGGAACCAAACATTACAGAAGTGATAGAATTCTCATCTTCCACTTCTGCTTGTCCATCCAAAGATCTTCTTCGATTTCTCGTTCCCTCAATATAGTCTAAATTTCTTCTATCCAGGTGATAGGTGGTCTTCCTCTTTTCCTTCTTCGTGGTGGGGTTCATCCCATAAATCTCCTTGGCAATCTTTCCTCTACCATTCTTTTCGTGTGCCCATACCATTGTAATTTTTTGTTTGGATAAAACCAACAATTGAATTTTAAAAATCCATTTCAAATTCATTTTTAATTTTTTCACGTCTGAATACTCTTGCCCAACGTCTCCAAAACTCCGCCTCTGCTGTAATTAATTTTTCTCTTGTGTGTTTATCAGTAGTCCAAACGTTTGAGCTGTAAGTCATGATACTCCTAACAATGGTTTTAAATATTTTGGTTTTAGTTTCTGTTGTAATTTCCCAATCCCACATGATTCCATTTAATGTAGGCCTATATATAGGCATTTTTCCCACATTAATTCTGGATTGTATTGCTTTGTCTTGCTTCTCATTGACCGTAATTTTCATCCCTAATTACGTGTATTCATCTGTATTATATTTCGTTTATATCTATGTTTTACGGTTGCTTCTCTTGTTATTTTTAAATATTGAAAATTACTTTTTTTCAGTAAATATCTCTCGGTTAAAACGTATATGTCTATTATTAGATAATAACCAATTCTAAATTAAGAGTCTGTTATCTTGGGGTGCGTGCAAGCTAGGAGGGATACAATATCTCAGTCAGCCATTACGTCAGCGGCAGATGTGATAGATTCTCTCAACGCTGCTGGATTTAGGGGAAGTCTTGGGACACGCCCAGACCGAAGCTGATTAAATACTGTTTTGTCTTGAACACCAGATAAGAGCGTATCTGGGTGACTTAAAATAACTTAGCGAATTTACACGCACTGTTCATCCCCCCCCCCGTCGTACTCACACACACACAAACGGATGTACAATTACTACCTATATAGAATAATTAGTTTTTCCTTCAAGCATAATTGTGAATTGTAATTCTCCTTTTCCATCTCTTGCTTTCGGTATCTCTGCATGGCTGATTCCAAAGGGTTTACAATGTATTTTCTACTAGTGCGCTCGACAAAGCCGATTCTGAGTGGCTAAAATCTACGTAATAAATCTATTTCCATTTATTCTGTTAAAATATTGAGGGCCGCAAGGTTGTTCTCTCTTTAATCGGAGAAGGAACGAGGATAGTAGTCGCGGTTTAAACAGTGTACCATTGCACCAGAAGATTGAAGACCACAGAAGGAGATGGTGTGAATACTTGAATCGTATGCATGATATCCGTCTACCTGTGGCTGCCTTGGGTTATCACCCTACTGGGAAGAGAGATGTCGGTGGATACCAAGGAGGTAATGTGTTCCGAAACAGGTCTAAGGCCTAGTCCTTGGAGTGGTGATGATGATGATCTATTCTGTTACCTGCCACAACTTTCACGGAATTCTAGTTAACTGCATCACCATGGAGACCGAATTTAACAATACACGTGTACTCGCCAGCACACACAAACACACACTGTCTATCTTCCTCTATCCTTCTCTCTGTCTTCCGCTCTTTAAATCGATTGATATTAATTTAAATTAAAAAAAAAAACAACAGACAACATCAAAATCGCATTTAGCATTTGGGTTGTAGGAACGTCGTATACAGCAGTAAATATGGACACCTCAGACATCAGACATCAGACAAAGTACCCCACCTAATTAGACTGCACGTGATGGTTAAATACTTGGCGAAGGTCGAAAACAAGTTCACTGGTTCAATAATTGACGACTTACTGCCGGAAAGAATACTTAAATGAACTGGGTTTCGAAGACTGGGCGGGTATATGATCACTCGCGTACCTACGCTGTTTGGTAGCGAAGAAGGAGGAGGTAAGGGAGAAGGAGGAGGTAAGGGAGAAGGAGGAGGATTAGGAGGAGGAAAAATTGACTAAATAAAAAGTGGAAAATGTATAGGGAAAAGGGAAATGATGAGAAAAAGAAGCAGGGAAGGAAAGATTGAGGACAAAAGTAGTAGAAAATTATAAGAAGAAGAGAGAAACTTAGAGAAGAGAAGAAGTAGTAAAAGTGAGGACTAAGGAGAAAAAACAACGAAGTGGGTAAAAATAGAAAAGTAGAACGAGAAGGGAGAGGTGACGACGACGAAGAAAAGAAGAAGCAGTAGAAGTATAAGTAGAAGAAGAAGTAAAAAATAAAACGAAAATAATTATTGCAGTTGCGTATAATATTACAGTGGAACTCGCGAAAAACGAGCTCGTTTATAACAAGAACTAGGATGTAACGAGCAAAAGTACGGGATTTGTTTGGTTTTGTATCTTAGTATGATTAATTAAACTCGCTTTTAACGAGTAAGAACGCATTAGAGATTTGGTTATAAAGAGCATTATATCGCAAGCTTATTCATGGGTTAAGGTCTAAGTAAGTTCGTTACAATACAGGATTTTAAACATTCGTTTAAAATCATTAACGCAATTTAGTGAAACTATATTAGAATCATTAAATTAATGTAAGTGCTGAATTCCTGGAATATTTTAATAAATTACAAAACTGTTTTGATATCTACAAATACAAAATTATTAGGCAAACAAAAATCGATTACTTTTTAAAGGTTAATTAAGTTCTGTGTGCGAAATATAATTTTGACGTTCCATTTAGAACGAAAAACAAAAAGACAAATAAATTAGAGTGAACTTTTTTGTAATTTAAAAATAAATATTGTACATGTGGCATGGAAAGTTTTGCGTTTTTTGCCTGATAGCCGGCTGATTTTTGGTAAGTTTTTACTACACAGTTACTTTTACTATATTTCGCGAATGCACTATATGCCAATATTCAGCAAAGAATGTTACCGTCTAAGAAATGTTTAAAGTCTAAAAGTTTCACTTGTAAGCGTAGAATGTAAAACATGTCAAAATTTTATTGTGCAAAGCCTCTTCTATAGTAGACTATTTTTTTGTTGTGTGTTCGATAATCACGGTACAAAAATTTTTTAGGCTTGCGAGTTGACAACTCGGATGTAGCGAGTACCCGGTTTTAACGAGCACATTTGTCCGGTCCCTTGAATTTCGTTATAATCAAGTTCCACTGTATATTGAAAATTTTATGAGGTCACATATACGGAGCCGGAAGCTAGACAGACCTACATTAGTCGTTACACTCCAATTGGCTAATCACCCACGTGCTGTCTGTACCATGTTTCCGCGCTGCTCACGCCCCCCCCCACACACACACACACAGGTGCTCGGAGCAGCGTTATGTTTTACAGCAGGCGCGTACCGTATTAGTTGTTGGTCCCCAACGGCCAGCCGAACGTGATTAACAAGTTGTAGTCTCCGTCTGTAACCAATTACATTTTGTTTCTTCCTTATTGGCTTACTTACTACATTTCTAAGCAAAAAAACATACCATATAGTATGATTCGATTTACACCCACCAATACACAGAGGTTTACTTCTTATAACATACAGAACAATGCGCGCCACTATTTATTTGTAACCGGTAGTCAACTGTCTGATTCAACTGTCATTACTGGCACCACAGGCTGTTAATGTAACCGGCATGTATTGATTTAATATTCAAAAAAATTTATCGGCACTCTCCAACCCGTAATAATAATAATAATAATAATAATATGAATAATAATGTTATACTCGGAAGAAGAAGCAAGAAAGCAAGTAGAAGAAAACTGGAGAAAAGCAAAGAGATAGCGGAGAAAACTGGACTCCAAATCTTCTTTGCTAAAACAAAAATTACGACCTCCCTATTTAAATTCCCAAAAAAGTGCCTAGACACTACGTATGGAGAAATAAAATATACTAACAATTTCAAATATCTTGGGGAAAGCATACCCCGAAACGCTTCAGACAAAGAATCCTTTAAGATAAGGAAACTCAAATTAACAAAGGCCTCTTCTATTCTAACCCGTGAACTGTACGGAAAGAAAAACCTTTCCAGAAGTGCGAAAGTCCGTCATTATAGCACTGTGATCAGGCCGGTGATCATGTATGGAGTGGAAACAATGTGCTTTCAAAATTTTCAACCTCTTCTTAAAATTGAATGAAGAATTCTTTGGAAAATTTATGGCTAAAAAAAAAACGAAGATGGGCACGGGCATAGACTCAAAGAAGTACAGGTATCTGGAAGGTCTGGAAAAGGCTTTCCGAAAAAAAGACTGAGATTCCTTGGACACATGGTTCGGATGGATTGGTCCAGAATAAATAAACAAATTTTCAAATATATTTGGCACCTTTCAATATATTTGTCGCATTCCGCCTTGCCTCGAAACATACGCTCAACTACGCTCACCGGCGTGAACTCTCCGAGATCCATCTCCAGTACCATCCTCTCTCTTGTTCATGTGCAGCACTTGAAAAAGGTGTGGAAGGCATCTTTATGGGGAGGGTCGCCGTATTGCCCTGCTGGACTTTGCAGTTGCCTTGCTGGACTCGATTTTACAGTCGATGCGTACATCAATGTGATACAAAAACACCAAAGGCATAAGTGAAAAAACAAATATACAGTGTGGATAATGAAGACTTCAAACAAGAAATCAGATACAAAGAAAAAGATGAGAGGAACAACGGGAAGTTAGTCACACATTTGAAAACGAAGCTGACAAATGTAAAAGCGGCATAACTTTGATAACGATTATGATGAGAAAGAAGAAGTCGTCGCTTTGAGAATTGAATATGGGGGAAAAAAGAGAGGAAACAAAAATATGTGAAATATATTTCCATATTTCATTGGGAACGTTCAAATTCATGCATGTAGGTATTCCGGTTGTTAACCGGTCATTGTCTCGCGGTAAATTAAAACGGTAGAATCTCGAAACAATGGAAGACGCGACACGCCTTGTAGCGTAGGAAGCGCATTGTTGTTAAAATTCCTCGGGACAACAATAGCGCACTCTCCCAGCAACTAGAGCGTACAAGTTGTACTTCAATAACCGAGTTAAACATATGTATTTACGTCGGTTCATGCGTATGTATGCTACACAATTCCGTTATGTAATTGTTGTGTGTTATGTTACCTGAATATTTCCTTCTTTCATTTTGTGTCAGCCATGTGTGGCACTATGCAAGTTGCTTGAAATTTAATAATAAAGTCAATGTATTTGTTAACGATTAATGTTTCGTATGTATTAAATAAAACAGAGTATGAATTACTAGACGAAATGTGTATACAGATACACAAGAGAATGGTCGATTATAAAATATGATTTCTGCGTAATATTCGGGTATGTTCGGTGACTTTCGGTAATAAAGCTTCGATTGTATCATTTAATTATTAACCAGACCTGAACGACTGTTCGTTGACGTTCGCTAATAAAGACCATCGTATATATCATTTATTTATTAACCAGACCTGAACGACTTACATATGCTACTAAGACGTTTTGTAAACATGGCGACAGTTTTGTGGTTGCGCTCAACGATTTTTCTGTTGCAATTCAGTATCCATGGGATCGATACGGCACCATCAAACACACGTCATTAAAATTTTGGTGCAGAATGTTGGTTTGAGAACCGGCTCAGCTTTGAAAACATAGAGCTACACGAGCAATGAAAACATTACCTGCACATAATGTAGGTGCAAATTTATTCTGGGTACAGCTGAACCTTCTGTCCGTTCCCATTCAGTCCTACATGGCACATCGAATACTATATATTCGATATATAGGATTCGTCATAGGGAGTTAAGCATGGGGCTGTAAAAAATATAAGTTGTGCAGGCACTAAACGATGCTGATCAAGTAAATTGTAAAAATACTGCCGCCCGCTGTTGAATGTTCATCGCCATGTCTGCTTCACGTTTTAGCCACCGTTCGCTGTTAGGGTTCCTAACATCATTGGATTCCCATCTTTTTTCCGGTCGATCTGTGTTTCTTCTTCCCTTAGCTTCTGTGAGTACTGAGAATAAGTGACATATTCCTCCGTACTGTTGGAATTGTGAGTTGTTGATTGAGACCACCGTATAGGGCAAACAACTCTATGCCGGCTAGATTTTTTTTAATCGACCTTCTCTGGTCTAGATCCGTCGTGTTCTGTTATAGAATCACCTTGAAAAGGATGTGGCTCTTCACCACGCACGACGGTCTTGAGTAGGTAGAGGCTCTGGTCTAAACGGCTCTATATTCCTCATATCCTACTCCTGGATGTGAAAAAATTTTAAGGTCCCTTAGATTTCAACCAAAGACCCTAAGACATTTCAACTATCTTGGACGTGACATTAATTTATGATAGATAGAGGTATAGAAAATAAAGTGACGTATTTCACAAGAATGTGTGGAAGGATTTGAAGAATGTTGGGAAATAAATGTAGAATAGAAACTCAAATAAAATGGTATATAAAAATGGCAGTACCTACACTACTGTATGGTTCTCAAACTTGGGTCATTAATAAAAAAGATCAACAGAAGATACATACAGCAGAAATGAATTTTCTAAGATCAGTTAAAAGGTGTAATAGACGAGACCATATAAGAAATGAAGAGATATGAAGTTATTTAGATATTTTGCAGTTAATGAAGAAAGGAAAATTACAGAAGAAAATGGATTCAACATATCAATAGAAAGGAAGAAGTAGGCATAAGAAAATGGCATAAGATTACAACCCTAGGGGCAGAAGAAAAGTTGGTAGACCTAAGAAAAGATAGACTGTGGAATAGAAACAGGCTGTTAAAGCCTAAAACCGTTAAGGAGATGATAATGATGATGGTTTAGTCATTTCAGATAAAGTTTTATCTTATGTCGTAGTATTATGATCAGGGCTTGATTCCAGGGGGAACGCGCCGGAACTACGTTCCGAAACCTCTTGGATCCAAAAATACAGCATTGGACACAAAGAGTAAGGAAAGGTCAAGAAACAAAGAATACAACGACCGAATGATGAAACTATGGAAACTTTTTTTAAATGTCCGAACCACCGAAACCATCACTAGCGTTTGATTGAGGCTCCGGGATGGCGCCATCATGACTGACATGTTTTCGACTGTAGTGCGGCTAATCCGACGATGAAGCTCTTTAGAAATATCAGTAAACTTTATTATCTTTTTAGATGCAAGTTTATACGTATGTTACACATTTTATAAGGGTTTGAAAATGTAGACCTCCTTTGTAATATTCTGATGTAAACTTATACTCTAATACGCTCGTATAAAATATAAGTATATTTGTGTCTGTACAACTTTTGGATTGTTGCTTTCCGACACAACTAATTTTATAAATCAACAACTGATTATGGTTGTGTAAACAGTGAATTGTTAACTTTTTTTCTGCCCGCAGATGGTATGCGACGATGACGGTTAGGTTACGGACAGCTCTCGTTGTAGCAAACGAAAATCCAATATTATTAACAAACGGATGTAAATTATTAAACGTGGGGGTAAGCAAACAAGGGTCTTACTGCACGTGCCGCCACCACTGACGGATTCGCTTCGTGTCCACAAATGTGGTACAACAACACAGTGTCTGCATAATTAATAACTGAACTGGGTTTGGCTTCGGCATCCCCTGCAGGCGCTCGATTACGCTTTGGCGCTGCCGCTTCTGTAGTAACTACTCCGCCAAGTCAGGTATTAGTTCGCCTTAGTCGTCTTAGTTGTCCTTGTCATTGTTATCAGTAAACTGATAAAGCTGATAAACGCATGGATATCGATGGGTGTTTTTACGTTACTTTACCCTAAATTAGAAAATATAATGTTATAACCTATCGAGTGACTGTTAGACTTCAACTGTTAGTTGTTGTGGCTTCGGAAGTGAATTTAAATCATTGATACAAACCGTTCTTCTCTAATGGCAATTTATTGATTACTTTCAAATACAAAACTTTTAAAATTTTGTTTATAATAATAATTATTGAAATTAACGTAATTCAATTGATTCAATTACTTTAACTCAACTCTAATTACCTTCAGTTACCAGTACTTAGTTTCAACAAAATAATGTAACTACTTTAGTTACTGTTTAAATATTGACAAAGAACAAATAGTATGACCATCACTAGAAAGGCTCTCTTAGACCACCTTCTAAATCAGATCAAAGAACAAGTCAAAGCGAGACAGACGTAAGCTCTCTAAGAACACTTACTATCAGATCGGTTTTCTCCAACATTTGCTTCGCTTTTTATACAAAACTCGTAAGTTTAACCCTTATTTACAATAGTGGGAATGTTTCCTTCTCTTATTTCTAAAACCTGTAATACACTTTTAATAGGCCTTACTACTATTTCACGTTACAACTTTTCATACTACTTGGCCTACGAGCATGTATAAAGTAAGAATTGATCAAGCTAAATTACTCTGTGACAATATTAATATTTCTCGCATACTAATTCTCAGCCACAAAATATCACACTTACTTTAGTGTACCGACTCTTAAGAATTATCCCAGGGGCCAGTAATAAATAAACACAATTTGATTGTTATTAATTAAGTTTTTTAATAACGATTTGCATTCACATATTACAAAATTTATAAGTCAGTACTTCAATAAATTTACTATAAAATTTGTTCGTGCTTATTTCTTAGCAATGGATTCTTAGACTTATTGAGTCACCAGATATGATTGACATACATTTAAAATTAATAAGCAATATTAAAATGAGTGTTCATTTTTTATTTACGTGTATGTTGAATTCACTCTGCGATGCGATGTCATCAATTCTGCGGGTTCCAGGCTGGTGATCCGACGTTGACCGTTGAACAGTTATCCTTGTTAGTTTGCACTATTTTACACTGGTTTCACAGGTATTACACAATTCACTTAACTAAGTTAGTGATAATTACACATGTGCCGTATACTAATACACTTGTTGAATACTCAGTATATCCTTATTAAAGCTGAGTGCGTCCAACACCGGATTGATAACTACTCTCGACCGACTGTCCCGTACAATAATGTTTGACACATTAAATTTCGCTATGTATTTCGACATTCAACGATTGATGTTGTACTAAGTAAAACTTGGATATATTACTCGCTTTTAATTTATCTTCTCTAGTTACTTTGAAAATTATTCTTGTCAACGCTTATTAAGAGTTTATGATACGTAACTTCCACAAGGCTTAATATCGCGTTACCGTAACTGACTTTTCTGTTGCGATTGAAATATACTTATTTAATTTACTGACAAATTTCTTAATACACTAAATACGAGTCTTTGAATTGTAATCTCTCCGTAGACTAACTTAACTTCCTACACTTCGTTTTTTTATACATTGCTACAAACTACCCTCACCAACTATCTACAAAATACACGCCGATTGGTCTGACATACCGCTAATTTCAAATTCACCCAATCTGTCTAGTGAACACATCCCGCGTAGAAAATGACGCTTTCCGTTATTCGTCAACTATTTGCGCGTGAAAATGTGGTAGGAAACAGCGTCTCTCTCCATCTCACTCTTATCGGTCTCTGTCTAACCTAACGGTTCCTTTTGTTAGATGCACTTAACTTTTTACAATCTTAGGGAAGTTTTCTGACAACCTTTAAAATAATACAGTTTTATGACGGTTCGTCCGCTATGTTACTTTTCATAGTTTTTAGCCGACTCACGGCGTCAACGCAAGGTCGTCTTTATGAACAACTACCGCGCCCTACTACAACATTTTAATATTTCTTACTTTGAAGTACCACCGCTCTAATCGGTAGTTTTAGTTTTATTTTCTCCCCGGTTTCTACGAATATATATTTTTCCCTGGGTACAATATGACTTTGTCCCCGTAAAATTGTTGAGAGTGCAATTTTCACGTTATAAACCTTAACTATGATTGGCTGAAACTAGTTGAAGTAAGGGTAGTTTATTATAGGTTTTTTTATAAGACTTCCTCTTATTCGTCAAATACTGCATCATGAGACCCTACGTCACGATTTGGTGGGGTTTTACCAGTCTAGATCAACGTTCTCACGGAGTATAACATTTGCCTTCACCAATGTTCTCACTGAGTATGACACCTGCCTTCTCACTTGTGACCCATTACTTGACTTACCCCAAAAGGATATCAACTTTATAGCGACATTTATGTGTCTGTCTGGACCTTGTCACCATTAACTCCTATTTGATGCGTCTCGCCAGATGATTTTGTCTTCTGTTGTACTAACACCTTGGCTTTTGATCTCTCCACAGCTTCTTGTCCAGATAAGGGATTAAGAAACGTTTAGTAGCACACAAACTACAGTTTACGATTATTACTTCCTTGACAGTCACGCTTATTGAGAAAAAGGGTGAAATCTTTATCAATTCCTGGGAAAGTTTCTAAAACTATTTTTATGTTCAAATTATCTGCTTACCTGGATTACAGTCTGACGCCTGTGTCTATTGCCAAACACAAATTAAGCATTTCTATTGCCTCACTTCTAAGTAACATTTATGTTATATTATTAATTATGTTATTTATGTTATTTAGTTATGTTATGTTATTTATGTTATTAATTACAATTGGCAGTTACAATAATAATCACACATTAACAGAAAAGTTAGGTCGGACAATTGCCATCGTCACTAAACCATCTGTGGTCGTCTTCAGGTGTAAGTTAACCTATTAAATTAAATACAAACTTAAGCCTACCCACGATTCGTTGATTAAGAAGCGTGAAACGTCAACAAAAACTTAATAAACACACCAGCACCATCGACCGCCTCACTGACGCAAATTTACATAACCAACTAAATTGTAGGTAAGCTTACTTCAGTGAGGTTGTACTTCCCGGTTCTCTCCAGCGGACTTAGAGCCTAAGTCACCGTCATCATCATCAGCCGTGTCTCTACAACCTTTGGTGGGTCTTGGCTTGCTCTAAGAGTCGATTCCATTCTTCCCTATTTCGTGCCCTGGTTTTCCAGTTTCTTATGTTCAGTTTCTGATGTTCTCCTCTATCCGATCTTTGAATCTACTTCGGGGTATTCCCCTTTTTCTACTACCCATGGGTTTCTGGTAGAAAATATGTTTCGTAGGCTGTCCTTTCTCCATTCTCTCTATGTGCCCAACCCACCTTGGCCTGTATATTTTGATTACCCTGACAATGTCCGGCTCTTTGTAAAGATGGTATAGTTCATAATTATAGCGCCTGCGCCACATTCCATTTTCTTGTACTCCTCTAAATATGGTTCTTAGATATAGGCTTAGTAGAGGTTCTTTTTTATTTAGTTTTTCTATAGATAAATCCTGCACTTCGAATTGTAACTACTATCTTTACCTACTAACTAGTTTTTGATTTGTTTTGAAAGTTAATCAATCCTGTTGATTTATTTAATAGTAGCATGAAATAAATTAAGACACTAATACCTCTGAAATTATTGTTAGTAAATCTCGTAAATTTGTGTTATAAATTATACGAACCTATTACAACAACTAGACTACAAAACAAGCAGAAACTGTTTTAGAGGAAGAACAACATGGCTTTAAGATAGGACGCTCTTGCATAGAGTGCATTATACGATACAACAAGTGATAATAAAACGACGTGAAAGGAATTTATAAACACATGTTGCATTTATCGATTTCAACAAAGCTTTTGATAGAGTGATTAGACCGAAGTTATGGGTCATACTTAAAAATAAACGTATACCACTGCACCTAGTTCAGGCCATAAAGAGTTTATATAGACACACCGCGATAATCATAGACGACGGAGAAGAATCTTATCCCGATTGAAACTAACCAAACTGCAAGACAAGGTTGTTGTCTGTCACCACTACTTTTTAACCTTTATCCGGATGATCTTCTCAAAAAGTTGAAAGAACAATCCTCTGACGGTATTAAAATCCACCGAAATAAAAGCATGAAAACCATTCTCTTCGCGGATGGAGAAGAAGAAGAAGATGAAGAAGAAGAAGAAGAAGAAGAAGAAGAAGAAGAAGAAGAAGAAGAAGAAGAAGAAGAAGAAGAAGAAGAAGATGATGATGATGATGATGATGATGATGATGATGATGATGATGATGATGATGAAATAAATTTACAATGTTTTGATCCAAAAATTAAAAATAAGCGTCGTAACTAGGAGCTTTTTTTAGTGTAAGTCTGTTGAAATTACCTTGTTGTTGGTTTCGAGTTTCAAAATATTGATCGAGAACTATTTGTTTTGACCTTGTTTAAAATACACTGTCAGTAGTTTGTAAACGAAAACGTGTCGCAGAGTAAAATTTAATTTTGATAAAATTAAATACACAAAACGATTTTAAATATACACGCTCTGAAACCCACGCGCGACCACGCGTTGACAGATATACTTCATCGTTCTTTTCAAGAGTAATTTAATAACTCAAATGAATGGCAAAAGCACTTGTCTACACGTTGTTGCGTGATATACGTAATTGTAACCTTTCGCCCACCTTGAATATTTACTGAAGGCTGCGGCTGAATCCTTTGTAATAATAGCTCTGTGTGTGAACTGTACTGTGTGTGTGTGTGTGTGTGTGTTGTTGGTTTATAATTAGAAATGTCCAGCAGCGCGGCGAGTCGGCTATAATTATCAGTTGGTCACAGATTATTGTCTAGCATAATGGTAATGACCGATGAACAATAATGATCGTCTCCCACTCTCTCATTGTTCTCTTGAGGTCGTTGCAACAATTCATTCATTCAACAATGAATGGCACCGCCAGCTGTTTCTGTCTGTACGGAAACACCAGTCTTATTATTAGCCTATTCACTATAACAATTATCTCGATAACGCGCACATTATTATTTTAATGAAAATTATAATAAAAATGAAAGTAGTTTATTAATTATCGAAGGAGATCTGCAACAAAAGAATCAATCAATCCGTCTCCAACAAAGTAAAAATGCAGTATTATAATATGGTCATAAAACAAGATGCAGCAAAACGTTTAGTTCTAAATCGGAAAGGAGGAATTGAAGAATTTAAATGAAAGAAAGAAAATTACTAAGGAATACATATGGCGTAATGTAAATTGTAAGCCAGTTTAAATAAAGAAACACTAAGAAATTAAAAATTAAAGTATATTAAGAAAAGAAGCCATGAGTAATTATATCTATGCTGTCCGAAAGCGAAGGATTAAATCAATAATTATATACATACATAGGTACATGTATATGCATGTATATACATGTATGTAATACACACACACACACACACACACACACACACACACACACACACACACACACACACACACGTGTGTGTATATATATTATAAATAATAATACTTTATATTTTTTGATGCATGAGTATATTTTTGTTTGTTTCTTGTTTACAGTGTTTCAACAGTTTTATAATACACTGTGATCATCAGAATTATACAATAAAACGTGAAATAAATAAATTTATAAAATATTTCTTATTGAATTTAAAATAAGCCAATGTGTTCTGATTGGCTGCACCATAAACCGTCCGTACACCCTTCTCCTGTCTGCTACGTGACGCAAACCCATCGTAAACCACGCATTGTCTATCGACTCGGGTTTTGTGGATACAGGAATAGGATTTGGTGTCAATAACAGAGGGCATCTCAGAACTTTCTTGCTACGCAGATTTTGGCCGTCTGCGTAACCTTGGCCAAGACCCGTTACTGCCAATGCAAATAACAGGGGAACTCGTGAATAACGTGTTCGCTTATAACAAGAACTCGATGTTACGAGGAAAAGTACGAGACTTGTTTGGTTTTGTGTCTTATTAATGCTAATTAAATTAGCTTTTAACGAACAGGAACGCATTAGATAAGGCTCGCTCATGGGTTAAGGTCTAAAAAAGTTCGTTGCAATACACCATTTTAAACATCCTTTGAAAATCATTAACGCAATTTAGTGAAACTAATAATGTAAATGATGAGTTCTTGGAATATTTAAATAAATTAAAAAACTGTAACCTTCTTAAGGTTAATTAACTTCTGTATGCGAAATATAATTTTGACGATTCCATTTAGAACGAAGAACAAAAAGACAAATAAATTAGAATGAAAGTTTTGTGTAGTATAAAAGTAAATATTGTACATGTGGCATGGGAAGTTTTGCGTTTCTTGCCAGATAACCAGCTGATTTTTGGTAAGTTTTTACTACACACTTACTTTTACTATATTTCGCGAATGCACTATACGCCAATATTTAGCAAAAAAAAATGTTAGCTCCTAAAGGATGTTTAATGTCTAAATTTCACTTTTAAGCGTAGAGTGTAAAACGTGTCAAAATTTTATTGTGCAAACCCCTTTTATAGTAGGCTCTCTTTGTTGTGTGTTCGACAATCACGGTATAAGAATTTATGCTTTCGAGTTGACAACTCGAATGTAGCGAGCACTCGGTTTTAACGAACAGATTTCTCCGGTCTCTTCAATCTCGTTTTAAGCAAGTTCCACTGTATTTAATATGTGTAGCTTGGTCCAGGGTGGTGCCGTCTCTAACTTTATTTCAAAGCTGTCAAATCTGCGAAATTTAGTTTCACTTTATTGTCTACCACTCTCTGCAATGAATGCAGAAAGAATAAGGGTAATCTGTTAGTTTTCATATGTTTTGTTATATGTCTCGTGGCAATTACATACTCTGGTTAGTTGTATCAGTAAGATTTTGCAATTCCTGCTTCCCATATAATTTCTTCCATAAATCTAACTGTATTTGCCAGAAGAACTCTTAGTTAAACGAATCTTTCAATTAATTGTTAATTTTTAATGTGTAACTTGGATTTGAGATAATTTCGGACATGATCAGTGCACTGCATCAGGCAGCCGAAATGAAATTTCTAAGAAGGAGGCAAGGTTTGTTCTCTCTTGGGCCGGAGAAGGAACGAAGATATTGGACGTTATTTAAACACTGTATCATTGCACCAGAAGATTGAAGACCACAGAACGAGGTGGTGTGAACACTTGAACCGCATGCCTGATGTCAGTCTACCTGTGGCTGCCTTGGGTTATCATCCTGTTGGGAAGAGAGATGTCGGTAGTCGAGGAGGAGATGCGTTCCGGAACAGGTCTAAGGCCTAGTCCTTGGAGTGGTGATGATGACGATCGGTGCACTGATGACCAGCTGTCAACTTTACACGTATCTGAGGGACAATAAAAAAATCTCGCATACGGTGAAGAAGGGAAAATTATATTTCCCTGGTTAGCTGTTAGTTAGTGTTTCTAAACTCATTATGTTATTCGTTAACAGACTTAATTGTACCGTTTCTTCTTTTCCTGATAGTTCCTATCCGTTTTGGATATTGGATATCATAGAGACTATTTTAACTTTCTGTACTGCTGCACGGAATAGGTAAGTCAGTTTTATTCATGCCAAACCAGGTCCTTAAATTTCTCAGCCTTGAAATTCTCGATCACCCAACTTCTCTCTTTCCAAGTACTTTTCCCTGTACTATGGACTGCAATAAGTAAAATCTCTGTTAATTTATCATGAGATGTCCCAGATACTGAAGTTTTCCTATCCTCACTGTGTTAATAACGTCCCTATCTTTCTTCATCCTTCTAAGAACTTCAGCATTAGTTATATATACTGTCCATGAAATTCTAGGACTGTCAGTATTCTACGGTAAAGCCACATTTCGAAAGCTTAGCCATATTCGCAGATAGCTTAGAGGGGCTGCAACAACTGATGAATAGAGTGACAGAAAGCAGCCGTAGATATCGTCTAGACATCAGTGTTAATAAAACGAAGCTAATGATTGTATGTAAGAACAAGTTCACAAACTGCGCCCTTAATATAAACCAAATTAGAGTTGAACGTGTAAGCTAATTTACATATCTTTATACTGTAGCTTTTCGAAGACTTAATTAAACTTAATTGTAGCGTTTCTAAAGAGTTGATTTTCCCAGTTGTAGTGCTGTACGGGCTCGGTGCACGACAAAACACATAAAACAGGAAACCGTTGTTTGAGGTACAACAATGCACCCCCTGCAGGTGAGGTGCCGACTTCCGGCGGCACTGCATTCCATATGTCACCTTCACTACCACCTGTGAAAACATCAAATATTTATTTTTCAACTTTCCAACATCCCAACGACAGACGTTAACAAATACGCGTATGAACTCGTATTGTACGAATAATGTTTTAACAGCTGCTCGGTGTTCCACTATTGTGTGTCTGACATGTCGTCGAAAGGGAAAATTTTGTCTTTTCAATAACTCGTACAGGCCCAGGTACACACTGACATATACTGTGACACATAATTTTAAATTCATGCTTTCAGCATCCACTTATATGTATATGAATAGAATAAAATTTACCTCTTTTATCCGTCTAGTAACGTTTCCTATTTTATGCATATTTCACCACGTGTTTCTGGACATATGTCCCATCTTCAGGTGTAATCCCCGAGTAAGGTTCGTCAGATAATTAGAAAAAATTACGTATAATTTACACACATGTCCGGTGCCAATCAGTGACAAACAGGGGCATAAGCTGAGATAGTGTTAGCGTGGTGCGTGTTCATATATTTTATATTTATTTTCGACATTTATTGTTTTCCTAAGACAATATTTCATTGTAACTGTCTACAAGTACAATAAAATACAGTGAAATGAGAATACAAAACAACTTTATAGCCAATATTAACGTTATTTGTAAACCGAAAAAAAAATAGAATCAGAAATATATTTTTTATAAATATATGAGTAGAAAATTTAAGGAAGATTTCAACCGGTGGTTGAAAGTATTACATTGAAAATGAAGAAAGAGAGAAGGTAAAAGTTAAGGTGTTAGCAATCGTAGTTCAGGATGTAGACTTAACGAAAGCAAGAGTGTGATAGCAGCCGTAAATAGAAGACACGAAGGAAAAAGAACAATATCTAGACAGAAGAGCAGGAGTAAAGACGGTTCAGAGATTACTGAAGATAACAGGAAGATGTCTATTTCTAAGGAAGAGAAAACAGAAAATGACGGGAGAGCGGGAGGAGAATCCAAAGGAGGAAGAGGAGAAGAGAAACAAACACGAGAGGAAGAAAGGGAAGCAGAAGAAGAAGAAGAAGAAGAAGAAAGATGATATTTCAAATATTTAGCGAACTATTGACTGACGAAACTGTGCATGATATGAACATAATTTAAAAAGTTTCATCAACTGTATAATGCTATACGTTAAGATTTGTGTAGTAGCAATTGTTGTAGCTAAAATTAAGAATACTGAAATTTTCACTTTTGAAACAGATTAATAACTGTTAAAAATAGTGCATGATGTTGAAAAATATAAATAAAACAACAAAATGTGTGTCGGCTTATAATAAACGCAGCTGACTACCAGGCCAGCCCAGCCCAGATATCGACTTTTACTTTATACTGTTGACTCTTCTTTATAATAAAAGTCAACATCGCGAGAGAAGAAGTTTCAGGCCTGCCAGCGGCAGAAGAGCAGACAGTTTATTTGACATGTGAAAGCATGGAGAAGTCAAGTGGACTGAACAGAACAGGGGTAAGTAGTTACCCACTTCACAGGGGAATTCTGCGTAGCAAACACTGTTAGCATTTTATCGTCAGGCCTTTAGCTTCGTCTTCTTGATTGAACACAATCAGGGGTTCTCGTAAATAATAGTGTTACGTGAATTTCTATCTTTATTGTGGTGACATTAAACTGACACCAGAGGCAGTAAACAAATAGCAGTTTTTATTAACTACTTAATAATGTAAATAACATTTAATTCAACAATACTACTAGGGACAGTTGAAAAGTTCGCGGAGCGACATCTAGAGCCTAACCGTAGAACTAAAATTTTTCGTATGTTGTGAGATTCATATTTCGTGTAAACACCTGTTAATTTCCAAATCAATCAGTCTATTCACTGTTTATCAGCTGTCGAAATTTACATGTCACGCGTGTTTTCAAAAATGGACAAAATCAAACATCGTGCTTGACTTAATTCTTTGTTAAAAAGGTCTGCCGCCAATGGAAATCTCAACGAAATGGTAAATGTTGTTAAGAGATGCTACGCTTTGAAAAACAATGTTTGTAACTAGGCATTCGAGTTTAAATACGGTCATACGAGCACTGAAGATAATCCCTGCAATGGGCGCCTAAAATGTGCAACAACTTCGGATATGATTAAAAACATTTCACACACAGTACTGGAAGATCGGTGACTGAGAGTGGATGACATTACTGGAGATCAACAGGCGCCTTACGTGAGCGTGTGTGTCGGATTTTAGTTCAAGAACTTGGTATGAAAAAACTTTGTGCAATTTGGGCGTCGCATTTGGAGTTGTTGCGCTTTTTCGGTGTCCACTAAGGGGATCACATTCAGTACTCGAACGATCACGATTAAATTCTAATGTCCACTTACAAACCATTGTTTTTTAAAGTGCAACCTTTATCTAAATCATTTCGTTGTTGATTTCCATTGGGGCTAGACCTTTTTAACAAAGAATTCTTGATTTTATTCATTTTTCAAAACTGTCGTGACACGTAAATTTTGAAATACAGTTAAACAATGATAAAACTGACAGATAATTTTTGAAGTTAACAGATGTTTACAAGAAAAATTAATCTTGTAACACCCGAAAATTTTTAGTTCTACAGCTAAGCTATAGATGTCGCTCAGAAAACGTTTTCAACTGACCCTCGTAAATACAATAATAATTGTATAAATACTATATGTAGTATTTATACGACACGATGTCAACTACAAAAATAATCACGCTTACTAAATCGCAGTTAAAAATAAATTAAAACATAATAGGATAAATTGAGGTAATATAATTTAATAAAATTTCAAAAATTAAATTTTCTATTATTTATGGTATGCAACCGTAAAGGTTTAACTAAAATTGCTCTATAGGGTTAAAATAAATTTTACGAAAGCATACGACAGCAATTACAATTAGTACCATCACTTTTTTAAGTCAGGTCGGTCGAAGAAATTTTTTCACGGTCAGAAACCTACTGGAAAATGTTACGTAATACGGAACGTTCTAGAAGTTTCTCGGCTATCCCAGCAGAGCCCTGCTGTAGTGTGTGTGTGTGTGTGTGTGTGTGTGTGTGTGTGTGTGTGTGTGTGTGTGTGTGTGTGTGTGTGTGTGTGTGTGTGTGTGTGTGTGTGTGTGTGTGTGTGTGTGTGTGTGTGTGTGTGTGTGTGTGTGTGTGTGTGTGTGTGTGTGTGTGTGTGTGTGTGTGTGTGTGTGTGTGTGTGTGTGTGTGTGTGTGTGTGTGTGTGTGTGTGTGTGCATATAATGCTGCTACTTTGAGGAATGTGTCGGACATATGAAATATGTGCTGCAAGCAGGAGCCCACAAACCAGAAGCAGGGGACAAAGGAGACAGTATAACGTTGGACTACCTTTCGAGAGAATTGCCATAGACATTGCTGGATCATTCCCAGTTACTGACGATGGAAACCGGTACATCATGTATATAGGTGAAAATTTGTTTCTAAGTGGGTGGAAGCCTACGGGATTCCAAATCAGGAGGTTACCACTATGACAAAGGAGTTAGTTCACAACTTCTGTTGCCGTTATGGAGCCCCTATGGAAATAAACACTCGGTATGACATTCGCAGCAATAGTGTGGGTTTCCAAGGAGGAGATCAGGTTTGGTTGTACAACTCAAAGCGCCGTCGTGGTCTCTCACCTAAGCTTCAGACTAGCTGGGAAGGACCCTACACTGTAAAAAAAGGATCAACGATGTTGTTTATCGGATTCAACAGGAAGGACAGCGAAAGTTCATGGTCGTCCATCTAGATCGCCTGGCTAATTATTATTTTATAGACGGTTTGCCAGTTCGGGACGAACAGGCTTAAGGAGGGGGCGTGTTACGTAATGCGGAACGCTCTGCAAGTATCTCGTCTATGTCAGCAGAGCCCATCTGTAATGTGTGTGTGCGTACATATTGCTGCTACTTTGAGATGAAAGGCGATTAAGTGTCACTTAACGTGCGTTAACTATCGAGTGTATTCCAGACCGTACCGGTCAGCGCACTGTAATCAAGGACACTGTTTCTAGTGGATTCAAGAGCGCCTGTTTGTTTAACACGTCATCCAAAGTGACACATTATTTTGGCATATCAGCTGGGTATAAATATAGGCATTCAGCGACGGTCAGTTTCAGTTTACTTCGGGCGATTACTCAGTGCGTTTCAAGTGGCTATTAGTGAAATTGATTATTGTGCGGGACTCTATTAGTTGACACTATTATTGTGTGTGAACAAATTTAACTTGGATTATTGTACGAATTAAATCTTGTTGAATAACTTGTTGATTACAAACTGTTAAATGTGATAATTAAAGCTCGTTTTTAGTGACTTCAGTAGCATCCAATATGGCTAAACATTTTATCACTTGTTACAAACAGGTGTACCAACGTCTAAAAAGTAACTTTTTTGAATGTCACAATTCTAATCCGTAAAATTTAAAAGTGATGGCAAAACGTTGTTATCAAGCATGGAATATGCAAGTTGTTATCCAGTTATATACAATTTTCGTTAGAGGGGTATGTACTGGTCTGATATATTGCAATTCCACCAATTAGATTTACCGTTAAAGCAAATTTGTTGGCTAAGGGATACTACATTAAATAATACGATATTTCCGTATTTATTTATTATCTTGTGATTATCAATTTTATAATAAAATTAAATATATATATATATTATATATAATATTTTGATATTGTTCAAAATGGTTTCTTCTACAAGTAGTGTATTGCGTTTTTGTTGTTTGAATACGTTTCACTGACAAAATCAGCATCATCAGGGGCTTTTAAGTCAATAACAACTGAAATAATTCTATGTTAATATAGACACTAACGAATAATCGAGTGTGTTTCGCTTTTAATGTAAAATAACGGATAATCGATATAAGTCGATTAATTAATTATTGTTTTAATTTTTATTTACTTGAGCAGCTGTTTTGTCGGTTGTACTGGAATGTTTAATGTTTATATTTCGTTTATTTTTATTTATTTTAATAAATTTATAATTTTAAATAGATCATCTTTTTTTTGAGTTTGTTCTTTAATTAGTAAATTATTGTATTGAGTTTGTAAATATTAAGATTTTCCCAAATATTCATTTTTGGGTCTTCTTGTATTTTTGTAATTAATTTTATATATTCAATATAAAATTGGTGTTTATTATTTAGGATAATAATAGTATTAACATATATTAACACAGAATTATTTTGATTGGTATTCACTTAAAAGCCTCTGATAATGCTGATTTTTTCAGTGAAACGCGCGTCAGGTATTGAAACAACAAAAACGCAATACTCAACTTGCAGAAAAAACTATATTGAACAATATCTCAATATTATATAATTACTCCAAGAAACTTTGAGTTGCGTACATAAAAAATATGTAGCATATGGACTTAATATAGTTGTAGTACGTGTAAGTCACTTTTTAGAAGTTCTATCTACGTAAAATCAATTGAAGCAATCGAATAAAGGTTGCATGATACACAACAGTTTAGTTTTCACGTTTCATCTGATTAATGTCTGCGTTAAATCGTTTTTACACACACATTCGATGGAAGTAATTATATTAATTGCGTTCGTCGTCCATTTAGTACGGAATTAACAGAGAACTAACAGTGTTTTAATGTGAAATATGCACATTTGCGCCGCCAGTAATGTTATGTGTAGCAAGGAACGAAGCCGTGGCGTCAAAACATGTGTTTGTATATGTCGCTATCTCTGTGGCCTGTTCCAGCAAATCTATACACAGAGATAAAACTTAAAACATAAACGCAACTGTATTTTGTTAAAATAGTTACGCTTTGCGGCTAAAATAATTTTAGACAATTTTTGTACAGTGTAATAGTGGGATTGTATGAAATATCCCGGTGCCTGTCATTAACCAGTTTTTCGGTCGTGAATATTTTATTGGCCGTGAAAAGTTTCCATTGACGTCATCGTCGTCAATGTTTGTCTTTTGTCATGAGTTGTGTTCGTCCTACGTGAACAACAGTAAAAATTCTTGCCCCCCTCATTGCCTTTCAATTTTCTTTAGATTTGTATTTCTACATTTCGTTGAGAGCCTTGCAAACAGTCATTGAATCTATACGTAATGACCATACTTCTTTGTGCATAGCCTGTGTCAGTGGCGTGGCGTGGGTACATAACACCTGTTGCCGGTTGTGATAGACATAAAACTTAACATAAAAATTAATTCGAATTTTTTCTTCTACCAAGTGTTCTTTTTAGAGCATTTTCTATCATTCGCCGGCAGAAGAAGAGGGTACCGGTTCAACAGTATCTGACTCTCTTTATACTTACACAGAATAAATCAGAATACAAATAATCGAATAAAAACAATAAAGACAATCAGAGAAACACATGGCTAAACGAACAAAACACAAATAGGTGCGTAGTATCTACTGCACGTCACTTCTTCTTCTTCTTCTTCTTCTTCTTCTTCTTCTTCTTCTTCTTCTTCTTCTTCTTCTTCTTCTTCTTCTTCTTCTTCTTCTTCCCTTTCTTCCTCTTCGTGTTTGTTTCTCTTCTCCTCTTCCTCCTTTGGATTCTCCTCCCGCTCTCCCGTCATTTTCTGTTTTCTCTTCCTTAGAAATAGACATCTGCCTGTTATCTTCAGTAATCTCTGAACCGTCTTTACTCCTGTTCTTCTGTCTAGATATTGTTCTTTTTCCTTCGTGCCTTCTATTTACGGCTGCTATCACACTCCTGCTTTCGTTAAGTCTACAAAACGAACATAGATGCTAACTGAGCGTTTCGCCGGTTTATACAGCGGCAACACTTTGGGTGGACGAATATGTCCCTCCTCCACCGTTTGTACAGTGACAACTACTACGAGGTTAATGACAACACGCAATAAAACTTTGCCGATGTCTGAGCCGGCAACACAAGACGGTGCAAGCGCCCAGCAGTCCGAAAGCAATGTTACGCTTTTCTTCAAGTTTCCCTACTAATATTGTTCGGATTTCAAATTATTCAATAACTAAAGTCTTTTTTCTGTGATATAATTAATATTATTTTCTTTTATTTACAGTACTGTTGCCGCCGGCAACAGTAGTTACATGTACGTCACGCTACTGGCCTGTGTGAAAATGAGGGACACGAAGATATGAGACAGATAAATCAGCCATAGCGGAACAGAGCTGTGAAAATAAAAAATGTTTGTTTAAATAAACTACGATCTTAGTGAATATGTATAACTATTTTGCGTAGGAGGTAAGAGAGATAACACAAGAAGAACAAAATAAGGACAACTTTAACAGAGAAGGATAGCTATAAGTTGCCCGGAGTTTAAAACCCTGTTTTAATAGGCTAAAGACAGTATGGTTATAATGAAATCAAATACAAATCAGTGTTATGAATTTGATAAACTGCTATTGGGCATAAACATTTCTTTTATGTAATACGGAACGTTCTACGTACCATTCGGATCATTTTACGTGTTTCTCGGCTATTCCAGCAGATCCCAGCTGTAATGTGTGTCTGCGTACATATTCCTGCTACTTTGAGTTGAAAGACAATTACGTGACAATTATCATGCGTCAACAAACGAGGCTATACCAGACCGCACCGGTCAGCGCACTGTGTTCAAAGCCAGACAGTTGTATGGTTTATAGTGGATTTCACTTTATGTTTAGGGGTATGCATATTTTTCTTTGCTTTCTGTGAAAGCAATTCTACATTTCACCTTTGGACTACAACGCTTGTGCACTCTAACTAAACATCCGAGATATTTAAAGACTGTGGACTACTATTGTGGGGCGAAGAAACATCTAAGGGGAGAAACACGCTGAAATGAAAGTTCCTCCCGCCTAGGTTGGGGATTGGATGTAGACCCAGCAAGCCTGAATCTGTAAAATCATTTACCGTTAAAAATCCTAGTAAAAATTATTAGTCGGTCGGATTTATGCTTTAAGACTTAACAAAGGAAAACGAACTGTGAATATTGGAACCTGGAACACAAAAGTGTTATTCACCAAGCGATAATAGGTTCTAGATGACATACTAAGAACATTCTGTACTTCACTGTAAACTAATATTGTTACGACGGTCTACTTGATCGTCGTAGGTACAGTGGAAACAAAATACAAGACACCAATTAAGTCACTAATCACCAGCTTTAATTATCACAGTTACACAGTTCGTAATTAACAGCACAGTCTCTTAACAACAAATCAAATAAAAATTGTTCCACACGCAATAAAATGTCCACTAATATTAAACATAATTGTATTACAATTATCCCGCCCGATTGTTAAACACACACTTCACTAATAACCACTTGAACGCACACAGTAATATCGCCCGATAATAACTCTGGGACCGCACTGTAATTTATCGCGACTATAACTGAAAACTAAGGCCGCTGCCGCCTAGTATTTATACCTCCGCTCACAGACCAAAAGGTTCCAAATTGCGTGTTAGGCCGGTGTGTACGACGTAATTAATTGCGGCCTTGACACAGTCCGCACGCCTGGCGGTTTCCAGAAAAAGTCTAGCGAATGCGTCGAGAATCACGTACACCACACAGATTCCGCTGGATTCATCTGGAACATTCGATAAACACGTAGATTGTTCTGTGATGTCTTAACAATATGTGTTCGGAATGTGTGCAGCGCCCAAGCAAACGATGGTATGAGATGTTGGGTTAGATTATTTGAGTTTTCAACAAGACTTACGGTTAATATCTGAACTAGATGATGAGACGATGACAAAATATAGGGAAAGGCAATCCGTTCTATCATTTGAGTTAAAGGAACAAAAGACATGGGAGGAGAATATAAACATCGAGTACGTAATGAACACATTTTACAACCAATAAAATACTGATGCTTGTAGCTTATTTGCACATTTCCAACTATAATTGACGTATTGTGTATTCATTTTACGTTAGTTGTCATGAGCATAGCGTTGCCGCAGTATTATTCAACATCGCGCTGTTTGTAATTGGATTATTCCTGCTCTTGCTATTATTTTAATAAAACATTTTCACAGTTGTGTGTGTTTGCGTTTCACAGCTGTGCATAGTGCATATCTATTGACTCAACACGTAGGCTAGGCTACACTGTGTTTCGAATGCAGGTCACACAGAGAGGACGCAACACATATGCTGTTTCACGCACCTGTTTCAGGCCATGGTTTCGTTACCCCCCCTTTCCACATCTCACATAAACATAATACTACTACCAGTGGTGCGTATGAACATGTGTTTGTTTGGTATTAAAACACCACCGTTTGCTCTGTGTTAGTTCCGCTGTACAATGGACAACGAGGCGGGCAATAAACAAGATTAATTCCACGCGTAATTGTACGTATGCTATAAGTAACAACGATGTTACATGAAGTTTAATCATAAAATTGTGTACACGCAGACGATGTTGTGTAACAAAGAAGCTAAGAGAGCAGAATGTAAGGGTTGAGGGTCGGGACAGTTACTCTCTACGACGTCAATTAATCTGCTCCAGATACGTACGTGAGGGCCATTTGAGGAAACTCATTGTCGCTGTTTGGTTTACATAGACGCAACATTCTCAGTTAGCGATTCTGGACAGCTGTTCTCACGTCTCAGCCATTTCTCTTCTGGTGACTCTACTTTCAACCTTCAATCCATTCTTAATTTATCCGCTTTCGTATGTCCTCTAATTTTCTGGAGAAGAATCATTTCTCATGTTCAAATTTTTAATAGTTTATGCTTTGTACGCGGCCATATTTCACTACCGTACAACGCCATAGGGAGAGCCAAAGTATTTTTCTTCTCAGGGGAAATCACCATAACTGTCCGTGCGGGCGAGGAAGTTTGTGTTGTATATCGGTGGTAGCGTAGCTAATAGCAGGCCCTCCCTTAGCGTTCAACGCTCAACTATGAGGAGACAAAGTATGTACCACAACGTACACCAATATCCCTGACATTGTCATCCTTTCTGTACCCCTTCAGTGAAACAGGGCGGTTTGAGTTCTTACAGTTTCAAATGAGCTCCATAGGCGGGTGTGTGCTATCAATACCCTGAAGACCAGTATCAGAACAACGGTCGTAAGGTCTCGTTGGCCTTCCACAGGAGACAAAGGGTGAGGGCGATGTCTCCACAGACAAACCTCCACGTTGAGGGTTAGGGTTGAGGAGGCCCTAAAACTGAAGCCCCTCAGTTAAGGTATGACAACACCTGCTGAAGAACCCCTGGTCCTCCTGGATGAGAGTTTTACGACTTTACTAGTAACCTCTCTATGGAAAAAAATTATGACTAAGTACGCCGGATATTGCCTCCAAATAAATCGATTTCAATTATAGAAAGTAATTTGAAAAAAGAGAATACAGTTAAGACCATGTTGTGTAATAAATATCGAAAAGTTGTCATATTTTATTGAATAAAACCTTTTGAATGTGTAACTAATGTTGCTGAAAGTTTCCGGCCTACAGGCCGTGGCCCGACATGCCTATAATTAGTGCCACACGTTTCTCTAGTGTCACAGGTCTGTACTCTTAGTCTTACGGGGGTATTGGAGATTTCTGTTATCGCGCCACTGAATATTACCACAAAGGGTACGGTCGAAACGTCTACAGCTCTATATAGACCACGGCCACGGCCTATTATCCCGGGAAATTTTAACAATAGTCCATAAGCTGTGAAAGCTTACGTAAAATAAATGCATCATGAACGAGGTGTGACTGAAAAGTATCCGATCAATTTTAATATTACGGAAATCGCATTGATATTGTGCAACTGAATTTTAACTCGGTAGCCAATCAGACGGCGCCTTCTGACTCATGTGCGAACATTCGTTAACGTATTGGACAATTCTGTTGGGTAAACACGTCTCGTTTATGACTAGACTATTCATAATGTGTGAACGACTAGATCAGTGAATTTCGATTAAATGTTGCATAATACGTAAACATTTGTCCGCGGAAACAAGCAGAATGATTAGGAAAGCCTTCGGAGACTACGCAATGAGTGATAGGCCTACTATAGATAAAATTATAGTACAAACCTCTAAAAAATGCCCGGGAATTCACAGTCTGGTGTGTCTGCCAAACCTATGACCTGCGACAAATAATACAGCGGTCTTGTAGAGCATTCTGGGCTATATAAAATCCCAGTCTCTCTCTCTCTCTCTCTCTCTCTCTCTCTCTCTCTCTCTCTCTCTCTCTCTCTCTCGCCTCGTACATACGCGCGGTCACACACACGCGCGCGCACAACTATCTCACCACCGGACGTAGTCACTAGTTTCTCTCTGTGTTATGGTGGAACGTGAACTATACCATGGCAGGGGGCGCAACACAATGGAGACCTAATGCTTGAAGCGAGGACAAGAAAAAAACTGATAAAATGTGGAATAAATGTACTAAACAGTAAAAGATACAGTAGCAGATAAGGAAACGTTTGGTGATTTCAGATGTCACTACCAATTAGGTAAAGCATAGACGTAGAGAGAGAGAGAGAGAGAGAGAGAGAGAGAGAGAGAGAGAGAGAGAGAGAGAGAGAGAGAGAGAGAGAGAGAGAGAGAGAGAGAGAGAGAGAGAGAGTTTGCGGGGATGGAGGGAGGGAAAGAGATAGATTATAAACTAGAGACAGAGTATCGGAAACTATGTAAGTAAATATTTGATCACAACCAGGTTATCAGTTTTACTAGAGAGACCGTTTAATCAGTTTACTTAGGTCCCACAGCTAAACTAAGAATCTTAACTGTAAGTTCTATTTCATTTATCAACCGCTTACAGTAGATGTGTACAAAGCAAACTGATTCTGATTGGTCGAAGTTATTGAGCACAAGTCACCTCATACCCAGACATATGTTAATTAGGAACTCTACCTTTATCCGTTCCTGCAGTACATTTTCGATGTTTCTAATGTGCGATTGTATCGATATATTACGATGTGGAAAAGAAGAAGTGTACTAATTGTAGATTGTCCTATTTCTTAATGCAAAGCGAAAATGCGTGTTGTTTTCATTTGTGAGGTTAGGTAACAATGGTTGTTGCATTTTAGTTTGCCGCTGAAATAAATGAAAGCCATGGTTGAGGAAAACATAAGGTTTAGTGTACATACAATGCTTATAACACAATAATACTTAAAATAAAGAACCTAACGTTTTTGAGTTGGCAAATCGGCCAAAACAACAACAGGAAATATCAAAGGGAAAATACAAACAATTATGGTTAATGGAAAAACCAAAAAAACACAATGTATTAAGGAATGACAACATAAGCTCTACATATTGTACATAATGGACGTTTCTTTTTGGTTAACCACAAAACGAGTACTTGTTGGAAAACGAATATTATCGAAAAAACTCGTTATTATTATTATCGAAATATATTATTATTATATATATACTCGTGTTGGTACAACGAACAAAGGATTAAGAGAGTAGTTTTATCACAGGTATTCATATCCACTGACTACGTCGATCAGGAGGCTCAAAATTGCACCAAAATTTGACCAATTGATTGCAAGATCACTACGTTAATATCCAACCAGTATTTGGGGATTCCGGTGACGTAGAATGGAAGATGCACGGATTAAATCGGAAGTACGATGTCAATTGGTGAAAGAGTAAAGTATTGTTGACATCAAGAAAGATTCCGATTGAGATGAGAATGATGAATGAGGAACCTGCATCCAACATTTTATTTGGAGTGTGGTTGCATGTAGCAGTGAAACATGGACTATCAGAAAGAAAGAAGGAAGGGTGGAAGGCTCCTACAACGCTCAGAACTGTTGTTATGACGAAGAATGATTACAGTGAAATTGACGGTTAAAGTAAGAAAACGTTGAAGTATTGACGAGAATGAGAGAGGAAGGTAAATCGCGGGAAGTAATATAGAAGAGAAATCATCTTGTTTAGGGCATTTAATGTGTAGAAACTGTTTGCGGCTAAGGAGCCTAAAGGGAAAGTTGGAAGGAAAGAGAGAACGGAGGAAAAGCAAGGTTAGAATGCTTGATACAAAGGTGAAACTTTTACGCTGATACGTATTCTTGGTCCTCTTCTACGGTGTAGAATCTTAGACTTTGACTGAAGCCACAACTAAAAAATTGGAATCTTTAGAAATGTGGCTTTACCGTACAATACTGAGCATTTCATGGACAGCACAAATAAATAATGTTAAAGTTCTTAGATAGATGAAGAAAGATAGTGAAGTTACTAACACGGTTAAGAGAAGAAAGCTTCTGTATCTGGAACATCTCATGAGAAATGAAGAGAGATTTTACTTATTGCAGTCCATACTACAGGGAAAAGTACTTGGAAAGAGAGGAGTTGGGCGACCGAGAATCTCATGGCTGAGAAATTTAAGGACCTGGTTTGGCGTGAATAAAACTGGCTTATTCCGTGAAGCAGCACAGAAAGTTAAAATAGTCTGTATGATATCCAAGTTCGTCTGTATGATAGGAACTATCAGAAGAAGGAATGCTTGATGACATCAGAAACGGAAACAACTATAGGCATATGAAGACAGATGGAGAGCATCCGGTTTGAACCAGTCGTAATACAGTTTTAGTAAAAAGGAAAGAAGATTAACACTTAGCCCAGTGGAAGAGTAACTCTTACTAGTGTTTCAGCGCAAACGTTCTTAAGAGTTACTGTACTTTATATAACTTTGCAGACAAACATTCAGGCAAGTTAATGTATTTCATCTGTCTTAATTCACGCCACTAACTAAGCTGTATTTCATTTGGTTTAAAAGACGGTATACGATTTTTTCACACTTTTTTCATTCTAAACGACTGTTAAATTAATTTTCCTTTAAGGATAGACGGAACTTTTTTGGGGGCTTAGAAAGTATTTTCTAGGGAATTTGTCCTTTCCTAACTCAGATGTTTTACTGTCTGCACAACAATGAAAAAAATAAGGTCAAGGAACTTGTGGAAAATGGCGTCTCGAATTATCTAGAACATCTATATAATTCTGCCGTGTCTCGAACAGCGTCGTGAGTTGACGCGTGTTAAGCGTCACGTAATTGTCTTTCATCTGAACGTAGGACATGTTAATCAGATTGTCATGTACCTTCAGTTGTCTGGTTGCACACTTTAGTGTAACGTAAACATAAGTTCTGTCTTACATTTACACGCCCGGTGTGAATATTCTCAAAATGATTAAACACCGGGGGCTTTTAGGCCGCGGTCGGTTGCTGTAAATTATCAACATCATTGACAACGTTTCGTATCCCACCTTCGGGGATCTTCTTCGGGCTGAAAAAAAGCGACAAAAGACGTTTTATCCTAAAAAAAGTGTCGGGTGTCGTTCGGCGTAAGATCAGCCGTAACTGTTTTTTTTTTAACAATCTGTCGCTTTCTTGCCGCCTGAAGAAGTTCCCCGAGGGGCTTTTGAACACTACCCGACATTTGCTTCGGGAAACAATTTCTTCTGTCGCTTTTTTTTGTGGCGTGAAGAAGATCCCCAAGGGTGGGATATGAAATGCTCCCGACCACGTCGAGAATTTACAGCAATCGACGACGACCCAACAACTCGGTATTATAAATTTTGAGAATATTGTTATGCCTTTACACAACGTTCTACATGTTTGTCGGCAATCCCAGTAGAGCCCGGCTCTAATGTTTGTGTGCGTACGTAACACTGCCTCGCATGGGGTTTTTTTGCGTTATACGACCACAAAGAATTGGCATTGGCATTTTGTTCATCTTTCATTAAACTGAGTATAGTTCTCAGAATTTGCTATCTCTGTTTACTGATTAGTTAAAATGATATTCTCTCATTTACAGGCTGTCGTACACTATACAAGAATAATTATAAGTTATCTTATCGCTCCACCGTCTGTAGTCGTAGGTCATTCCTGTCTTGTCGGTGCGTTCAGCAACATGTCTATATTTCATTTAGTGCGGGAAATAAGTAGTAATGAGAAGGGAGTCCAGTTTTTGAAGGACAAAGGTGTTTTACACAAAAGACGATACTGTGCGAATGGTCATGAAATGACTCTTCAGCTGTATGAAAAAGGTCGAGTCAATGTGGTCGTCAGCCAAGCGTCGAAATAGGAAAGAGTGCGGAACTCATAGGGAAATGTTAGACTCTTACCTGTGTAAGTTTATGTGGCGGAAGCGACATGCAGGCACTGACTTATTTGAACAAATTATACAGGACGTCAAGGCCTTTTGGCCTCCTGAATTATAAACAATAACTTTCCAGTTCGTGAAATTAGGTTAGGTTAGGTTAGGTGTTTTTGGTGTATAAAATTTGTGTTTTTGATGAATAAAATATAAAACTACTTCAAAGTCTTCTATGCAGATCTACATCATTATTTTGGTAAGTTTTCACTATTATGATATTGTTACAAAACAGAAAAGACCCGCTGACTGCCTCTACCATTACTCGCTTTTGTTTCTATAATCAACTCGTATAAATCACACACACACACACACACACACACACACACACACACACACACACACACACACACACACACACACACACACACACACACACACACACACAGAGAGAGAGAAAGGCGAGACTGGACGCAGCTTTTAACTAATCAGTAAACAGAGATAGCAAATTCTGAGAACTATACTCAGTTTAATGAAAGATGAACAAAATGCCAATGCCAATGCTTTGTGGTCGTATAACGCAAAAGACCCCATGCGAGGCAGTGTTACGTAATGCGGAACGTTCTCATGCGTTCTATGGTGTAATTCTACAAGGTTCTCGACTAGCCCTGCTTAAGTATACTCTAGAATTTTTGAATGCTCGTTAAGGACGCATATTATGGAACCCTACAAACTATAAAGAGACCATAACTGCCACTTAGTTTTCAGTTTTATGTCGGGCGATTTACACAGTGCGTCTCAAGTGGTGTATTAGTGAAAAGTGATTATAGTGCGGAATGGTTTATAGTTGACACTATTATTTATGTGGACAGATTAAATTGAATTGTTGTAAGATATTATCTTGTTAATTACAAATTATTAATTGTGATAATTGTAACGGGTTATTAGTGACTTTGATAAGTTTAGTAACGGGTTATTTGTGGGTTTGATAATGGACGGGGTTGTTTTCCTATGCTCGGTGTTGGTTTCATATTACCGTCCAGTATTATCGGTGTCCAAGTAGTAATATCTTACAGGTTACTCAGCACACTTGAAAGCAAACCATAAAGGTGACACACGGCTAGTTTGTTACTCAAAGCGAAACTGGAAATTATTTGATTACTTAACGCTACGTATACTAGAAACGACTGGTAAAATTAATTTCCCTATTGGCTTCAAATGTCAACATCACTTACATGTATATTAATTTACACACTGGCGTGCCATTTCTGTTTTAATTAAAACACTCATTCATGTTTAAATAACAAGTCGCGCGCGCGTGCGTGTGTGTGTGTGTTTCATAAAATTTGCTTGTTTGGATATTGAAAAAATAATTCTGTTTTATTTTTGTTTCTAAATTAGCGGCTCCCTTCAATATTCAGTGATTCAGAAAGATTCTGAATGCAGAGATTCTTTTCAAGTAATTCTGCTTACTTGTATAAAAAATAAATAAATGAAATAAATATGTAAAGAATAACGCTGCTTGGAGGAAACTACAAGTAGGATATCTATGAGTAAGAGAGCTTATGTAAGGGGCAGAAGCATTGGTGACGGTAAGAAATTTCTTATTGATATGGAAAAGATTTCTGTTAAATGTTTTATTTGTATTGCGGTTTTGGTTGTCAGTAAAGATGGGCCAACAAGAAGAAAGGTATCGAGACAGCGTTGAAATGATGTTGGCGCGAAGATTGTTTAAAGCGAAACGCACTGATGAAGTTAGAAACTATGAAGTGTTGATGAAAATCGGAAGGGATCCAAATCTGTTGAAAGAAATAATCATCATCATCACTCCAAGGACTAGGCCTTAGACCTGTTCCGGAACCCGTCTCCTTCTCAGTCTACCGACATCTCCCTTCCAAGTAGGGTGATAACCCAAGGCAGCCACAGGTAGACGGATATCAGGCATGCGGTTCAAGTGTTCACACCATCTCCTTCTATGGTATTCAATCTTATGGTGCAATGATACAATGTTTAAATCGCGTCGAATATCCTCGTTCCGTCTGCGATCCAAGAGAGAACAACCTTGCGTCCCTCTTAGAAATTTCATTTCGGCTGCCTGAATCCTATGCACGTCCCTTTTAGCAAGAGTCCATGACTACTAACATACACTAATGTGAAGACAGCCACAGTTTTATAAAATTTCATTCGGGTATCCTTCCGTGTTATATTTTTCAGGCACCTATGAATCGTTCTACAGATCTGAAAGCATTAAATAATAGCCTATTAAGAAACATTTCTTGGTTGAGACATATATTGGGTGGGAACTGTCTGTACCTAAGGATAAAAGAGATGTAAGGAAGGAGAGGACGGAGAAGAAAAAAGCTTGGAAAGCTTGATAACGTTAGAAACGGAACCAGCTATAGACAGACGAAGAAAGATTCGCAGAACGGAGTGAGATGAAGACAGTTGAAACCTGACTACAACACAGCCTGCCTGCTGTAATACAGTTTTATTCCAGAAACACAAAGACTGCACATGGTGAGTATTATACATTGAATAAAATTTATATTTGACAGAAGAGATTTACTTTAATCATGGATCATGCCCCACGGCTGTATCATGTTTCCAAAACTGTTTTTGTATCTCTATTGGTGAAACAGTTAGACAGTGGATATTACAATTGGATCTGGGAATAAAAATTAATAATAAAGTATACATGATGATGATGATAAAGAAAATGATGCTGGAAGAACTAGAAGTCACGGAAGAGAAAATATTAAGCAAGATTTTGGGATCAATAAAAGATGGAGAACAGTACAGAAGACGCCACAATAATAAGCTGTATACACGTGTTGAGAAACCTACAGACGTAATTAGGAAAAAAAGACTTACTTTCTACGGACATGTCCAATGAATGAATCATGACAGACTAACAGGAAAGCTTTTTAACTGTTTCAGAAAGCTCAAAATGTCCAATACATGGTTCAAAGAAACAGAAAAAGACATAGAAGAACTCCAGATTACTGAAGAAGACATTGCAGAATGGTTGCAACACAAAAAAAAATTTTTAAATATCCAAGGTTTTCAGTAAAACTCAAAGAAGAGGACAGGTGTCATCTGGACTGACGAAAGGAGGGAGAGACATCGATCAAGAATGAAGGAGATGTGGGAAAGGAGGAAGAGAGAGGAGAAGAAGAGAGGAATCAGTTGCACCAAACATAGTCCACAGTGGGTCATAGGAAAAAAGTATATATACATGAATACAATACTGTTTGCGGATGTTCAAGTAATCATCCAAAACAACGAACGCGAGCTCCAGATATTCCAGTCACAGCAAGACTGTTCAAATAACAACATGAAAAAATTTAAAGAAATTTCGACGAAACCGAAACATCGAAGCATGATAATGTTTTTAGCCTTTTGAAACGTATAATATGCATATAACAAATATTTACTATATAACAAATATATTTACTATATAACAAACATTATCATGTTAAAACGACAGAGACCGAAGATTTCTAGACTGTGGGGAACCGAAAGTGTGGAAGCGTTACATTTTTGGATGACGTTACATTTTTGTGGAATGACCTCCAGCCTAAAAATGATGACGTCATACAGCGTGACGGTAAATAAAATGTTACAGAAAGTTTCAAATGATGTCCAGCTAAAAGACATTATCATGTCAAAATTTAATGCAAAATTTAATTTAATTAAAACAAAAATTAAAAGAGGAATTTTCATAGGACCACAAATAAGAGAACTAATAAAAGATGAAAATTTTGAAGGATGGTTGAATAACTTAGAAAAACGAGCATGGATTTCTTTCAAGAATGTAGTGACGCAATTTTTAGGCAACAACAAGTCTGACAATTACAGGGATCTAGTAAATCAGCTGCTGAAAGCATATGAACATTTAGGCTGCAATGTGTCTCTGAAGATCCACTTTCTTCACTCTCACTTGGATTTCTTTCCGGAAAACCTGGGAGCCGTAAGCGATGAACACGGTGAACGCTTTCATCAAGACATTTCAAGCATGGAAAAAAGGTATCAAGGGAAGTGGAGCTCAAATATGTTAGCAGATTACTACTGGACTCTCAAAAGGGATGTTCCTGATGCAAATTACCCCAGGAAATCTTCAACTAACACCTTCTAGGTAAGTTGAACATTGATTAATTTCTTTACTGTAAATGTTATTAATGTGAAATATTTACCTAGCTGTCACACGAAACCCTTACGTGATAGAGAAAAATGGTTGGCATTTTTTAATTCAGCGCAACAAATACTATATAGATCAGCCAATAAAGTATTTGGGACAAAAAAAAGTTTTTTTTGTAGACATATATGGCACAATTCGTCGAGTGCTGTTACGAAAAACAAGGAAAGAGACTGCACTAAAATTGTATAAGTCAAAGGCTGTGCCA